>CM046061.1:1778358-2134396 GCA_025215515.1 Schistosoma japonicum
GATAGATAGATAGATAGATAGATAGATAGATAGATAGATAGATAGATAGATAGATAGATAGATATAGATAGATAGATAGATAGATAGATAGATAGATAGATAGATAGATAGATAGATAGATAGATAGATAGATAGATAGATAGATAGATAGATAGATAGATAGATAGATAGATAGATAGATAGATAGATAGATAGATAGATAGATAGATAGATAGATAGATAGATAGATAGATAGATAGATAGATAGATAGATAGATAGATAGATAGATAGATAGATAGATAGATAGATAGATAGATAGATAGATAGATAGATAGATAGATAGATAGATAGATAGATAGATAGATAGATAGATAGATAGATAGATAGATAGATAGATAGATAGATAGATAGATAGATAGATAGATAGATAGATAGATAGATAGATAGATAGATAGATAGATAGATAGAAGATAGATAGATAGATAGATAGATAGATAGATAGATAGATAGATAGATTAGATAGATAGATAGATAGATAGATAGATAGATAGATAGATAGATAGATAGATAGATAGATAGATAGATAGATAGATAGAATAGATAGATAGATAGATAGATAGATAGATAGATAGATAGATAGATAGATAGATAGATAGATAGATAGATAGATAGATAGATAGATAGATAGATAGATAGATGATAGATAGATAGATAGATAGATAGATAGATAGATAGATAGATAGATAGATAGATAGATAGATAGATAGATAGATAGATAGATAGATAGATAGATAGATTAGATAGATAGATAGATAGATAGATAGATAGATAGATAGATAGATAGATAGATAGATAGATAGATAGATAGATAGATAGATAGATAGATAGATAGATAGATAGATAGATAGATAGATAGATAGATAGATAGATAGATAGATAGATAGATAGATAGATAGATAGATAGATAGATAGATAGATAGATAGATAGATAGATAGATAGATAGATAGATAGATAGATAGATAGATAGATAGATAGATAGATAGATAGATAGATAGATAGATAGATAGATAGATAGATAGATAGATAGATAGATAGATAGATAGATAGATAGATAGATAGATAGATAGATAGATAGATAGATAGATAGATAGATAGATAGATAGATAGATAGATAGATAGATAGATAGATAGATAGATAGATAGATAGATAGATAGATAGATAGATAGATAGATAGATAGATAGATAGATAGATAGATAGATAGATAGATAGATAGATAGATAGATAGATAGATAGATAGATAGATAGATAGATAGATAGATAGATAGATAGATAGATAGATAGATAGATAGATAGATAGATAGATAGATAGATAGATAGATAGATAGATAGATAGATAGATAGATAGATAGATAGATAGATAGATAGATAGATAGATAGATAGATAGATAGATAGATAGATAGATATAGATATAGATATAGATATAGATATAGATATAGATATAGATATAGATATAGATATAGATATAGATATAGATATAGATATAGATATAGATATTATCTGTAAGGTCATGTGAACGTCGACAGTAAGATGTAGAAAAATGCAGCTGATGAGTCCTGTGTATGATAAAATACTTGTTGTGAATTCTAGTTAGTAGCCATAATTTAATTCGAATAAAACATACGACATAAAGTTGTGTATAGGCTATACGCTATGGATATTAACTTGATAATAGTGACTTATCAATTGTAATCTTTAATAGATGGAAGATAGAAACTCTTACCTATACTAGTATGTAGGTATATTCGGTCAGAGAGACACAACTAAGACGATATAAATGACCTGGATTTCACTCTTAGTCATAGTCAAACTTTATGAAGAGATATTTATCTGTTCCCTTCCTAATCAGTTAAAGACTATTCACTTAAACTGTATGCATCATGATTGTTTGTTAATAAGTTATTAAGTAAAAACTATTATACTGATTAACCAGTTTCTACGTTTGACATAAACTGAGATAATTTTCCATTCAATAAACATTCTATAGATGATCTGGATATTACAAAAGCGTATTTTCAAGGAAAATATCTTCATTGTTTGCTAAGGAATAGAGAATACAATGAAATTCAGTAGTTTGTTATAGTTTATCAGTAGACTCGTTGTAGAAAGATTCGAACCTCCTAGTCTACATTCTAAACAACGATCTGAATATGTACAAAACTATAGAATATCAAATGAGAATGAAATGAGTGATTCATTGAGTGATTTTTGTAATCACCGATAAAGATGATTTAGTATTACTTTGGCTAAACAACGATAAGTTTATTCAATGAAGACATTAATTCAACACTCAATTTGTAATTAGTGACTTCATGAACTATTCCCTTACTTAATTTCAGTAAACTTGACTCATTTTGTAAGTTTATGTGAGGACAACTAGTTAGTTTGACTTAACAGGAACAAAATGTGAATTAGCTACTTCAACTAATATGCTTTCATATGGTCTATAACTGAATGACTCTACTTATTTGGAATAGTATGTTTAGTAGCTATCTTGACTACTCAATGATTCCATTACATGTGAATTATGCTTAGATCTTAAACATCATGTTTGACAATCATACAGTATCACATCCATTTTCATTGAAATTTGTTCACGGTATGATAGGCAGTCAAATAACTTCTTATTCTTAAACTCGATACAAATTAAAACAAGCTTCAAAATAATATAGAACATTGAATAACCTAAAACGTTTCTTAAACATCCATATAGCCATTTTATGAAATCAACTGAAATGACTTTATGTTCTATTTGCTATACAAGTAACAGAAGTGAATCAGGGGTGTTTATGTTTACTTCAAAACAACACGGTTATGATTTACTCTGCTAAATTAAAGCTTACAATTATACTGTTTACTTTATATTGCATGAATTTATCAACAACATACTACTGAAATATTACTAACATTTAACAGTTAGATGTAGTAATGCAACTGCTAAAGTAAAGGATAATAGATAACGGAAACAAACAAGTTTAACTAGATGCTCACATATAATTTGCAGTCTCAAGTGAATATAAAGATCCTTAGTATACAATGATGACAACAGAATTCTAGGAATCTTTGTATGCATGAAATATACACACAAATGATAAACAAATTAGCTTCTCAATAGTATGAAACACATAAGATTTAAAGAAAACTTCACAGGTAACATGAATCATTTAAAGAATGCCTAGACAACGTAGAGATATCAAGGTATAAGAAAATTGTAAGACCTATTATTCAATAGCTGTCTGAAATACACACGTATTCAGAACTACTGATAATATTACGTAATTTATTAAAATGAATGAAAAAAAAACTAATTGGGAAGAAGTTTCGAATTTTAACTTCGAATCTCCTCTAAAGTATACCAGGTTTAAAGATCTAGTCAGCCACTCTGCACCAGAATATCAAAATTTAGTAGTAGTGTGAGTAGTAGTGGTGTTAATAATAGTATATTAAGTGGTCTTATAAAAGTGATAAGACTTAGAGAATATTATCTAAGAAGTAAGAATTAATGAGTAAAAATTTAGTTAGTAAAGAAATTTAAGATTCATAGTTAAGGTGATGATGTTGAGTGAATCCAGTTACTATCTTCGATAATGGATTACGATAGCCTCACAGACTTTAAACAAGTAGTCTGCATTTATCAATATGCCTTTCAATGACAGTCTGTGATTTTTTTGACTGTGGCCATATTTTAATTTAGCTTCCTTTATCTCTCATCTAACTTACTTCTATCAATCAATTAGTCATTTAATGTCTGTTACTCCATGTGGAGCATACATCGCCAACCAGCATTCTCCAGCCAACTCTGTCCTCAGTTTTTCTTTCCAACGCTTCTAAAATGCTCTACAACCTCTTCATATCTGTCTCCAATTCACAAAACAATGTGTTCTTGCATCTATCTCTTTTTCACTGGCCTTCAGGATTTCATGTTAGTGCTTGTCTTGTGAAACAATTTGATGATTTCCACAATGTGTGTGACATCTATCCAGCCTCAGCGTCTTTTCCTAATTTCTTCCTAAGTGAATTTCTCTTTACTTATTGTCTGGCCCAGAATGTTGTTGTTGATGGTATCTGACAAACGGATCCAAAGTATCTTGTAAACACTAGTATCTTTCCGATGATGCTTTTCGTAGTTCTTCTTGCAAATTTCATCTCACTACACCAGAATTGTCATCACATTTGTATTGAAAAGTTAGACTTTGATGTTGACTGACAGTTGGTTGGAGTTTCAGATATTTTTCAGTTGTAGAAATGCTGTTTTATCCTTTACAATCCGCGCCTTTACATCTGTATCAAACCAGAGCCTCCTTGTTTATCGATGATGCTACCCAAATATGTGAAGGTTTTTACATCTTCCAGGATTTCCCCGTCAAGTCTAGTGTAATTGGGTTAGTGTTGGTTGTTATGTATCAAAGGATCTTGCTTTCCCCTTTGTGAATATTGAGGGCTACTGCTGTCGAGGATGCTAACCTACTTCTTTATAACTCAACAGTACACTTCAAGGTACATTATAGTTGAACACATGTCATAAGTGTTCTAAACTGAGAGAGCTGTAGGTTTTACGTTTATCCAAAGGTGTGTACACACCGATAATGTGTTGAAAATTCAGTTGGAACAAATATTCAATTCTACGACATATTTTCTAGAGGGGGGGGGGGAAAGGGTAGTGGAAGAGGGCTGCTGGGAATATCTGAAGTTCATTTAAATGGTAACCTTATTAATTTATATTTTAAAACTAAACGAAGTCAACAAATATCATTTATAACAGTTCAAATCAGTACTACTTTATAAATGTCTAGTATTAATTAAACATTATTTGCAATAAAGTGTAAATGGAGTAATCATTCAAGGAATATGATTTATAAAAAGCATGTTAAACATATGACATTTGGAATTCAGGAACTATAAGTCAGATGACGTAACTTCCAGTTAACACAATTTACCTTATGTAATCTTTGTTTTGTTTTTCTTCTCATAGCATTGACTTTAAATTAAGTTCACATTCTATAAAGCATAAATTATATCACATTGTAAATATACAGACTTTAGAAGTAACTTTAATTGATAAAAGTTTAGTATTGTTATTAATGTCAAGAAAGTATTTATAGACTTAAAGAATAGGACTTCTCATCATTGAATATGTATTTTCATCAGCTAATATTACAATAAATAGTATAAAAAAGTAATTACATTAGATATATGTAGCATGCAGAGGCTTAGATTATTCCCTGGATATATCAACTTTAAATTGTTTCTTTATCTTTGTGTGCTGAATGTATGATTGAACCGCCTCTCTCTCTTCCGGTGTGAGCAAACTTGTTTGTTCGTTAGATTCAACTGGTACCAATTACAGCATTATACATCTCATTTTAATCGTATTTAATCACTGGTATGTAAGCATGAAGTCAAAGTGTTATACACGACATTAAGTGTTGCATTGGAACCTTAATTCTCACAGCTAATGTCATACGTAGTTTCCCAAACAGCACTTTCCACAAGCTCTTGACAATTGATTATTTATCTGAAACTAATCAAACCAGATGGAATTGTTTGCGTTCATCCATAAATGATCTTGTTTTTCTAATTGTAACGAAAGTCTTCTGTTAAAATGCTTTTATATTATGTATGATGTTTACAAAAATTGAAAAGAAATAAAGCCAACGTTCGGCGCCTAAATGAAGTTAACAGATACTTAAAGTGCATCTAGAAAAGTTGGAACGTCCTGATTCCAAGTAAATGGCTTACTCTCTTTATAGGATCCTACAATGGTGGTTTTCCTCGACTTAAAGGCAGCATTCGACTCAGTTGACCGTGAGGTTCTGTGGCAGTGTCTGTCATTAAAAGGTGTACCTCAGAAGTACATAAACCTTGTGAAGGCTCTTTACTCGAACACTACCAGTCGAGTCAGAGCTTATGGCGAACTGTCATCTGACTTTGCGACCTCAAGTGGTGTCCGTCAAGGCTGCCCACTATCTCCGTTTTTGTTTAATTTTATCATAGACGTGCTACTGGAAGTAACGCTTTCTTCGGCTGAATTTTCTGGGATTGATCTCCTTCCAGGAGGTCCACTCATCGACTTAGAATACGCAGACGACATAGTCCTGTTTGGTGAAGACACTGATAAGATTCAGAGTCTTCTGGTCGCACTGAGCAACAATGCCAGGATGTTTGGGATGCGTTTCTCCCCCTCTAAGTGTAAATTGTTACTTCAGGACTGGCCTGCGTCAACCCTTGAACTAAGGATAGGGAGTGAAGAAGTTGAATGCGTTGATAACTTCACTTATCTTGGAAGTCTGATCAGCCCTAATGGGTTGGTGTCTGACGAAATTTCTGCACGAATTCGAAAGGCTCGTTTGGCTTTTGCCAACTTACGTCATCTATGGCGTAGGCGTGATATCCGTCTATCAACTAAAGGACGAGTATATTGCACAGCAGTTCGTCCTGTTCTACTTTACGGCTGTGAAACATGGCCATTAAGGGTAGAAGACACTCGTAGGTTACTAGCATTTGATCACAGATGTCTTAGAAATATATCTCGTACCTGCTGGGATCTCCGGGTAACTAATAATGAGGTTAGACGAAGGGTATTAGGGAATAATGGTAAATCTGTTGATGAGGTTATGAAACTTCATCGACTGAGATGGTTGGGGCATGTGTTACGTATGTCCGAACACCGGTTACCACGTCGCTCAATGATGACTAGTATTGGGGTGGGTTGGAAAAGGGTTAGGGGCGGCCAAACCAAAACGTGGCATCAGTCGTTGAAGTCACTAACTTCTGGTCTGAGCCACATTGGTAGATGTCGACTACCTGGTTGGGGTCCGCGTGACTGCCGTACCCAGTGGTTGGAGACTCTTGATGACATGGCTCAGAATCGATCACAATGGCGTAGGTGTATACATTTTTTGTCTTCACGTACACCTTGAGACTAAAATTACTCTACCTTTCTTTCTACAAACTAATTTTTTTCTCTCTCTCTCTCTACATATTATATCCTTATATGCAATCTTCCTTTTATATATTACTACCATTAAAGTAACTGATTCTATGAATTCGGTGATCATCTTGCTATGCTGTTGAGGTGTGGCAACTTAGACCGATGCACTTATGTGCCTGGTCCTACGTTGTATCTGTCTGTCTGTCTGTCTTTATAGGATCCTGAGGAAACGGTAGATGCATAAGATTTTATGGTTACCTCTAGACGGTGTCTTACAGCTTTAGGGATTAAACCTATAAATTAAAAGCCTATTGATTAATCCAAGAATGAAATCACTTGATTTAGTCGACCTATTTAAACAGTATCTAAACCTGTTCATACATTTCTGGCGTCTATTTTTGTGTTTAAGTAAATAAACAAGTACTTAAGCAAAGTCTTCGTAATAATCTTTTTTGTTTCCATTTCCACTTTAACTGAATAACAAAGAAATGAATGTTTTTATCGTTTCTGTATGTTTTAAATGTAAGTAGATCATGATGATCTGATGTTGATTCCTTGGAATGTCAATGTTTTATTGAATAAAAAAGGCGTTACCATATTGTCATCATCAAATGAAAAACAAATCAAAGCATACATTATTTCTAATAAGGTTGAGCTTGTATCTTTCCGTTGTTTAGGCATAGACTAAAACTGGTCAGCTTCTGTTGTCATATGTACATCCTGAGCAGATTGCCTAGATATAGCAGAAGTTCACAAGTAATGTTTAAATTGGATTGTGATTGGTAAGTGGAATGCAGTACGCGCGTTTTGTCCTATTTGGGACTCACCGATCGGGAGTATCTGCATCCCAATGTTGATGTTCACACAGGGGTTCGAGTTCAGTCTGCTTCGTGCGAAACGCTACCGCATTCACCACTATGCTACTGTGTTCAAACAGTCACACTTATGCAACGCATATATATGTAATTACTTATACAACACATTAGTTCTGTTTACCATTTTAATTTGTAATATGTCTGTATTAATGACAGCAGTTTACATCAACTACTTTAAACCGTGTTGATTTCATTGACTAACTTAAGATTAAACTTATCCTCAACCCCTTTCCATCACGTCTTTCAAAAGGTAACCCATAAAATCCCTTGATCTGTGAAATTTAATTAGTTACTAGAACTAGACACTAAATGGGATTAAAAATGGAAATGAATGAAATACATGCTTTTTGTTCTACTCAGAATTCATTAAATGACTATCTGTATATAATAACTTAATGAATGATATTTTACTCTATTGTACAGGTAAGCATTATTAAGTTAATCAATAATTAATTAAATTAAGTCTCAGTGTGAATATCAACATTAAGATGACATTAATTTAGTCTGATGAATCCTAAATAGGACGAAATGCACAATGTTGAATTCTATTGCTAGTCATATATAACAAATATATATATATATATACATATAACATTAAAGATTGATCAGTATCAGTTCTGAATAGAAACAACAAGATAGTAAAAACAACTATTCTATGTTTAGTTGATTGAATTCATTACTGATTGATAGATTGGTTATGGTACCATTTAAAACCATGGAGTATTGAACACCTATTTCATTCTAGTATAAAACTC
The DNA here is from genome assembly GCA_025215515.1 of Schistosoma japonicum. Taxonomy (NCBI): domain Eukaryota; kingdom Metazoa; phylum Platyhelminthes; class Trematoda; order Strigeidida; family Schistosomatidae; genus Schistosoma; species Schistosoma japonicum. The sequence goes on from CM046061.1 coordinate 1,786,961, forward strand.
ATCAACAGTGCTCACTCTAGATTCTTTGAAGAATTGTCATTCAATTACTCAATGTATTAACAATTTTTAGAATGAATAGGATATCATATTAAAAAAAAAAAACTATTAATTCCCCAAACACTAATAAAATGTTATAAGGTGTATTTCAAATAGATTACTGGTAGTTCTAGGGAAAAAAGAACATATGTCTTTCAATGTTAACCAAACTGTATATAAATCAACTGTATAGTTACATGATCATTGAATTCCTACCTAACTGTTCTCAGTTCAACGTCTTACTTGTTAGTAGTTGCATATATTTGAGGAAAATATTAGAAAAAATTAAAAAAAAAAAACTCTGATGAATTAATTTCTCTAGTTCATATGGAAGATGATCATTAAACTAAAGTAAACTTATTGATTAAATTGGATTGTAACTGGCAAGTGGAATTCAGGGCACACGTTTTGTTTCATTCACAACTTGTCAGCTGGGTTTACTTGTATCTCAGTGTTGATGATCACATTGGTACTCGAACTTGTGGACTGAGCAGTTGCACTGGATCACAAATCAACGAGAAGATCTAAATACATTCTAATTAAAGTAAGCTCATTTACATATCTACTTAACTTATCATTGATAATAAAAGCAATTCATCATTAAACAATAAATAAAAACATACAGTTTTTATACTTTAAAGAGATAATGCAGAAAAATGGGCTTAACTTACCTTTATTCTCGAAACAAGATAATGTTCTTACAGTAAATCACACTGCATAGAGTTATACAAAAAAATATTGTTACTTAAGTTGAAGTTAACACTAATAATGTAGGCATTATTTTGTTGACTAATCAATTCATATGTATTTGGAAGAGAGGGGGAGGGGAGAGGTTAGTTACTATTTCTACAGATTGGTTCATTCTCCAAATCTAGTGATCTTTATAATTCAACATTGTACTACACCATTCATGACACGCCTTTGCTTAGGTGTATGTATATGCATATATATATGTTTACCTGTAAACTCTATGTATTTATGTGTGCGTATGTATGTCTATGTCCGTGTGTGTGTGTGCACATATTGATTTAATGTAGAGTTAGTAATGTGAATAGATTTTTTTCAATAGGATAGAATTACTCTTCTACTATTCTAGCCTCAAATTTCCTCAAATATTTCACTCACTTTCAATCTCTTCCTCACATGAACCTGTCGAGTTAGTTACTAAGTTAGTTACCAAAATGTGAGTCAGTTTTTTTCTTAATTGGATAACATTTGAAAATAAGTGATTTGCCTACGCAAATGTTCTTTTTTTTTTGTGATAGAATTTCAATAAACTAAACTTAAATCAATAAATTGATTAATGCATAGATAAGATAGAAAATATTGATTAAGTGAAAAAAAAACACTTGAGAAGTGATTTGATGATGTTGATAATGGTGCTGATAGTGCTGGTGAAGAAGGTGGCATGTACATGTTCTGCATTGACCTGTTAAGTTAAAAAGAGAAGAAAGCATATTGTTCAATAAAATAACACAGATAATTTGTAGAGTTTTAAAAGAAAATGGACTAGAAGCAAATGATTGTTATGTAATTTTGCTGTTGTCAATCTGTTACAGATTGATCATTGATAAGTACTATTATCAATGTAAATTATCATTCATGAGTCTTTTCTATCGTACACAAAGTAACAAATGCAAATGAAGACGAATAGTGTAACAGCAGCTTTTACAACCAGCAGTTGGCTTTAACATACATGTGGGAGAAAGCAAGAATTTTAGTTACAAAACAATTAGCACCAATCAAATCACATTTGATAGATAAGCTATGAGAATGAATGTAGAAACATTTACACCTGGGCAGTATCATCGATAAACAAGGAGGATCTAATGTAGGTATGAAGACATGGATTAACAAGACATAGATAATAATTTTACAGTTGAGGAACATCTGGTATTCAAATCAGTTGTCAGCCACTATCAATAATAACTTTCAAAATTAACGTCAAGACAATTAATTCTCACTAGTGAGAAGTTCCATACTAGAATAAAACAGCTGTGCTCCTTGGTTTTTACTTGTACACTCTCAACATCAATCTGTGACCTATTCAACCAATTAAAAATATTAATCTCCACAAAAATAACTATATTAATTCAATTAAAGTTAGTTGTGTTGTAACTAGCAAGCAATACCCATGACACACGTTTTGTCCTATTCAGCACTTGTCAGCTGGATGTATCTGCACGCCCAATGATGATGTCTGCACTGGGACTCGAACTCAATAGCCTAGTGGCGAACGAGGTGGGGTTTGGCATAAAACGGACTGGGTTTGAGTTTCTATGTGAACATCAACACTACAATACAGGTACATTCAACTGTCGAGTCCCATAATGTCGAGTCCCAAATAATGTAAAAGCGCCTTAGAGAAAATAAACATTTAGAAGTGTTTATACAGAAATACAGTAATGAATATTGTTTATGCAAAGATATGAAACCCTGTATTCATCTGAATAACATTCGAAATCGAGAATATGGCAATAGAAATTGATCAATAACTAGAAGCGTCTACAGATTACACTTTTCTTCCTGAAAAATCAACTTGATTGTCTACAACATAAGAAAAGACAAATACCCATTACATGTTTTTTTCAATTGATATTTGACATTTCGTATTGAAATTGCAAGAGTAGGCAGATCAAAATGAAAAAATAACTAACAACTTCACTTTTTACTGAGCTCATACGAAAGAATCTAGATATCAGTAGACCAAATGCTTACTGCTATTCAATTTCATTATATCAACTAGACATAGGCGATTAATCCATTATGAATAATGAATAAACGAAACAAATCTAAATTTCAAAGATTTATTGAAGTCTTAATAATTATTAAGCTAAAACGTAACATTTCTATTTCAAAGAAATCAATGGTGAACTTTCAACTGTCATGGTAACTGACAAAAAAGGTGATTAATGTTGTTTTTCTTATTTTTCAGTAATATATTGATGAACACAATTCATGTTTCAATTATGTACCTTAATTCCATTTGTCTTCATTACTTAATTGGTAGTCACTTCTGTTAGAATGTCAAAAACTGTTATTACTGATGCATACAAGCAACTAATTGATATGTTCTTTTGCACACGAGATTACAATAATAAACACCAATTAGAGTGCCTAGTCAATTCGTGTATGTCTATCCGATGTCCATCTAATCCCAGACCGACAATAGAAAGAACACAAGCCGATAATTCAGCCAGACGAATCATATTGTATTTCAAGTATTCCTTTATACATTCATAAAACCAAACCATACAGTTAGATAATTAAGAATATAACATTTATACATAACAAGTAAGACAATAGTAGTGATTTGAGGCAACGTGTACGCAATCAATTAAGTGTAGTTCATAAATAAGAGATGATATACTAAGAATTAATGTGTTAAACGGTAGGATAAATCACGAAGAACATAATGATGCCAAGAATTAGATGTTTACATTAAACGGAGCTAAAATAATTAAAATAGTCTTTTAAGACATAGTTCTGTGAGTTAGTCATTCATCAGTAGTCGTTCAATATAACAATTTTCAATAACATCTCAAAACTACTATTCGTATATTTAACTGTAGACTGTTTATTTTATGAAAATTTACTCATATTATGTAATCGAATGGGTAATGTTTTTATAAATCACTTTCTATTTGGATTAGTAAATCCCTTCTCACATTGCATAATCATGCTACCTAAAATAGTTTCTAGAACTATTTCCTTTATAATTTTGTCCATTCTTTAATGAACACTGAAGTTAACATGCAACCTCTTCGTAAAACTAACTTCCCATGGTACGTAATCGATGACAGTACAGTGAAAATAAACCTGATTAACTTATTGTATTCTGCAAATATTATCATTATAATCTCTTCTGTTTTTCTAAGTGTTCAACTTTGTTTTTAATGGTATTCAATTGAAATAAGTTGGCTGATGATGACGAACAACAAGACGAAACAACCAATTTACATAAAACTTCATTGATCTGAATATTTAATTTTCACCTATAAATGTCTTAATTTTATACTATAATATACTGATGACCATTAGAAAGGTAAAACAGTAAGTGAAACGTTACTTTTAAGTTTTGTACTAATTGATATCGGTCAGTAAAGTGTACACCTAGTCTAGTTAAATGTTCTTTATGGGATTCAAATCTATTTGACTTTCTACGACAGAATAAAGAATAGTTTTGAATAACATCTAATTCAATTATAAATTCTTTAACTGCATTAGGAAGTTTGTCAATTACAGTTTTAGCTTAAATTCAATGACAATTATTTGTAAAGATTAGATGTATGCATCATTTTGAAAGTGGGAACTTAAACTTGAATTGAATAGTAGGATACATGAAATATCATTCAAGTAACAAATTGAAGGAGAAAAGATTCAATGACTTTCTTCTTTGTTAAAGATGTTTAGTAAGAATAGATCACTAATGATTCTTAATTATAATTTTAGGTTCTCATCAAGGTATGTAATTTAGTGATGAGAGCAGATAAATTGATCTACCTACATAACATTATATCATGCAATCATTTAGTGAAATGATTGATAGTTCATCGAGATTGATGTTGAACTGTTTAACATTCCAACTGTAATTCATATGATAATAGCTATGTTCATTTAGAAACCATAGATTACGTGTGTCAAAGAAGTTGAACATCGGTAACACTGAATGTTTTTTGGTTGTATCGAGTTCCATTGTTAGCAGCCATTGGCTCTAGAACGATTGAGCTAATGTTACTGTTGGAGTCAATATTATTCAGGAGTACACTTCTAATTATTTTGTATATTTATTGCTTTGTCTTAGACTATTGTTATTGTTTCTACTATTGCTGTTATTTTATACGGTGTAATTGTGCATTATTACGACAAGAAGTTGGAGTAATTAATTGTTTTCTAATTTATTCCTTTGGTTGATTAATTAGAAGCGCTTGGTAGTTGGAAGAAACACAATAGTATTCTGAACTCCCGTAATCACTAAGTCGTAGCAATTCAGTCGACTAATTTGACAACATGCTTAGCAACTAGTTAAACAGATAACTTAGAAGTTCATCTAAGTTGAGAGTAGTATCGCTATGTTCACAATGTTTAACCATTATAGCCCAACAGCATAGATCATAAAAATATGAGTATACAAATGAGTTATTCATTCCCGCAAAATTTATATCTCATGTTATGTAATCAGTTAATAATAGGAAGGGTATGCAAATAATGACGAGGGCTTTATGAATTCATTTGAATCTGAGTGTGGTTGTGTACAACTACAAAATTATTCAAAAAAAGAATAGAAAAGTAATTAGTTACACATTATGCAAACAATCACAATCTACCACTGATCTCCTCTTCCCTGCCCACGAAAGCTGCAGGGTTCTTACGTGGTAGCCAAGTCAACACTTCATCATCTTGTGCATGTATTGTCTTTAAGCCGGTATTGTTACGACTTCTTGGATGAATTAGGAAGTCAATGACTATATTACACTTGAAGTGTACTTTGGCAATGGTAACAACTCCCCGCGGCTGAATGCTTCTTCTCGCTGTAAGCTGTGGCTTCTTGGGCATAATAAACAGTCTGGGTACGCTTCTTAAAATGACTTTCTGACTCCGATTGGTGGTTATGCAGCTCACCTGTCTGTTAGGACAAGTACTTTGCAATCTTGTGGATAATTATGAGACTACGGTTGTCTCATCACATGGTTATTTCATATTTTGAATGATTTGGGTAGATGTCTTCAGTACTTCATCCCCAATAGTAAGATGTAATTTAAGCGTAGTTTTGATGTATTGCATTAGTTTAGATCAAGTACATTTAGTCTAAATTCATTATTGATTTGTATGTTATACTTAATTTATTTATTAACAGTTTAATATTCGATTTATTTATTTTTCTTCACTTTTATTTCATGATGTCCAAGATAAACAATTTTGTGTTAAAAAAAAACCATTTTGTACTTTTTTTGACAATTGAACAACAGTTACATTTCCATGATTGTTACTAAGCAACTATAATCATTATTCACTTCTATTCTTTCTACTGTAACTCTTAAACATGATCATATTCTATTGTCATCATACTTGAATATCAATTGTTTCTTCTAATCTTAAGTGTCATTACAATTAACAGTATTACCATAATCAATTTATTATTACTGTTATTATTATTGTACAAGTGTGACTGTCTGGACACAGTAGCCTAGTGGTGAACGCGGTGGCGTTTGACACGAAGCGGACTGAGTTCGAATCCCACTGTGAACATCAACATTGGGATGCAGGTACATCCAGCCGATGAGTCCCAAATAGAACGAAACGCGCGTCCTCGATTCCACTTGCCAGTCACAATCCAACTTAAATATAACTTATTATTATTATTATTACCAATATAATCAATAAATTAGTTACCTTTTCATTGATTTTTATAATTTTATTCTTATTGCTTTACTAAAATGATTAGACAATAATAATTTATTGATTAATTTGTTATCAGTTGATTATATTATTAGTTTATTAAAACTTGAACAATTAATTAATCAATATACAATAAATCAATAAATTAATCGATATAATGAGATTTTTGTAAGCTGTAATTGAATAATAATGTATGCACAGTCATTATTATTTTCTTCTGTGTTATGTAGTATTATGCTGGTTAATTTGACGATATATTTAATTGTTATAGACAGACAGATACAACGCAGAACTTCGTACGTACGTACATCAGTTCAGGTTGCCATACCACATCAGCACAAAGACGCAACTGTCAGTTCAAATCCAACAGTGATAGCGATAATAGAAGTATTAGCAGTAATGCAGAAAATTAGGGAGCGAAGATATGATTCGAAAAGTATAATTCAGTGAGATAAATTTGAAAGGAGAAAGATAGAGAATTCAGAAGGTTAGATTTTGAGAGAACACACAGAGTGGATGCACCTGCGCCATTGCAAACGATTCTGAGCCATGTCGTTCAAGGTCTCTAACCATTGGTTACTTTCGTCTCACGGACCCCAACCACGCAGCCTACATTTAATTGTTATAACAGAACATGGAATCAGGAATTATAAGGTATGAAGTTTATTCTCCATGTTATCGGGACTAATGTTAGTAAGTTACATCTATTAACCATTTAGTAACTATGTGATTTGTATTGCTTAATATGTAAGCTTTCCATAGATTTATTATTAATCGTCAAAAATATGTTTTTTTCCCGAGTTATTGTAATTTTACTATGAAGCTATCATCTGGTTTTCTATACGAAACTCCTATCTCCCCCTCCCCACAAGTTCAGTCTTTAATAAATAGTCCCAAATGGGATGAAACTCACGTCCTGGATTTGACTTGGCAGCCACAATTCAACTCAAATCATCTTACTTTATTTGAATTAGTTAACAAGAATACAATGTGTTTCATTTATATTTCTGAATAGTTCAAAATACAAAACAAACGAGGTATACATGTGTACCTATAACAAATTCATGTATTATGAGTTCATTTTATAAAGTACATTGATGTTCGTTTGTAAAATATACCATTTATTGATTTCCATTATGTTTTCTATTTGAAGTAGGATAAATGTGATTATTTCATGTGTTTACTACAACAAATAGAAATATTTGGACTGATCAATAAACCATTTGCATGTTAAATCTATGGTTTAACATTTAAAACATGCACCACTTCTGTTCCAGTCGTTTAAAATAAGACATGCTGTTGTATAACTATTCAAATAGGCATATTGTAAAGTATTTTCAATCTTGTTATTTTTTTTTGATTTACAGTTCCGATAATCAGATTGTCCATGTTTCCAACTTGTATTCTTATTTAATTTAATCGATTGTATTTATCTGTTGTGTTTACTGAACTGTTGGCTTGTCTTTCATCTTTTCTAGATTTTCCTATGAACGTGGTAATGAACTTTTGATAATAGAAATTACCTCTAGTTGGAAATCAACTGTTACAATGAATACACAATTTGAATGATACATTTGTTTTCTTTAGTTTACAATAGTTTATAAATGAAGAATCATTATGTGAAATTTCAATTTACCAATCAATGCAGAAGAGGTTAACGAATCATACATTCAAAAGTGAATAAAACCGACAAAGGTGAACAGACACTTGAAGACACTCATTGAAAGGTCAAGAGATTAGAACATTCTAAATAAGTACCTGTATAACAAACAAGATTATTACTTCTACATTAGGTAAGCAACGAATGTGTTGTCTAAAAAAACAATGAGAATCTCGTAATCGTGCAAACCAACATCGAGAACTTATCCAACTTAGCTACAAGTGTTCATCATCATCTTAGAAACATATACCGAACATCGTTCGCTTCATGTACTCAACCGTAAGGTTTTCGGTGTTTAATATACATATCGTAAACAGTATTTTCAGTAAACAATTCATTTCAATTAGTCAGTTAGAAATATTTTGAACTATAATTAGGTTTTATAGAGACTCGTGGATTTAATATCACAAAATTACTTGATTTAGACAATTACTGAAATCCAAGTGGGATTACAAAGTTGTTCCGTCATAATTTTAGGATAACTTAGTGGTGTGCATTCACGAGCCTATAGGGAGATTGTGCATGTAAACTTCGGGTTACGCCGCAAACGCTTAACCTTTAGGCAACTGAGCCGACGTACCACGGCTGGTAATTCGTTGGGAAATCGGCTTTTACTTTGAATTATCAATTGGTTTCATATTGCTATTTTTACGATATTTTGTGCACCTTTGATTCCGTAGCATTAGTTAATGCTAAAGAACAACGCTTTTGGCAATTGTTTAGTTCTCAGAGCTAAATGGTGCATATTTGTGCAGCTTTGTCATGATTCTGGACAATGTAATCATAGCTTCCTTATTTCTACAAGATGTATATGCTGTAATGTCAACAAACGTAAACTTAAGTTTCCCACCTCCTGTGGTTCATAACTAACAAATAATCACAAACTGAAGGAGATTAATAACCCTACTAAATCCAGGCTTAATGTAACTTACTGGAGAAATTGCGACGCCCTAATTATTCAAGTTCCTGTGAGAAATAAGAATTAGAAATAAATTTTCACGGAACAGAAATAAACCAGGAGGATTCCTCGATAAATTTATTGATCTTATGAACACAGACTATAGATTCTTTCTTAATGTTAACTACTTGTGTTTCAGGAATTGCTTAGTGTGCAAACAGTTGTGGGTGGGGTTCAATTCAACTGTTTACCATGATAGAGATCCATGGTCGCACTATTTAAAAAGGTGCTTAAATCCTCACATTTAAACGTAGCATATAATTATACCATGATGCAAGAAATTTGGTTGATTGATCGAACGCCAATCGAGTGTGTACCTAGTTGGCAAATGCGCGTCTGCCCAATGCCCACTTAGTCCCAAGTCGAAGATATGAGAACACAAGCCGATAGACCAACTAGACAGAATTATATTATATTTTACAAATCCCCTTATATATATATTAAATCAGACTGCACAGCAAACCAATTAGGAATTTAACATTTATACAGAACTAAGGAAATAGTGGTGATGAATAGGGACAACTTGTACACAACCAATTAACTGTAGTTAGTAAGAAAGAATATACTAAGAGTAAATAAACCAATTGGGAGGACAGAGTAAGAGGAACGTAACAATCATAGAAACGAACTATTTGAATTACTCACAACTCCTCCAAAATACATATGTAAACGTTTATTACTCCTCTTTAATCGACCAACATAACAAATTACTACATCAGATGCAATTTGATGTAAATACTCTAGGATTAAGCGTTGACTAGTTCATTAGGTGTTTAATTACTAAAACACAAATTCCAAATCCGCGTTGCTTTGGAAGACCACTTTATGTCGTTTTTACATAAAAATGTACGTATCATATTCTACTTGGTCATTTGTAGCCATGTTAAGCAAGACATCAATTAAAGGCTAGTTAAGATATTCAACCATGTCGGGTATGAGGCGACTGCTCACTGATGGTAATGATTGAGGTTGCGCAAACTTATCGTGATTTGACTAAGTTGGACAAGTCAACCGTTGATAGCCAGCTCAGTAGACTAATGTCTAAGTGTTCGTCAATAAGTCGAAAGGTCTTAGATACGATTCCATGGAGGATTGTGAACACGCACTGCTGAGGAGTCCAATACTAGGACGAAATGGCTGTCCAGAGCTCTCTGTTTTTCAATGGCTGTTTGACTCAGGCCAATTTGTGATGTCAAAATACAATTCAACAATCTCCACAACACTTAATTAGATCATTCCAGTTTTGTTCTTTAGATTATTAATATAGTTACTACTGAATAAAATGGTAAGTAGTATAGACATAATATCAAAATACTAGTGTAGATAGATAGATACAACGCAGAACTTCGTACGTACGTACATCAATTCAGGTTGCCATACCACATCAGCACAGAGACGCAACTGTCAGTTCAAATCCAACAGTGATAGCGATAGTAGAAGTATTAGCAGTAATGCAGAAAATTAGGGAGCGAAGATATGATTCGAAAAGTATAATTCAGTAAGATAAATTTGAAAGGAGAAAGAGAGAATTCAGGTTAGATTTTGAGAGAACACAAAGAGTGGATGCACCTGCGCCATTGCAAACGATTCTGAGCCATGTCGTTCAAGGTCTCTAACCATAAACACTAGTGTGGCGAAGTATAATTGACTACATTAATATTTTCCTAGATATGGCAGAAATAAACAATCGGATCACTTGATACATACACAGTCATAAGGCGCAGTACATTTTAACTGAATTTTCACCAATGTACATGACTTCAGATACTAAATACGACTGTTTGATGGAAGACGAGGCATCAGTATAACAAACGGATATTGGAATAACGCAATAGACACGTTTAATTAAGAAAATAACTCATCTTTGAACTCCTGTGAAACTAAGTAATACAATAACCCTCTTCTCGCTCATCCATATCAAATATTAATAACATACGGCTAGTTATCGGATGTTAAACCAATTCTGTAATAACCATAAAGGAATCAGTTTGACCGATATAGTTTCTAAAATACTAGCGTCTATAATTATCAGACGCTTAACTACAACTCGTGATCTTTATTAAAACACTATAAGTCAGGTCAGAGCTTATGGCGAACTGTCATCCAAACTTGTAACATCAAGTGGTGTCTGTCAAGACTGCCCACTGTCTTCATTTTTGTTAAATTTCATAGATCCACTTATTGACTTAGAATATACTGATGACTTAGTCTTGTTTGTCAAAGACGATGATAAGATGTAGAATCTTTTAACAGCAATAAGCACCAATGCAACCATGTTCAGAATGCGTTTCTCCCCCACCCCCCTGAATGCAAACTATTGCTTCAGGACTGGTCTTCATCAACACCTGAGCTAAAGATAGGGAGTGGAGCAGTTGAGTACGTCAACTACCTCACTTATCTTGGAAGTCTGATTAGTCTTAATTGGTTGGTCTCTGAAAAAACCTCAGTACGAATTCAAACAGCTCGTTTGGCTTTTGCCAACTTACATTAAATACGGCGTAGACGAGATTTTCGTCTCTCAATTAAAGAGTGTGCTGTGCAACAGTTCGCTCTGTCTTAGTATGTGGATGTGAGACGTGCCCGTTAAAGGTAGACGGCACTCGAAGGTTATTAGTTTTTGACCATCGATGTCTTTGAAACATCACTCACAGCTGGGATCACTGAGTAAGTAATAACGAGGTTAGACGACGGGTGTTAGGCAAAGGTGGTAAATCAGTCGATGAGGTTTTTGATCTTCATCGACTGAGGTGGTTGGGACATGTGTTGCGTATGCCCGACCACCGTCTGTCTCAACGCATGATGTTGGCTGATATAGTAACAAAACAGAAGAGAGTCAGAGGCGGCCAAATCAAAACATGACATAAGACTATGAAGCCATTGACTGATAGTTTGAGTCATGTCAGTAGCTGAAAAGTACCTAGATGGGGTTTCTCACGAATACTGTAACTAGTGGCTAGAAACACTGGGTGACACGGCTTAGAATCGGTCAGTGGCGTAGATGCATCCACTAATTGTCCTCCCTTATATCGTGAGCTTTAAATTATTTCATATCTTTCTTTCTACGCTCCATCTCTTACTCCCTGAACCATATTCTATACGTCCACTCTTCTTTGTTTTTATTATTATTATCATTGAAGTAACTTCTACTTCTACTATGTGATGTTAATTATGCTGTGCGTTAGAGGTATGGCAACTTGGACTGATGCACACATGTGCCAGGTTATATTTTGATCAAACATACATACAGCCCGTCATAAGTAGTGTAATAAAAAGTAAAGCTTACCATTTTTTGTTCATGATAACCTATATAAATGATATTGGCAACTGCTTCAGTATGGGTAAACTCTTTTTGTATGCTGATGATCTTATAGTGATGTACTCTTTTTCCTCTTATGAGCACACCACGTTGACAACTGTATCAGTACTGAACTCAATAAGTCCTCATTAAGGTGCTTGAAATGGTAATTTCTAAATACAGATAGGATAAATTTTTGTAATATGCGACCCAACAGAAAGTAGTAATTTATCTAATAAGTGGTTGATCTAAGACTGAAAAACAACTTATTGAGTTGAGAAGCGTATATTGCAAACATTTAAGTTACACAGATTTACGGCCTAGATATTACGTAACTTTCATAACAACAGACCTACTATTATACAATGTATGTATTTAACCGTTACCAGAATATTGTACTTTTATTCTGAAATAGAACTTTGCAGCATAAATGGTGCTATACGTGTGTAATATATTCAAATATGAATGCCTTATTTTATTAAACATTGGACACAGATATTTATAACCTACACGAATTTACCACTGAGCAATGGAAGTAGTAAAATTTGGAGTTATTTATACATGTAAAAGTAAAAGTGGTCACATGTGCATTGGTCCTGGTTGCTACATCACCTTAGCGCAGCAAGATAAACGCCAAATTAATAGGATTAGTAGTTACATCAATGGTAGTAAAAAAGTCTGAACATATAAAATACGGTATAAGAAGAAATAATTAGTTAGTGAATAGAAAGGTGTAAAACAATTCCAAGCTCACAATTTAATGGAAGATGAAGGGTGAATGCATCGGCTTCACTATGGCCGATTCTCAGACATGTCACCAAGAGTTTCTAGACGCTGATCGCAATTATCACGCAAACCCTAATCAAGAGGTCTGCATCTACCAACACAGCCCAGATAACCAAATCAGTGACTTCGTGGATTAATGCCATGTTTTAACTTGATCGCCTTTAGGTTACTTTAATCTTTCCTCAAGATCAGCTGACATTGCGTGTCGAGGTAATCAGACAGATACAACGCAGAACTTCGTACGTACGTACATCAATTCAGGTTGCCATACCACATCAGCACAGAGACGCAACTGTCAGTTCAAATCCAACAGTGATAGCGATAGTAGAAGTATTAGCAGTAATGCAGAAGATTAGGGAGCGAAGATATGATTCGAAAAGTATAATTCAGTGAGATAAATTTGAAAGGAGAAAGATAGAGAATTCAGAAGGTTAGATTTTGAGAGAACACAAAGAGTGGATGTACCTGCGCCATCGCAAACAATTCTGAGCCATGTCGTTAAAGGTCTCTAACCATTGGTGACTTTCGTCTCGCGGACCCCAACCACGTAGCCTACATCTATCAACATGACTCAGATCACTTGTCAGTGACTTCATCGATTTCTGCCATGTTTTGGTTTGGCCGCCTCTAGCTTTCTTCCAACCGATTCATACACCGCAAAACATAGCTCGTCGAGGCAGTCGGTAGTTAGACATGCGTAACACATGTCCCAACCACCTCAACGGATGAAGTTTCAATACCTCATCTATTGATTTGCCCTCCTTTCCTAGAACCCGTTTCCTAACGACAGCATTGCTCACTCTGCCGAGGTAATCGGTGGTGGGTCATACGCAATACATATATCAATCACTTCAGTTGGTGAGGATTCTCAAGCACACTAACATGCATTAATTACTTGTTTGATTTAGGCTGGTTTCATCAGAAAAAAAAGATCATTTCGGAAATTCTCAATAGAAATATCAATAAAAAGGATGACAAATGATCAACTAATAAGTAATATTTTATACATTAAAGAATATCTTACAAAAAATGAAATCAAGTTGCTTCACTGTTACTTATTTATGTTTATCACAGAGAGATTTCTTTAGTGCCAATAATCATATCCTCATCAATGTTATTGTTATATTTAAGGTCTATCTCATTTGTTTTAGGTAGTAAAAGTGTTGAATTCACTGGCGTACGACAAAGTGGACAAGTAAGTAGTCCAATTAAATTATGATGAACAGAAAACATTGCCGAATTATGCAATGATTTAAAACATTCTGAACAGATAGCTGCATGTCGGCATGGTAAAAGCACACGTAGATCAGAAGTAGATTTTGAAGAAAGACAAACAAAACAACATGGTTTCCATGTTCTACAAAATGGATCATTATTTGCATATGATGTAACTGTTTTCACTGGCAAAGTAGCTATAGTGCATTCATCAGCTGAACTTGTATTTTCACCAGCATCATAAAGAATCTGTCGAAAAAACATAAGTAAAACAGTCAAAAAAAAATTTTCTCGCCGAATTTCGGGTATGGAAAATCATAAAAACCTTTTAACTGTGAATCCGCATTAAAAACAACACCTATCAAAGTAAGGGGTATAAATGTTTTTAAGAGTGTGACATGTCGATTATTCTATTTGAATATCTGTATTAAAAAAGCTTCATACATGACGTATAAAAGGTGACCACTTTAGGTCCAACTTACTTTATGACTGACTGACGTTGTCAAGATTCAATAGTTTCACTCACCTGTGGAATTAAAAGGCGATTCCAATTGGTTTTCCAATATGAGTACATAATGCTTGTATTCACTTGTTCTTCTTCTCGTATCTTCACATGAATAATGTAGCACGTGATATTCTGAAAAATTCAAATGGGATTTCATTTAACAGTGATCTAATACTTAGAGACCTGAAATAAGGTAGATTTGAAGATTAGATAGGTATTTTATAAAATATTAGTTTCTCTAAATCCAATGACACAATTGCGGAGTTTTCATAGTTGTTCGTCAGAACTTACGCCAACGGGAGTTGAAGTAAACACTAACGATATACAAAATACAGTGAAAACTTGTAGTTAAACCATCGAATTCATAGTATTACCAAAAACTTTGAAGTCTAAATATGACCCAGTTGGTGATATTTTTATAATAAAATGTTCGGATTACGAGATAGTTTCAAGGCTATTGAACAACATTACTGTGATTGTTTACTGTTATTAAGTTAATTTAGGAGAGTCGCATTTAGGCGGTACTACTTAGGATACCGAGTTCGAGTAATGGATATAACTATACTTTTATTCATTTGACTGACTATGAATAACTCATAAATGGATGAAAAACTATGAGTCTTAATAGTTGATAATGATAAGTTACTAGTATTCGGTGGCATATAACTTCGAAACAGCGCTGGCATTTGTTAGTAACATTGCGTCAGCAATATTATCAGACTCAGACAAAGGGAAAAAATAGCGAATCGGCAAATTAGACTAGCTTTTTACCAACGTACCAGATTTAACGCTGCACATGAATGACTGCATAATTGCTACAGTTAAGAAGTACTGATATAAAAATACATTGCCTACTAAGTAAAAGCATAAAATTTTTTTAGAAACATAGATCGTCACCCAGGGTTACTGTGAATGAGATTTTACAGTCTTTAACACAATACTTGTTAATCTTTATAAAGTTCATAATTATTTTTTGAAACTCACTATTTCTTCAACCAGTAAATCTGAAGCATTTGAAATGAGACCAATAACAAGTGAATACTTTCTGCGTTTTGTATGGTCAGACAAAGAGTGACCATCCACATGTATGAACATATCCTGACTTCCAGGTCTATGATCAGATTAATATATATTAGAAGTACATACTTCACCGCATGCTTTTCAGAAGCATTGGTAACAATATAATCTCTAAGGTCTTTGTGGTCACCAATAAGCATATCGTGGAAAGAATCCAATGGAACATCACGCAAGACATACAATTCGATATTTTTTATACTAGAAACAGTTGCTCGAATCGGATCACCTAAAGTTGTGTCAATAAAGAAAATAATTCTCACCACTCATATTACTGTCTGATGGCTGAAAGCTAGTTATCACTGAATTGTTAACCAATCTTTTCGTTGATATATCAGAGATCACATACCCTCTTGTTAGTACAGACATTCCTGAATCAAAATTTCTCCCGTACAACCATGAGATGCTATATTTTGCAACTAATTATTCAACGTTAATAAAAAACATACAATTTTTCTTTCATAACACTCACGATCACAGATAATATAAGAAAAGCCAAAAAAATCCTAATGAGCACAGCCCGGATAAGGTTAGAAATATCCATTGTGGTGTTTCGAAATTGAAACACGTGATGTATTTTGCATTAATCTGAAAGCAATCGTTAAAGGATCATGTAAGTAGGAGTTTGCCTGAATAGTAAAAAGACCTTTAACGTAAAGAAAACAAGCAAGTGGATTATCCATCAAGTCAGCACATAAATGTGTTTATGGGAAATCAAAAAGGAAGATAGGATTTTTCCAGTGCTTCAATTTTAAAGTAAAATCGAGCATAATGAAACTGTAAATCACAGCTTGTCGCCTTATAAAAGGTAACTCCCAAACACAGAGTCGTATCCCATATTCCAAGTAATATTATACCGTTAAACTGCGCAAAAATTATAAAAATTTTCTGTCGACAAAAACAGACGTACTAATTAGAATAAGTGATTTTGGAGCACTTGGCATGTTTAAAATTCATAATAAACTAATAATATTAGTAGATTGCAACTATCATTAAAATACAACTAATGCTGAAGATATTTGAGGAAGTTCACATTGTTTTCTTACAGTAACCGGATGACGAATGGGGCCACATCAGGATGAGAGACGACTCTTCATTAAAACTAATGGAAGGTTACAACGGGAATGGTAAATTATTTTTTTAGCTATTTTTACAGGAATATAAATAATCTACACCACACACTTATGAGGACATAATGTCCTTAGACTATCTGACATATGGCATGTGGGAAAATCTACACAAACTGGCAGAATGCACTTTAAGATACGTGAGGAAGTAACTGTATGTATGAAAGATTAGTGCCGAATTAATAATAGTAACTACTTCAATGAGAACAAAAAGGTGGACATATAGAATATGGTACAGGAAGAAAAAACTAGTTCGTGTAAGCCATGAAAAAACACTTGCTCATGATTTAAGAGAGGACAAAGAATGAATACAATTCGGCCACTGTGACTGATTGAGTCATGTCACCCAGAGTCTCCAAATATTGATTACAGTTTTCCTACAGAACTAAACCAGGTAGTTTGTATCTACCAACGCGACTAGGACCAGCAGAGTGAAATACACTCGTTTGTCAGATGAACCGGAGAAATCTATGAAACGTACGCTTGCATTGGTGTTGCAGCCGAAAATCGCAGCAGGTTTTACCCTGTTTGAAATTCCAAACAAGCCAATCATTAAAATGCTCAAATTTTACAAGTAAATTCGCAGTAATATTACTTTCCTCATTATTAATTTACTTCAGACACGATTTTGCTCAAATTTAGTGGACAGGAATTTTATGAGAAAAAAACCTTGTATACTGATTGACTCTGCAACTCAAACATTCCTTCACAACTGCAGAGATCGGGTTAAAAATCGAAAAGTTAAAAATGCAGTGGAAGTGCTACC
Organism: Schistosoma japonicum; assembly: GCA_025215515.1. NCBI lineage: Eukaryota > Metazoa > Platyhelminthes > Trematoda > Strigeidida > Schistosomatidae > Schistosoma > Schistosoma japonicum. The sequence continues at coordinate 1,804,782 of CM046061.1, forward strand.
ACAGAACGTTAATTACTAAAGCTTTCATCCTGCATTTCCAACACAATAATACCCTTTCACCTTTTTCTTGCAGAAATTAAAAGCTTCGCGCAACGTTACAGCAAGTTTATCGCACATTAGTCAAACTGTGAGACATATTAGTAGCTTGTTTTAGAATAGCATGTATGTGATTTTATAACATGAAATTTTGCAAGTGTTCCATTACAGAAAATTGCAAAAATACTGCAAAAAATTACTTAGGAAACCTTTGAGAAGACGCGAATTACCTTGGGAAAGTGTAAGTCGAAAAGCAACTATGTTGCGGACATTTTGGTGGAAAAGGGTATCATTTGAGGGTAACGTTATGAACGAACGTAGCTCTGAAGTAGGGAAATTTCGAAGAAAAGCCTCTCCCCTACACATGCATACAGATGCAGAAACACATTGGTTTTCCATTAAATTCCCCCGAAATTCGATAATAGTTTCAAAAAGTTTGAGGTAAAGGAAGTTCATTGATGTAACATTCACAAAGGATTAGGCTAACAAATAGGCTACACAATGAACTAGTAATAAAATTTACAGTTTATGTTTAAATTAGAAGGTTAAAATCAGAAACAAAACACCTACTCAAACGACGTTTACATATCGCAAACAGATGTTTAAGCATGTTCTGTAATAAATGAAATAGCGCCAAGCCGCGATAATTTCAGTGTCGAAGGTCTTTATTAAAAACTAAACCTCAACTTTTCTCTAAGGAATTAGCAAAAAACGTTTCTATAAAAGTATTCTTTGTAGCTAAATTCAAAACTAATACTCACTAGTCGACTTTCAAGTTGATGAGTGTTGTGAAACACAAGACGAATCAAGAACACATAACTCCCCTGTACTGTACAGAATGCAAATTTGATGCTTTAAGTCTAACTACGTTTTGTTTTTCTTTTTTCTTCTAACTGCTTTATTGGCTGCTGTCATTTCTACACGCACTCATTTGCATTAAGTTACTAAAAGTTCAGTCATGTACCCTATTCAATTTTTCCTGAATAATCATGATATCATAAGGACCGTGAATCTCCCTTATTATCATGTGATCATTTGTACATTGAAGAGTTTGTAACTCTATTTTATTAAAGTAGCTATTTAAAAGCAATTTAAAGAAAAGTGGTCCGACGCTGGCCTGATGAGGGACCGACGACGAATCAAGGTCTAACCATTACAGAGTAATTTGACAAAACAAAGCACATTTGACTGCTAAAGACCTATCACTTAATCAATCCATTAGTCATTTGAATAGACACCCGATAATACCCATTAATAATAATTTGCTGCAGGGATTTCGATGATCTACTCTGTCGAAAGCTTTGGGAATATCTAACAGGGCAATATGGACAGGGTAACAGTTCTCTACGGATAAAGTCTAAAACTCCACACTATCATACATTTATTAATGCAGAACCTGATTGGAATTAAGCTGTGTTAAGATTAGGGTGGCAAGAAATTATTGTCAAGATAGTTATGGAGATCCCTAAGGGTTCCTTCAATAGCCTTCACTGCTGAGGAGAACAGGGGAATTGGACAGTATTGGGAAAGCTCCACGCTGCTGCTCCTATCTTTAAATAATGCAGTGACTACATCATTCATTCACTCAGATGAAAACTTGTGAATAGACTCCATACAAGATAGGAGACTTAACTTCCAAAGATAAGGGGCTGGAAACTCACTATATTCAGGTCGACGTAGATCGATTGGGTCACTTGGTTCTCGGGTAGCACTTAAATATAAATTTGACAACAATTCCTCGACTAGTGGATAAGCAACGCCAGGATGGGTGTCGTATACCACCAGTGTGTTCTAACCCAGCAATAATAGGTTGAAGTTCCCATTTCTTCTTACGCCACCTTTTAATGAGTCGAATCTGATATTACGCAATCGCCGCTAGTAAGTAAGCTACAATTTATTACCAGTGGCTTCACTTTTAATCCATGTTTCAAAGATATCCAGAAGACTGAGTTATTTGATGTTAAATAACTTTATGATTTCGAGCATTTTTGATCGCAACCAATACAATTTACAGTAAAAATAAAAAACACGAGAGAGATTGTTATATTATAGTCGATGTGGTATTTCAAAAGTGCCGAGTGAAAGAGTCCTAGGTAATGAACCAGACACTAAGGGGCTGGATACCTTGAGGTTTTAACAATGAACTACTTTAGGTTGTTTCCAATTTACTCTGATTCACAGGATATTACAGAAACGATAACGTTTGAAACTGAAGGTGTCATGATGCGAGAAAATTGGTGGTGGGTGACCGAATGCCAAATTAGGTGTGCCTAGTCGGTAATTGTTCGTCTGCCCTACGCCCACTGAGTCTTAAGCCGAAAGAAGAAGAATACGAGCCAATAGATCAACCAGACAGACTCATATTATATTCCAAGCATTCCTTTATATATATATATATATACATAAAATCAGACCGCACATCAAACCAATTAGCAAATTAACATGAATATAGAACAAAGGAAATATTGGTAATAAATAGGAACAACTTGTACACAACTAATTAACCATAGTCCATAATAAGAGACAATATAATAACAGTAATCATGCTAAACAAGAGGATAGGGTAAGAGAAACGTAACAATAATAGAAACAAAATGTGTACATTACACACAGTTAAAACAAATGAAATAAAGTTCCTAAAACATAGTTCTGAAAGTTTGTTACACTTCTTTGTGATCCAACATAACAGAAGGATAAGTATTAGAGTTTATGAGAGAGTAGTAATTGTAAAACTCAATGGACTAATGAAGGTAGAATTCGTGTTCCTTGACATCAATGTGGACAGTACACTTTCCACAGGTTTTAAATGAGGACCGAAGAATTCGGAAAGCGAACTGACTCAAAAACCCGAGAAGAAAAGACTAGACTTTAACTTACCACCGTTATGTAAAATTGCACAAATTAGATGACAGAAAATCAGCCTAGTCGATTTTGAATAGTAGGTTGGTAGTATTGTTAATTTCCTAGCTGTGGTCTGAATGTTACTTGTTAACTTTAATATGTGAACCATTCTTCAAATACTTAGCGCCATATGCTTGTATACCCTTGAACTTCCTAAACTTTACCTGGTAGAATCAGCAGACTGTTGTCCCCTGAGATTTGCATCTAAGTTGTAGGATTGTTCTAAGTTATGGAAGAGTAAGGTTATTTAAGATAGCCGACTACAATTAACGGTTTGATTACAGACCAATTATGGATAACTTATGTAGGCTGCCTGTTTAATTAAAAGTTCGAAACATATATCCTTATTTCCTTTCATTAAATTACATTTGCACTCAGTTCAGTAATAATATAATTCCAACTTGTCCATGAATTACCGTATATCACTTTGACAAGGGGCACCATTCGTAACTTAATAAATGATAAAAACGTACTAACCCTCCTATACCAACACCCATTCAACGGCCTTTACTATACTTAATTACTCTGTACATTACCATGTACAAAATGCTACTTGCGAATAAACTATTATTATTATTATTTTCCCTCAAATTTTATTTCTTGTAGTTTTTCGATTTACTACGTATACACACACCCTACCTCTAAGTGATCCAGCAAGTTGCTACATGATGTTGGACTACTGCAGCTGCGGCAACTTTCCCTATCTGCAATAGGCCTGATGATTTCACCCGTAATAAGTACTACTTTAACTTCACACACGCTCGCAGTCTCGCTATTGCCTGCTTTTCTACTTATGACTGTTATGTCGTCTCTGTATAAAATCTTAAGTGGTCTACCATATGAAGGTCGTAGATGCTGAATGACGCCATCATTTATAACGAATATGTGACATGCATGATCTAAATCACAAAACAGGAATAGATTAGGTTTCTGGGCTCTTTATACAACATGTAATTCAGCCATATTTTACGTCAATGGTTGCACATAGCCAGTAAAATCAATGAGAACACTGATTCGTTGTTCGAAATGTTCTTTTATCGAACGCAGTAATGTTCTAAACAAAATTTTAGTTGTCCAACAACCAGTTTATTTTTAAGCTATAATCGGATCGCTAACAAAATGACTAGGAAAATCCCATTCCAATTATGCTTGGTTTCGATGGACGAAGGTTAGGTTTCAACTGTCCGTGGAATTTTCGACCATTCTGTTATAAAAGGCTGAGAAAACAGTAATCCGAATCCTCTTGTACTCAGAGCTTCTGTCAGCTGTGAAGCTATCGGCTTTTCAATTGTGAACCTGCCCTCTGTGGTTATGATAGACTGCACACCTGAAGTAAATACCCCGAGCCTGATGAGCTTCTTATGACCCGTCTAGTGTAATAATCTACAGACTGCCGTGTAAAGGTACGTTCTTCTGGTGGTAGAGGTTTGACAAAATATTTGTGAGGTGCACCCGATATATGATCAAGTTACGTTCGTCTCATAACCAGAGAAACTTCTCACAATTAAACCCACACGTGCAAATAAGAATAAATCAAAACGTAATAAGGGATGCAAGAGAAGTCACACTTAATCATGAGCAGAGCTTAATTAAGACAGCAACGTCTAAGCTGGCTAACTGGGGAGAGTTGCTTCTCACGTCATGTCTTGAACTGGTGATGATCGACCAGGCGCCTACAATTATTCGTGTTCGCAAAAAAAAAATCAACATCAATGACGAGATCCTATGCAACTAAGTATTTGAAGGACTATTTACCACAACACAGGTTTCAACATACAGTCATCTTTCTAATCCTATGAAGCGAAATATGAAGGATAGTAGCTTGACTTCCCACTCTCTTTTTAGTATTATATACTTTATTCCCTTTATATAAAAACACGTCTAAAGTCAGCTCTTAATTCTATCAGCCTGCTTGCATAGCATGTCCTGCAGCCAATGTTTTATTTTTGATTACTTAGGGAATCGGTTAGGTGATCATTAATGCAGTGAAATCATAGCACTAAGCTATAAAATGTGAGGTAGTCTAAATCTTTATAGACGAGTATTTGGGTAAACAGGAAGGAGGTGGATATTAATTTTTTCTATTTTTAAGACTGCGAAGTAATCTCAGGAGTAAACCGATTCAGATCGTTTATCAGTACCTAGGCGGCAGATTAATAAATTTTGAATAATTTATTTTGTTAAAACCAGTGGCCACATTGTTACAATTGGCGAGAAACCCATCAAACAGGCATCAAGATGAGCTAAACGGGTCAGTTTACATAATACTTAAAACGATTTTCCTGTAATCCGTGTACAACTCTAATTCTGTAAATTCGATCTCGTTATGCGACTTGGAAATTCGCGCATATGTACCAGGCTCTGTATTGTTAAAGACTGACTGAGTCAGTGGATCCATTACAAGTTATTTGGTTAACACAAGTAGAAGACATTTCTTAAACAATAAAACTAAAAATTGATTACTCTATTTACTCGAAATAGAAACTGGGCGCATTTTCAGATCGGTAAGATATTACCTGAACAAATTACGAGACAATAATCTACTAAGTTGGTGTCGACCTTCCTGAGTTAGTAATTATTGGCCAGCTTTATTAAACTCAGTTGATAATCAAATTTAAAAGCGGAGACCACGACCTGATGAATTCACAGTCTCAAAAACTCAGCTATGATAAAAGTTTATAAGGCAATTGAAATGACATGAATCAGTACACTTGACAATTCGAAAGGTGGAAAAAATGCAAACCGATTTAAACTGAGTACTCAATAGAAAAATAACTAGTTCTTATGAAGTCTGGTTTCATATATATTACTGGATAATACGACGCTGTGGATCAAATACATTTTTCTTGAATTCAAGAACAACTTCAGTATCCGGTTGGGAGACTTGCTTTCTACCTCCTTTTGAGGAATACTGTGCCAATATTTCATCAGGAAGGTCACCTATATAAAGAATACATTAAAAGGGGACAAAAACATATAGAATCTAGGTAATGAGTCAGGATTTTGTTTCATAAGATGAATGAGAACTGAATACGCTAAAGAAAGCAGATTATACAATCGATGTTACTGATAAACAAAAAAAACACTTGTTTCTACACAGCTAACTAAACATTAGAATGAGAAATACAACTGAGTTACGTTTAATCTACAAAATACAGTACAGGTTCATAAATTGAAATGGATGTTTTCCTGAAAATAAGTGACATGTGTATTGCTATGATAAACTGTTTTGCTAAATGTTAGCAACAAGGAGATGCATTTCGCAAAATAAGCATATTAAACAAAAAAACACTAAAATTATATTTAATAATGTGAATATAAATGTAAGGCTACAATACACTATCAGTCAGTCAGTCAGTTACAACGTAGAACTTTGTACATGCGTACATCAGTTCAAGTTGCCATGCCTCAATTAGCAGATAAAGATTAAATTGTCGGACCAAATCCCAGAGTAGGGGAGGTAGTAACAGAGTAAGTACTAATGGAAAGGCATAGAGATCAGAGATGAGATACAATACACTATAACAGATTCAAAACGCATTTTCACAAAGTAGGTATGGCGAATAATGAAAATAACTTGTAAAATGGTAACCGATAGGTTAAAATGGTTGATTATTAACATCTCTAGTAAGTTAACTGAGCGATTGCCACATGACTATGAGTGCATGTTTAATGATTATAGCATAAATCCACAAGGTGATTGACTGTATTTGAAGGCTGATGTTATCCGTAGCACTGTCAATGACCAGTAAGTTTTATCTAGTGATTTCTGAGAACTAAATAGTAGTGGAATTTTCACTAAAGTTTCATTACAAATGTATGCAGTTATCAGTAGTAACCTTTTATGAACACGTATAGTGTAGCTCGTTTCGACATGATGGATTGAAAGCAAGAAACTAGTGAAAAATGGAAAAAGCATAGTAGTAACGATTAAACTCTAATATACAGCACTCCCTAAAATAAACTGACAGAAAAATAATCGTAAAGACTAGGTTCATATCTGGTAAACAATAGACGTTTCAGGTAACCTCACTCATATTAGACGCATAATCACCCTGGTAATAAATGACAGATAAAGAAACAAACTTTCTCAAGTGATAATGAATTAGCCTAATCAGTTGAAATACACAGAAACATACGCATACACAAATAAAATAAAGATAACTGACAATAGAGAAGTGTAAGAATATCTTGGATAGCTGGAACGAAAATAACTCACGTGCTTGGTACTTACAGACCAATAAGGTTTACGACAATAGTGGGCATTAGATAAACACAACTATGAACATGTTATAATTACCAAATATTTATTTAAGGCTTTCTGGGAAAAAGGATAACAATTCACTTAGCCAACAAATTTCACATTTGACCTTACTCCCTAGACAAATAACTACAACTAATACTTCCCATTGATAGTAGTATATATAAAATGCAATAAACGTACTGTCTAGTGCTAAACGACACTTTCCACTTTGACCAAAACTTGATTCAATGTAACCATTTATACGTTGAGTCTCAGTAGAATTTGTCTCATTCAATTTAATAATTACATAAGCACGTAGACCAACAAATATTTCCCAATTGGTTTCACGTTTAAATAAACCATGAACAATACACATTCGTGGATTAACAACTCGTTCTATTTGACCTCGACGAGTTTTAGATTTACATACCTAATAAAATTTCAAAATATTTATACAACTCAAAAATCTAAATCAGAATATAAAAACTTTATGCATAGAAGTTAACAAGTTCCCAACTGCATCTCTACAGTACGATTAACCGAGTGTTTGTCGGTGGCTGGCGAGATCGAATGTGACATAGATTGTAAGTAAAAATTAAAAGTAATTGTATATTCACAGGACACGCAAACATTTACTGATACTGGAAAACATAAAGGTGCATATTAAGCAAACATAGCATTACGGTATAAATATGCAGATAAGAGCTTCATTAGGTCAGAACACTGACAACATACAATCTGTTAAACACTGTGAGTAACCGTGTAAACAAGTCTGAGATGCAACTGGATTACGTAATTATCAAGATTGATCACAGAGAGTAAAGTAGTTAATTATATTGACTACATCACTTATCATGGAAGTTTAACGAGTTCTGATTGATCGATTTTTCATGTAACTCCTTGGAGGATTTAGAAGACTCGTTTGGCTTTTACTGGCTTGGATCAAGTGTGGTGTAGTAGGTATCTCCCTGCAAAACACAAAAAGATTATACTCCATCGCAGTGCTCAGTGGATATGACACATCATCCATCAAATTAGAAGACATGCAAAAACGGTAGACTTTTGATTACAGATATCTTTAGTGGATTACTTGTGTATCCTGGAGTGATCACGTAAGCAATCTAGACATTAGACACGGAGTACTAAACAAGGATGACAAATCGATTGAAGAGGTTGTAAATATTTATTGCATGAAGTAATTACGTGTTACTTATGATCAAGTATCGCCTAACTCAACCCACGATGCTAGCTAATGAAGGAGTATAGTAGAAGGTGGTCGAGACTAGCCCATGAAGTTACGGATTATTGATCTGAGTCACGTTAATAGTTGCGAACTAACTGGTGGGGCTCTGTGCTATGGTTGGGATCAAATGTTGGAGACAATGAGTGGAACGGCTCAAAATCAATCACATTAGTGAAGGTGCATTCAATCTTTATCGTCTTCTGAATTAAAGTTCCACTACTTTTTCATACCATTGTTGCATTTATTATTAGTGCACTATATTCTGTTATTAATCCTGATAATTTGATCTCGACGTGTTAATATGTCACGGTGACTCGAACTAACGCGTATGTGACAGGTTATAAGTTGTAAATGTTGTTGTTTTTAGGGGTAAAATCTGAGCTGTTGAACACTCGATACTTACATCAATTGGAACTGTGGTTCAACTGTATAACGATAACATAAACTTAGATCAATATAGTGCTGCATACAACGTGTGCTGATTATGTCAGATAATTATGAATCCACTGTGAAGAAATCAAAATACTCTGCATTCATAGATATAAAATAATCTTTATTAAGGAGAAATTCTTAAAATATGCTTTCTATCCACAAATAGAAAGAATCAATACAGATATGTTAATTAAACATCCTACATAGTACTCAAAACGATAAGTCAGTTCATTGGACGTGTGATCCTTCAAGGTTTCGCAGAGGAATTCAAAGGAAACACAAGGATGGATATTTTATTGGACTAATCCAAAATCGTAGCCTATTGGCTAAACACAGTGAAGTAAACTAATGTACAAATATATATATATACATTACTCCAGTATATATTCGGCTTTCTGTTTATTTTAGCAGTCTTTGCACTTTACAGAGTAGGCAATTAATGGCTTTAGGCATTGTTACTATCTTCTGTAAAAAAAAACTGAAACTACAAACAACAAGAACAGAATGTGATAATGAGTTTTACCAATAAAGTATAGTGCAATTATCTTACTATCCCCATTGAATTAATTCTTTATCTTTACTACTAATCACTAGTGAGAATAAGTAAGAGAAATACAGTTATGGATATATAGTTAGCTCGATATTCATCAGCAACTATTTACAGCATAAAATACAAGATAGTTAGAGTATGCTAACACGCACGATATCATTAATTTGCTGTAACAATTCAAGGGATTCTCTTTTTTTGTTTCCAAGTTGTAAATGCACACTGTACACACCTATGTAAATGTTATATTCACAGAATGTAAAGAATGAGTAACTCTTTAACACTGTAACACCATTGACAAAACAAGGATACATACATAAAGATTATAAAGGAAGGTGATGAGGTAAATCGAAACTTACGAGTAATTTACTCAAATTATTAGATTTATAATTTATATCATTTAACTGTGTTATAACATGACCATGTAGTGCTATACGACAACTATTTACTGCATATGTATCTAATTTAGCCCCAATAACTAATCCATTCATTGGGCAAATAACATGATGTTCAAATTCCAATAATAAATAAAGATTATCATCTAATATAATAACAAAGAGAAAAGAACAAAAAAAGGAATTAATAAAATAGATCACAACAATTGCACAATGTACAGCTTTAAACAAGAAGATAATGAATAACGAAACTTTGTATGTTGTGCAATAAATCACATAGTTTAATGATAATTGTTTTACGAACGTAAATAATTGGGAATGACCAGTCTCTGTTACCATATACATCTTGAGAGGAGCACCGCAAAACAAAGTTAAATCATGAGTATGATTAAATTTCAACTGTGGCTGGAAAGTAGAACTCATTACTTAGATGTACCCACATTTTTGTATTGATGCCAAAATTCGTATTAAACCTCTTCGTACTAAGCACTGAGCTACTAAGTGGAGCCAATTGTGGCAAAAAAAGATAGTAGACCTTGACAATATTAGCAGGAAGTGAGTGACATGACTAAAAAGTCAACATGTACTTTAAATAAACAAATTAGACGCTTTTTTAACTAACACAACGACTGACTTATTTACCTTTAGAGCAGCCAAGTTACAAGGATTCACTGAACATCTCTGTCTTGAATTCATATCGTCAGTGATCTGAATCCGACTAGCCACTGTTTATATCGTTTGAAGAACCTTGAGTCGAACAGATTTTCACAGACAATCGCTAACATGATCAACTATTAAGAACGGTCGATTTATACCGAAAGTATGGCCAGTTTCAACTAAATGGGCGAGTAACCAGGTACTTTTGAATACACGTTTTGTTACCCATTTCTGAAAATGTTTACGAACATGAAAATACAAATCCGTAAAATATCAACCTACATAACTTGCTCTATGGGAGCAATTGAGTTGATGATTAAAAAAGATGACCAGTTCAGATAATTAGTAGTTTGGTACCAGTGACATCACTGGACATGTAGAAAACATTAGTTGTATTTTTCTTACATGACGTCCTGTGAACTGTTCTGTGTAATGTCTGCACTAATAATTCACTGGATGCATAACCTTTAAAATGATTTGTGTTTACGATGTTGCTTTCTCTCATCTCGTTATATTTAATCTAGTGATGATGATTACCTTCGCCATTTTAATTGATGCATAAACTTAATTGAAATTAACGTATTACATAATACCAGTCACTTGACACTAATAATCTAAAATGCATATACTGTATTCGGATTTAAAAGATACATGTCTCAGAATTGGATATCCCTATTGGATTGTTAACTAATTAGTGAACTATGTAGATACAACAATTTATCGAGAGGAATATTCTTCGTCCATATAACTTTGCTATGAAATAACACACGCACAACATAGAGCTTATCCGATATGTGCGAGTTAGTTGATCTGCGTTAGATGGTTAATGAGAAATATAAAGCGATGTACAGGTGCTTCATCAAAGTACAATGTTTACTAACACTGCGCACCCATTTCCGCATTGGGGGTTGAGCCTAGAAAGCTATTAACTCATTGGCTTTACCTACATGTTTTAAATCAGACCAACTGAAATGTCATGAAATGTGGTCATTCGCCCGGTTTGCAGTATATTAATCAGTACGCGATACTGGATAGTCACATACTACGAAAAGACAGCCATTCAGTCCACTAATTTATCATTGCAACGGAACTTATGTCAATCCAAGAAGTAAACTAATATGAATGATACATAGTCCGCTTCTCTAGTTTTTCCCTATACATACATACAAATACAAAATAGTAATCACTAACCTGTTACATTTGGAATCTCCTCAACGTAGTGATACATTGCTGTCTTGTCGAATTCAAACGATTTCTCAGTATTATTAGCATTATCATGTTCGGATTTTACTTTAGTGAAAAATGTTAAATTGGCCAATACTGTTTCTTGACCAACAAAAATGTGTAAACGTGATTTACTTTTGATGGAGGATTTAAAATATGATACTTTTCTAACACAAGATAAAATACATGCATAACATGGTGTTAAATTATTTGTTGAAGTTATATCACCGACAAGACCACGTTCTAACAAATTAGCATCTAATTGTGGTACACAAATACCAGCGCGATCACCCTGAGGTAAACAGTTTTGAAAAGAGAAGAAAGTAACAAAAGGAATAATGTACAAAACAAGTTCCAATTCAACTTATTGTCAGTTGGAGACCTATTAGAAACGCATAAACCTATTCATTGGTTTTTGTCTTCATTTCTGAATTTCCTCCTTAAGAGTATATACATATACTGAGATCTCATCATAAGTAATGTAGAATCTGGCATGTATGTGCAATGACTCAAGTTGCCATAGTGTATCAGCACAGAAAGATAACCACTAAAGTAATAGTACTGATAGATGCATCTACATTTCATTACCTCTTAAACTGTTAAAAGTCCTGTTGTGTTACTTACATAAACACATTATCAGGACTATTCAGTAATATGAAACTAAAACATTACACACTACTGAAATATTAGATTACGTGACAATCACAGTGCCTTTAGTGAGAAGCCATGACTTATTGAGTTAATAAACTATGGGATAACACGGTAACACACTATTAGCAATGAATGACAACATAACTGTTCCTGTTTAACACACACACACACACATTCGTCTTCTACTAATCTTTTACTTTAGATGTCATTAATTCTCACCTTTTGTTCCGTTTTAACTAAGTAATCTATCACTGTGACATGTAAACCTGTTATAATCACCTTTAAAATGTAAGAAAATTTCGTAAATTACTCATAATAAACATTCAATCTAATAGTTTGCAAATGTTTATCATTAATAATAAAATTAATTTTAGTATCATTATGAGACAATTCAGTAAACGTACTGGTCCAATAGATTGAATTGATTGACGAAATCTTTGAATAGATTTAATTTTCTTTTGAATTCGTTGATAAGGCAAACCAATTGTCTGTTAAAGATAATAAAAACAGCACAGTAGTAAGGATCACTGAGTAGAGGAAAATTTGTAAACTACCATTAATACGAATTTAATGAAACAGATTAATGTTTTAATGAGACAAGACTACACCGCCTGTAAAGAATTGATGAATTTTACTAAATTATATGCTAAATCGACAGTAACAGCTTCAAAGCTGATCTGGAACTCCTCAATAGTGAAGTTTCAATCTCTGAAGAAAAGAAATTTAAGATATTTTAGGTTTGCGTTTATCTGACCAAAGACAAGTTATATTAGTCAATGCAGACTGGTGTAAAACATACTTGGGAATATCTAAAGTTCATACTTTCATGCTGAAAATCCACCAACGATATGAAAACCTATTGTATCCTAGCGTTCAACTGAACTGAGTAAGCGAATTATCTCCAGTCAATGAACGCGCGATCCTAGTAGGTTGAATAAATAATGTATGATACTTAGTACGACTAGGTATACTCAGCCTATCGTCAGTTTGATCTGATCCTTAGTTTCAAGCTGAAGAAACAAGAACTATCAAATGACGAGTCTAACGGTTCAGCAATACAAACCAACGTTTAATTAAGTGTATCCGTTCAAATATCAAATAAATTACAATGATTACTAGCTAAGGAGAATCATCAACTGAATAAACTTTATAAACGTTAAAATGAGTGATTATTTTACAAATTGAGTAAACAACCACATAGAATTAATACAACTGGATGTTATCACATTTAAACTGGGATACAACTCTCATGGTAATAGTTTAGCTTTCGAAAAATATCAATATAAAGTTTTATGTATGGTTTAGGAATATTTACACATTTGTGGATTTGGCATCGCTAACCCCCGCCAACCCACTCCCCAACAAAACCCTATTCCTGGTAATTACTTTAGCTGTTTCTTAATTACTGGTTACTGTATTATTAATCTTGTTATCTTAATTAGTGTTGTCCTAAGTCATTCGCAAAATGTCGTTTTAGAAATCTCTATTGTATTAAACACAATAACAGTACATTTCTAAGTACCAGAAGCTACAAAACTTAGAAAACAGATAACCGAAATGGTGAAGTTTACTAAGAAATACAAAAATAACTAAAACATAATTAATACTCTTGACTATACACACTGGAACTTCTCAATAAAACTATCGTATAGATACCAGTTAGTTACATTATAAAGGAAAATGTTTAAAATAAACCTGTGATATTGTTAGTTGGAAGTAAGTTATTTCACAAAAGTTTACAGCGAGGTGATTTACATAGCAGGTGAATTCTTGATGTGACCGACATCCAAAGTTATTGTAACTGTTGGATCTTTAGAAAGTAATCCCGTAAAACATTTCAAACACGTACAGTCAATCATATGTATTTATACGTATATGATAATACATTCCTAATGTGGAAATGGCAGTAAGCGTTTTAGGCATAACCACATCAACAGTTAAATAATAATTTTGACCATTGGTCATGTCGGCTATAATCGTTACTATGGTTAGGCAGCTGCTTATTTTACATACTGAAAGATTAGCCTACATGTAGCTTAAAAACTAAATTTTCAGAATTTACAGATCCGTTGTGTTACAATGTTGCTTTCTCAACTAGAGCTCAATTTAAGTGTAATTCTAAGCATTGATTAGCTTTTCATATTTTAATAAGCATATGTGTGTTGTTGACTGCTAGTTATCCTGGTGAATTTTATGCTTTATTTTATTATCTTAGTCATGGTTTGTTAGTGGTTTCAACGCTTATGATAATATGATGGTGTTATTGGATAGTTGATTCTCGAAGATGAAAAGTAATAGTTAAAATGTTTGGAGGTGGGTTGGTTTTGCATATTATTGATGGTTTCATGTTCTTAAATATGTATAGATTTCCAACAACTCCTTAAATTTTTCGGTGAGTTATGGTTGTTCATTAGTTTTTTCTTTGAATGAACCTTTTGTTTAAGTCTTAATTTGTATAAATGTTATTTAGAGGAAGTATTACAGGTTTTACAACATATGATCTGATAAGTTGTTCTCTTTCCTCTTTATAAATACAGAGGGGGGTTAGATGTTCTACTTACCGGTATGTAGTATCTATGGTTAATGAATCCCCAACCCCTCCAACAAAATGTACTGAAATAGACAAGTTTTACCTACTCTTCCAACATTTGTAGTTTCCATTTTTTACAACTCTTGAAGCAGTATGTGAAACTTAAAAAAAAAAAAACAAATAAATGAGACAGAAGGAAACATTAGTAGTTGAATTAGAATATATTATAATCTCCCCCTTGATTTATCAGGATCTGAAATTGATCAGTCTCTGTTACGCGCGTCCTGCATGCCAATCCCAATCCAACCCAAACAATATTAACAGTTGGAGTTTAGCATGCAATTGAAGACATGATTAATGTGGATAACAAGAAATAAAACCAATTTATAATGTGCTAACAGAAGAGATAAATATGAGACGAAGAAAAAAAGTGTACGTTACCTGACCAACACTAGTAGTTCCAGAAAGTACAGTTCCAGTAAGAATGGTACCTTGTCCAGTAATTGTAAAACAATGATCCACAGCAAATATAAAACTCCTATCTTTCAATTTATTACGATTTTCAGTTGGGTCGGATATTGATTGTGCAAGTAACGTGATCAAATTCTCAATTTCTTGTGAATTATTTGTACGTTGCTCAGATGTAAATTCTACCTGTTACACAAATTATAAATTGTACTGCCTAATGAATGAAACAAATAAATGAAACATTTGATAACAAACATAAGTAAATGGTAAAAGTGATGAGAAATATATTGTAGGAATGAATGAGGGATTGTAATACGGTTAATAAAGGCAACTAAACGATGCATTCAATCTGAAACGAATTAATTTAAGTAGTTATTTACTGACAATGCTACTAGGAAAACGACTAGGTACACGATGATTTAAATGTCTATAAGAATATCTATAGGAAAACTCGATATAAAATAGCATTCATGAACCAGCCTAGACCATGAACTAGGTCAGAAGCTTAGATTTTTGAGGAAGACAATGAATGGATGCACCTGCACCATCGCGAACTATTTTGAGTCATATCACTCAAAATCCAACCATTGGTTACGATCATCAAGTAAACCCCGACCAGGTGGTCTGCACCTATTTGCATGGCTTAGCCCAATTGTCAATGACTTCATGGACTGGTGCCATGTTTTGGTTTAGTTGCCCCTAGCTTTTTCCGAGCCTACTTCTACACCAGAGAGCATCGCTCATCGAGGTGGGCGGTGGTCGGGCACACGTAACGCGTGTCCTGACCACCTCAGCTGATGGAGACTTACTACTTCATCAGTCGATTTACCATATTCACCTAGTACTCTATGCAACCAGCACTCACTCTCTTCGCAGCTGTTTCTAGGATGTCATTGATGGAAAAACTGAATGGGAATAGTGAGATTGAACAGCCTTGTCTAGTCCCCATTGATGGACTAGAACAGTAGAAAAAGGTAGTTGTATACCTTCACTCTACCTGAGATGTTTGTGTACAGAGCCTTTAAGATGTTAATAAACTTTTTAGGTGAAGCCTCCTCCAAAAGACAATTTCAAAGCACAGTCCTGACCAATGAATTAAAGGCAGCCCTGATATCAATAAACAACAATTGTTAGCTTGCAATATGTGTAATGATGATCCAATACTTGGTGCAGTGTGAAAATGTAGTCAATACACCCTAGATCTGACCGAAAATAGCCTGCCCATCGAGAGTCAGTCTTCCACGTGTTCCAAACAATCTACGAGGTATGACGAAAGACAATAGTTTGGAAGCGATCGACAACAGACTTATTCCTCGATAGTTGTTACACTGGTTATGTGAGTCTCTTTTAAAGATGGAAATGACAACTGCTTCACTCTAAGATGATGAAACACTAGGTTTTTTAAACCTTTTCAAACAACTTACATCCATTGCCAGGATTTTGCTAAGATTTTGAAAAAGATCTGGGTGTAAGTCGTTTGAGTTTGGTGATATACTGCGATTAAGAAGTTAAAGTTCCTTGTGGATAACCTCTTTGTTGAATAGATTAGTCTCCACAAGCCGTGTAGCGCAAAGCAGTCTGGTCGGAGTTGTTGGGGCGACAGGTCAGTTGGACTGACCCTTGAAGAACTCGGTTCATCGTCTACAATGATATTGGATATTAGTGACTGGCATACCGTCAGTTTCACTGATTGTTTTACTAGCACCAGACTTCTGGCTGGCAATAACTCGGGTGAGATGAAAGAGCTTCCGACAATTACAAGATGCTCCTGCTACTTATAATTCTTTAGCAAAGCCAAACCACCAATGTATGTATAAGGCAATAGTGCAACTAAAATCTAGAGGAAGACGAAGAGTGGAAAAAATTAGCGTGGTTCAGATCTGCAACTTAGTGGCTTAAAGTCGAATACATGACCCACTGAACAACCAAGCCAATTACTCAGATCACCCTTCATCATGACTTATTATAAACATCGCTTTCTTTCATAGGTAGTGCATAACAAACACGGATGGTTAGAGAGGTGAAAAATAAATAGGACCCAACTTTTGATGAACCTGAATGAGACAACCTTTTAGAAACCATTTAAGGAATGCTTGACTAAGTTTCAGGAGATTTTATGCGAAATACAATTCATTCCTATAAACAAAATAAAAATATTTCTTAACAAAATAAAACTAATGCTAAGTTCATTTTACAATAGTCCTAAAACATCATTAGGGCTTTATGCATTAAGTAGCTTCTTAGTAAATTAGCTGCATGGTTTAGACTATAATTTAACTATTAAATTTTTGTTTACATGTCAATATTTATGAACTTTCTGAAACTTTTTGGAACAACAGTTAGCTGATATCTGCCACCCAAAATGTTACAAATAATTCAATAGTTTATACCATAACCAAGAAATTATCGTATCTTGAAAGAACTAAACAATTCACTTCATAATTATAAGACTAGGGAGGTTAATGCGAATAAGAGATTTGTCTTAGTCACTACACAATAGACCTTTTTGCACTAATGAAGGCTTCACTATTTAATGGGATAAACTAAGTGACAACATTTACCAAAACTGTACCATTAGGACAAAGCATATATAAAAATGTTTGCAACAGAAAATAAGTACAAAATAGTGCAAACACATTTGAAAAAAACATTATGAGGGAAATTAACTTTCACTCTACCTGAATACCACCAGGGGCAGCTGAAATTTCTGCGATTTTTGACTGTTTGAAAATTGTATTTTCCAGAGTTTTTAAGATACGCTTTCTCATCTTTGGGCAGTATAATCATAAAAAGTCGAAATACCTTTTGGATTAATTCACACCTCTGATCTATGTCTAACAGGTCACATTTATTTAAGACTACTAACATCTTTTTACAAGTGATTTCACCAATCACCAGGCATTCTGCAGTCTGAGTTTGAAACCCTTTGGTGACGTCGACAACAAGGATAACAACATCAATTATCTGTGATCCTAAGAAGAATAATGATGATATAAACTTGGGTAAAAAAACAACTGCATTTCACCATTTGAAAAAGGATACACGAAAAATTTTCTTAAAGAGTTTAAAGATACAAGTAAAAATTACGTCTATAAAATGAGACATGCTGGTAGGAATCTGATATAATTGAATGCACAAAATAAGTCGGCGGTACCTGCGTACCTTAATTAGAAATGTTTGGACTCGTAGTGTAGTTACGGGGGCATTAGATAACTGCATTATTTCTGATTAAAGTTAGCTAGTTACATTACATTATAACAAAATCAGATCATATCGACAATGTGGTTGTTGAAATCCCCTAGAGACGATAGTAGCCCCATGCTTGGATAGCCCATAGTAACAGTGCAGATGAGATGTCTTGCTTAAGTATTCTGCCTACGTGCTTTCTTACATACACTGAATAATAGGAGGCGCCGAAAAGTAGAAAGTAAGCTATTTGGAGTGAATATTGATAAAAAAAATTTAAATGCGATTCCTTCTATTTTAATCAAAGAAGTAATAATTATATTATTTGATACCATGATGCGTACCTGTCATCAAAATCGAAATATACCTGTTTGAAGAAAGGTGAAAATAAAAAAGAACCTAATTTTATCTGTACATAATTATTGGCAAATGCTGTGACTGTATTTTAATAAGCTATATATATAACTCAGGATGTGAGAATCTTAAAGTCCAAATACACTAATCAAATATAAGAGATGACAGACCTAATTCACAATAGTGTTACAATAAGAGTGTGGTAAAATATAGGGTTGACGACCAAAATGAATAACGGAGAGATTTTGAGTGACAATATAACTTACCACATAAAACAGTTCTTATAAGAGACCCATGTCCAGGACAGTCAACAAGTGTGAACTGAACGTTTTCGAAGTTTTGATGTATTGAAGGTTCAAATGGGTAGCTTGCCGAGTTCACAATGAAAGATGAAAAACCGAGATCAAGTGTGATACCTCGCTTCTTACTTTGGGGATTTTTGTCGAATGCACTGGTGCTAGCAACAGTACTTAAAACCTTTGCTAAACTTGTTTTTCCGGAATCGACATGCCCTAACACTCCAACGTTAATATTAAGCATTTGTACAATAAGCACGACGACCTTGGCAGACAAATCGAGGTCACATCTAGTATCCAATATTTGAATGACAAATTGTTTTAAGCTAAGTGATTTATTTTTGCTCGCATTTCGAGTGCCACAGTTTCTGTTACTGGTCTTCGGCTTTTCCGGTAGTTGACTAACTACATGGCCGCCGAACATATTACTGATGAAACAACATCATTATACACCCCCCACCCCTAACATGAAGTGTAACCAGCTAAGACGAATTTGTGGTTATGCCAAGGGATCGTAAACATTTTCAAAGCCAAAAAGAGAACTAAGCACAGGTAAAGGACCTCATGAAAGGTATTCGACCACCATCCGCATCTAGGTTTAAGGAATAGGTTCGAATTAAGGGTCAAAAACGATTAAAGTAAACTGCAAGACCGCTTGACTAAGAGTTGTCTAAAGAATACAAAACAGCTGCGTAGATTTTTAAACCAAGAGGTCGCTCATTTACGATCGTAAAATGCTACACAAATCACAACACGGCTTCTAATAAAACAGGTCCTGTAACACAAAAATTCTTCAGAGCTGGAATGACTGGACAACCTGTGGGGACACCAACGCTTAGGTTCCTACAGTATTTCTAGAGTTTGCAAAAGCGTTTGATACTATACCCCATAATTTCACAATTTAAAAGGTTGTAGCGATAAGCTTCGCAGAACCGTTATTATCCTGTCTTCAGAGTTACCTTTTCTGGCAAATCTGTGTGCTGAGGTGAATAGTGTGAACTCAGACTGGAGTCCGGTCATATCTGTAATATCACAAGACTGAATCCTTTGGCACCTACTGTGACGAATTTTTATTAATGACCACCAAATGAGTAGCTCCCATCCATTCTATTATATGCGGACAACGTAAAACTGTGCAGAGAAATGAAGAACGAGGACACGAAACTCTTATAAAAAGACTTGGCCAGGATAAAGCAATGGACAGACGACAACAGATAAAATACTTACCGAAGCTTGCTTAAAAGGCAATAATACATGCTCTTGGCCTTGCGTTCCTTAAAACAGAAGGACGATGCTTGTCATTAGCCGAAATGCAGCTATCTCTGAGTCATAATAATCTGTAAACTTATAGCTCTAGCCATCTGTCATTGTATTGCAGCAGATATATTTATAGCAGTGTGAACTTGAAGAAATTTCATATTTAGTTTAGATCCACGCATGTCCCCTATGGTTTAAGCAGCACGGATTTGCTCTACACTAGAACACAGTGTACAGACACCCATCTTTATTTAAGGGTACCTTTGATCTCCTATAAATGGTACTAGGCACTGTTAGTCCCACTACATTCTAGTTGTGTGGATTATTTAATGATACACTGCATGGAAAGCTGGAATACCAAACTCTGTCTTATTGTAGGTTAAGAGGTAATTTAATTATAAGGCACAAAGAACTAAGAAGTGACTTCAGTCATGTTTTTATCCCACTCCATCCCTACTCTTACGTCATGGTTAAATATTTTACAGAAAACAATACAGGTGTTGAAAAACTAAGAACGAATGAAAATCCATGGTATACCTGCCATCTCACCGAGTAAACAACTCCTGGAACAAACTACAGAACGAAAGGTATCTTCTTCAAATAAACGGTTTAGGAGCAGAGTATATACCCGCCTGAAGCAGTACAAAATTACTAAGTTATTCACTACCGTACTTCCAACAGTGAATAGCGACTAATTAGAATCTTCATAACACGAAACCTAAACTTAACTTTCACCGACAGATTAGCGAAAGCCATCATTTGGATGTCGCGAAATCAAATGACACGTTGCACCAAGTCCGCAAGATTTTGGGCATACTTTTAACGACTTGGCACATCTTGTTCTACTTGAAAGAAGAAACCAGATTATTAAGAATAGGTCTTTATTTAATTATCACGGGCAAAAGACATTGAAGCGCGATCCTAGTCATTCAAACACACAATACTTCTCAACATTCAATATAATGTAATAGGAACTATGATCCTTATGAAGAATAAAGCGGTAAATGATTACTTGGGCTTTATTGTTATGGCGTATGCTTAAAGTTTGAAGTCAACTATTAACTAATCAACTTAAGTTGCTACATTAGCTGCTGCCTAAAATTGACTTCCGTAGGAACGTCGGTTCGATCAACATATCATTTAAAATCATCTTAGTTCTGCTCCTGTAGCCCATTCGAGAATTACTAGTTTGTCCAGCACCTGACAATAGATCAATGGTGAACAATCTTTTAGTATTCAACTATATTACGTGGACTACATTCATTTTTAAAACTTGTCATCTAATCTTGTAGCGTTTACGTTTTCCCACAAATGATGGTTGCCTACATGGTGAACTTAACCTCCTAACGACGACCAGAGCTTGGAAAATAACAGAAAACAAGAAAGCAAAGCAAGAATATCTGAAGAAGTACTGCGAGCGGGCTACCCAACACCATGTTAGTGAAGTACGATTTTGTTATGCTCTGTCCGGTCATCAGGTGTTTACTCACCTGCCTCTTGAGTTGACCTCAAGTCAACATTAAAGAAGAATCTAGTTTAAACAATGTTGATGAAACTTCATCACACCTAAAGAATTGCTCCTTTGTCTGTATAAAAGGTTAATATATAAAACGAAAATGTACAATTATAATTGATTAGTGTTTGTTTCTACATAAGTGTTCGGTTTGGTGAATGGTTTGGTAACCTGGAAAAGAACAGATATGGTGTAGATATCTGTGCATGCAAATACATTAACAAAAAACTGTGTATCAATTTAATTAAATATATGTATAAGTTCTTGAACTTGCCTGGAGTCAGATCAAACAGGCGACCTTGAACATTTGATAACCGTCTTTTATGACTAGGTTCGTAACGGTGGGTACTGATAGTAACCATTGGGATGAAAAATTATAGCAAATACTTAGAAAAGAAACTGAATTGCCGTAAATATAAGAGTGCTTGGGCTTATTAGGTTCAGTATATAATCTGCGTTTTACAGATTACTTACTCGATGAGTGGTAGGTTTGCAAGTCATGATAAAGTTGAATCTTCTAAAGCCAACTAAGAAATGAGTAGATTTAAATCTTACAAGTGTGTAAGTTCTATTAGTCATGAGTGTTGATAACAATCGACCGACGTAAGTTATAGTGCAGTGGGTCAAATGTCGATAAAGTGAATGCAAACCATATGGTTATTCGAGAGAGCATAGATTTTAGCCGAGGGAAGTATTACTCCTAACCCATGTCTATGATAATGGCATGGACTTACAATAATTGTTTGCATAAAGCAAACTGTGAGGAAACCACACTGTTTAGTGATAATTTCGAATCAGTTTATCGACCCAGTTTGTTAATAGTTTTGTTAATTTTTTATCAATCATATTACATGGTGGCCAAGTCATGCTTTATGATGATATCTCAAAACTGTTATGAATAACTAGTGGTAGTGTTGATTTTCGATAAGCTAGTCAAAAAATTAGGTGTGTGTTTTGTATTAATGATTGACGGATATTAAATACTCTTAGCCGTTAACGGAACCAAGCTGCCTGATTACATGACTATTTTTCGGTCCAGAAGCGTTCGTTTATTTAAGATTATTTATAATGTTAGGCTTCAGAGTTTATTTGAATTTTTATTAGACTAGTAAATACATAATAATTTTATCATTATATCAGTGAAGTATGATAGTACCTTAGTGCTGCTGACTTTATTATCTGGACTATGTTAAACATTATTTAAGGCAACTTCGTGATTCCGTGTTTTTGATCAGGCAAGCGACCTAACAACACGTATGGTGGTTCGTTATTTAGATAAGCCGGTTTTAACCTATCAATACTTACTGAGTTGATGTTTCCTTGGTTCTGTATCACAAAATAGTTAGGTTTTATTGAAACAACTTTAAATGGACCTTTCAAAAAAGGGCTTAGTGGTGCTCTTATTTTGTCGCATCCTATCCGAACGTGCGAGCAGCTGCTTAGATCCTCAGGTCAAAAAATTACTCGTGATTGTTAATGTGTGTTAATTGGCTTAAGCTTACACAAATGGGCAGTGTGAGGGTTAATAAACTCACCTGATAGTCTAAGAGTGGTCCCAAAGGTTAGTTCTGCTGCTGAATATTGAGTCAGTTTTTGATAGCTGTTTGAGTTCCCAACATAACTAATGGTAAGAATTCTATCCACTGACTGGAGTTTAAATGAGATATAAGAAAAGCCTTTAGTTGACGACGGAACCGTTCTACTATACCATTTGCTTGAAGATGATATGCAGTACAGCGTATTCTGTTGAGCCTAGCAGTTTAGCTACGTTGTTGAATAGTTCGAATTTGAACTGAGCTTCTCTGTCCGTCGATATTTTTATAGGTGTAGCAAAAATGATAACCCAGTCCTGTGTAAAAAACTGTGATGTCAATGATTGAAACGACTGTAGGAAACCTCATGAACCTATCTATACATGTAAATAGAAACGTAAAACCATTTGAACGTGGTAAATGGCCCACTGAATCGATATGTACATATACTAAACGTGCATCCGGTTACAAAAAAACTCCGATGGGTGAAATTTTGTGTCGGTTAACTTTTGATTGTTGAAACGTCGAACACTCCATAACTAATTTATGTACATCCTCCTTAAGATTTGGCCACATATATCTGGCATTGATTAGTTTAGTCGAAGATTTCACTTCAGGGTGAGTCAACGAATGAAAGTTATCAAATATTAATCGTCGCATATTTTTGGGAACCAAAGGTCAGGGTACCGCCTTTGTTGTGATACAGTAAATCAGAACACCTTCCGTAGGTGACGGAAGCTGTTTTAGTTTGAGACTAGAGCTTTTAGCAGGCAGTAGATTCTGTAATTCACGATCAGTTTTCTGGTTGTCTCTTAAAATATCGAAATTTGTTGTCGACTGTTGTATTATATTCATTTTTAGTCAAGATAATGCGTCTTCCGTCTGATTGTTTTGACCTTATACGTGTCGTTTATTACTAGTGAACTGTGATATGTAGTCGAGGTGTCGGACTTCTCGAGGTGAGTATTTATCGGCTTTCGCTTTCAATGCATTGGTTAAGGGTCTATGATCCGTATATGCTCTGAACTCCCTGACTTCGAGCATGTATCGGAAAAGCTTGGTGGTTAGGTAGATTGCGAGGAGTTCCCGACTGACAGGAGATTATTTAGTCTCTACCGTAGCGGGCTTTTTTAAATAAATTGGATCGGTTTCCAGGCGTTTATACCTAGTTGGTTAAGAGTGCCGCCTACGGCTTTGTCCTAAGCACCTACCATCAAAGCAAGTGGGTGGTAAGAATTCGGATTCGTTAATGTAGATGCTTGAGCAAGTCTATTCTTTATTTGATTAATAGCTTTGACAGCCTCGGAGGTTAGCTTGAATTCCTTTGGTTTTCGCTTAAGCAAATTCGTCAATGGTTGCATTAGTTGAGCACAACCGGGTATGAATCTGCGATAAAAGTTTATTAAACCAAGTAAACTTCTAAGTTGTGTCAGGGAGCTTGGTATTGGGTATTGTTTAATAGTGTCCACCTCTTGTTTTATTCGTGAAATTCCATCAGGTCTAATGGTGTGTCCAAGGAATTCTAGTGTTTCTACACCGAAAACACATTACTTTGACGTCTATTCACGTCATTTTCGTTTAGTCGTTTATAACGCTGGTCTTACACGTTGCTTATGGGATTTTGAGTCTGGGTTAGCAATTAAGAAGTCATTTATTTACCCCTGTGAGAACGGAATATTTCGATGTAGATTATCCATAAAACTTTGGAATGCTTGTGCCGCGTTCCGCAGACCGAATGGTGTGCGAACAAAGGTAAAATAGACAAAAACGGTCTTGTTATAGTTGTCTTCGGAATATTTTCTTCAGCTACTGGAATATTGTGATATGGCGTGACTAAACCGATTTTAAAAATATCTTTATATCTTGTGAATAATTCGTAGAGTCTTAGATATGTGGTACCGGATGCCTTTCTGTTACTGTTCGACGGTTAGGGGCTCTGTAATCACAACCCGGTCTCCAATCGCCTTTATTTTTCTTTGGGATCATATGCAATGGAGATGCTCGCTGGCTATCAGATGAACGTATTATGCCCAACTGTAGCATGTAATCGAATTCAGCTCTAGCTATTTTAAGCTTATAAGGTGCCAGTCTTCTGGGTTTATGGACCCAGTTTGGCTTTATAACGAGGAATGATACTAAGTGCAGCACCAGTATCCTTCAAAAAGTTCAAGCCTGAATTCCTGTCCTTAAGATAAATTAGGTGACTGTTAAGGCACCACTCCTTAGTTGTTGCAATCTGAGTAGGGATTATTTGTTTCCCTGGTTCTTCGTGGTCTGTTTAAGCCAGGCACGTGTTTGGCTGCATTTGGTCGATTAAACACCGAATTTTCAGTGATACCAACAAAATTGTCCACATTGTCTGGACCCTTGTGACCTGTTTCGTGACTAGGATCTCGGTCGTTGTGGTGATTTACTCGTGTCTTAATGACTCATTCACATCTTACTGACAGCCTTTTTGAGACTTTTAACACTCGAAATGAGTTGTGCTATGATCAGTCCACTTGCTGATTCCTCTTTTTGACTATAGTGTATTATACATGATATGATTGGGGGGCCTCTTTCCATCATTCTATCTGAAATACGCGCTGAATGAAATAACCAGGTGTCGGGATCTCGAACATCCAAACAGTGTTGAATGTTGCATGGGAGACCTTGTATCCATCCATGTTTTTGGACTACTTCATCCACTCTGTTATCACTCACTAAAGCTTGAAGATGACGCAAATACTGTGACGGTAACCTATCGTTTAATGTTTTTCCTTGGAAATGCCTTCGGATTCCTTGTCCATCTGATAATGATAGACGATTCATTATTTCTTGTCTTAGGATAGTGTATGGTTGTGGTGGACTTAAAATCAAGTCTCGGACTTCTTTGGCAACTGAAAGGGGGGTTATTGCACATAGGTCTTGATAGCGAACTCCTTCAGATTTGATATTGTGTCTTGTGAAATTATGCTCTAGTTGAACAAACCACAACTCGAGGTTACTACGATCGAATTCTGGGAGTCGGACTTTCGTAGTCATAATGGTGCTAATGTCTACCGCTGACATATCTTCTAGGGTTTTGGGTTGGATTGAGTTTGACATGTTACATGAACAATATAATAATAAAATAGTAACGGAAAAATGATGAGTTTACTTGTTGTAGCTAGCGATAAAAATGAAATACTATGTTTTCAAATATATATATACGCAATCTTAATTACTGCAAAACAGAAGGCTTATTTTTTCGACTGAATACGAGTAGAAATAGTGATACGTATAACAGAAATTAAATGTTGTGTTCAATATAGGGCTCGCCAGTATAACGCCTTGGTACGTCTCGTCCTGTCTGACAGAAGAAACCAGATTATTAAGAATAGGTCTTTATTTAATTATCATGGGCAGAAGACACTGGAGAGCGGCACTAGATAAGCATCAATCTTGATTGATTTTGCCGCAATATGACATTTTTGTGACCTTGAGTGGTTAAGTGCGTGGCGGCCGTTCTGCATTAACAGTGTGGCAGACTGGTCATCCTTTATTCACCCTCATAAATCTCAACAATATTATTTTCACGGAGGAATGTGACTAATAATAGGTGAGTCTATAGTTTGTATGTATCTACTTATTGAATATTAGTTGTTTGGCCTGTTCCTCACGAGAAATTAGTGTAGATCTGAAAGCAGCCTTCGAAAATACGGTGTTTACCCGACGATTTTTCAGTTGGGAGGATGTAGAGCAAGCTGTTCGAGAGTTTTAGTCTGTAAGTTAATAAATTTAATGCAATCGTAGATTACCTTCACTCATTATATCCATTCGCAAAGTCAACGTACCTCGTTTTCGTCTTTTAAATACATTTTCGTTGTTTTTAAATGTACATTTAGTAATATAAGGAAACTTTAGGAGATCGGTCAGAGAAACAAACCGTAAGTTTAACTGTTATTATTGCATCCTTAGGTCTAAATACTTAGATTGTAAATCTATGTTACGTGTAGTGCTGAATGTCAATGGATATATCAATAGTTGTCGATTTTCTATGTTTCTATGTTTACCAAGATTGATAATTATACAAAAAGGATTCTTAGAAGATAAGTAAGAAATAAGTTTTCTCATTACTAACTCTAGTGTTTTTTGTGTTCTACAGGTTTTCTAATCAGCTTGTATCATGCAATATAGACGATTTGTCTATAGTAAATGGTTAATACTAAATAAATGCCTTTTGTATTTCCATATTCGAAGTTGTACAGTGGTGTATATTAGGGTTCGTAGTGTACGCGGTAATGTATGCGTTATATCCCAGGAGCTCAAAAGCGATTATTTGATACGATGCTATGAAATGTCCTCATTGTTAGCTAACAATCGTTCGCAGTTTTATTTCTCATGAAATGCCTAGCACCTATGTAACAATGTGCGTGAAAACGTGTTTTTGTGCGGTAAACAGTACTAGAAACCATAGGATACTCGCCTACTGTAGTTTGCGCATATTAGTGTGTTTCTAGTGATAGGCTTAATGGCCTACGCCAACAGCTTACTTGCTTTGATCCTCGAGCCTGATTCTTATTGAACTGGTAGGTGAGTCTATAATCGGCGTTATTATTATTCACCGTTACAATGTTAATACTGTGAAGTGTGTCAACACTTATTTAGCAAGTTATTTGAGTTGTCTAAATCGTTAGTCCAGCGAATAATAGAAATCGTTCATTACATGGATGTATAGATTATTACGTCTAAGGAAAGCTGATAACAAAAAAATCTATTATAACGGCAAAAGAGTGATTTTTCCCAGTTAATAGCCTAATAAATAACAAATTTGGGTGAGATTCGATAACGTAATCTTTCTCATGTTGTATGCTATTATAAACGGTCACGAAAAAGAAAGGCTACAACGTATTGTAGCTAACGTAAACATTAGCATGCGTTCACTGTACGATTAGCATTAACTTCCCCACTGTGTATTCGCTGTAACAAGCTAAAATGAAAAAGCCGTATTAAAATAAGTGCAAATAAATATTCATCAATATGTGAGACGATTCATACAATTTTGATAAGCTTTAAGTGATACAAAGTAACAAGACTGCTTTCACTGCTAATCAGTACAGTTATCTATGTTTAATTTGTGGAACATCATATAACTACACACACTGATTGATAAGGATATGGCACCAAAGTTTAGTTCTAACTGAACTCCGATAAACTTTCAATATGTTGCCCGAATGTCGATTTATATAAGTGAATTTTTTCTGCATTTCAGTTGTTAATACAGCGTAGGTTATGTAAAACTTTAGTTTTGCATTGTAGAATTTCCTTCGCACATTTTCATTACTCTTTGGTAACTCGTCAGGCACCATGTAAACCGTTTTAAGAATGATTAGGTATTTTCAGTGATAAACTGACCATCCATCAGCATCCTTGCTGCAATTTCAATCACTTTATCCTTATAAGTTTTGTGCTTAGCATAAACTTTGTAAGTTTCAACAAGTCTTTTGAAATAAAATCAGGCCTCTACAGCACCATCTGCGAATGTAAATGAAAAACGTAAATTGGAGTTATACAACTATTGCACGCAAAATATGAACATACTACATCAGTGGTTTATAGTTTAATCACTACAAACTTAAAACAATAAAAACTGGCCAGCTACGTCAGCTGAAACTCTTCCCTCGTACCAACAGATGGTTGATGGAAGACCTAATCACCGCGTACAACATACTCAGCACACTTGAACATTCAAATGATAGCATAATGACTGCGCTAGGTACTCATACATATCGAAAAGATCCACAAACCATTGCTCACAAATAGCAAAGACACAAGTGAGGGCACATTTCAAGTGATTAAAAGCTTGATCCACATGGAAAGCATTGCTAAAAGAAGTAACCGCAACCTCTACTTTATTCGGTCTCAGAAATATATGGACGACTATGTGGATCATTGGGGTGTGCAGAGAGCCTTATAGAACAGTAGCGAAAAACTTGACGCAAGTTCCACATATTGAGCTTAAGCACTCTCACCCTAAATCCATACTATGGTATAATTTAAGGCCATGTACGAATCAGACTACCTATGAGCAAACGAAGGGACTGAGACTAATGCATTGCAAGGGTTGAAAAATGATAAATAGAATGAAAAGTAAGAAAAGTTTAAAAAAAGAGAAAAGGTAGAAGCAGACGAAAAGAAAGAAATAACAAATAAAAATAAACCAGCTGAAACTGCTATGGCAAGTGCTCCCGTGTAGCCAGTCAACTACCGAAAGAAGCCGAAGACCAGGAATACAAACTGAAACATTTAACATGCGAGCAAAAATACATTAATTAGTTTAAAATAGCCTTCAATTAAATATTGGACTCATGACATTTCACTACTATTTTCAAAGTATGTGTGTAGCGCTGTTGTTGCAAGACGGCTGTAGTTTTTTCATATTAAAGTACTCCTTGACTTCAGATTTTTTTCTTATTGTCTCCTGTGCTTCAATAGCATTTTACTTTGTCTCATGTTTTATCTATGAAGAGCTATCTGACATTGATCGCTAGTAAATAGTTTATCTTTACTATTGGTGCAACTACATTATATTGAAGTGTATACTGTGACGTTTATCGCAGTCTATTTGCTTTTCGACACTTAATCTGGTTAATTTTTTCGAATTACTGACGTTTTTCATGTATTTTTCATGAGAATCGTACTTTGTCTATCCTGTTCAATATCTCTGACTGCTAGTTTGTAGTGTCGCTTTTTGATATCAGCTCCACATTGGTAAACAGAATTTAAATTAAAAGTGTTAATTTTATTTTTATCATTAATTTTTATGTTTGTATGTAAGTCCACCTAATTTTTACTCTGATATGCTGCAGTCACAGCGTTTCTATCCGCAATTTTGTAAGCTAGCTCGAATTGTTTGATCCAATGTCTACCACTCGGTTTTACAGTAATTTTTTTCAAGGTCCTTTAGTAGACTTGCTGATATGTCTCGAATATAAACACATTAGCAAACTATAGGTTGTTCAGTTGTGTATATACTAACTATAAACAACTTGGTGGGAATTTAGTTGTTTTTCGCTCCTAGCTAGTCTAGATTCTAGAAAGGTCAAATGCTTAAGGTATGTAATCACAATGGCTCAAGTGTTTTCACTTTACGTTCTTCATCTTACGTTTAATTATTCGTAGGCATTTTTTTCTCTATCTCTCCTTGGTGTATTCCATAGTCGTGTTATTCTCTTAAGTGTGATCTCGTCGTGCTAATATAGTATGGCAACTCGGACCTATGTGCACATGTGTCAGGTCTTACGTTGACTGACTGACTGAGTTTACTAGATATTAGGCTGCCAGTAATCAAGTCGAAGGTTCGGATGCCTCCTTACTTTAGTATGGGTAACTGGTTAGTATAACTGGGCTTCAAGTTTAAAGTGTCTTGAAGCCAAGGAAACGAAGCTTTACCCAGTAAACAAATTAATAATATTAACACGTCATTCAACACACTTTATTGACTCGGAGAATATCCACATTATCACAATTTACCGTACTACATTTGGATGTCAAGACTAATATTACAGTATAGTTCAACAAGATGGTGATAGCCTTTGATAAGCGCATATTTTGTTAATTAGGACTAGTTTGATAAAGTTATACTCTGAACATAAGCGAGTTTCTAAGTGGAACTAAACTCAGAAACAGGATGAACTACATAGAAATTAGTGTAAAGGTGCACACTAATATGAAGTAAATTTAATGATAAGGCTGTACTTGTAATCTATAATGTGTCTACGTTTTCCGCTGCTATTATTTTAGTTTCTTTTTTCTTTATATCCATTACCTCTGATTGCTGATATTTGCTATGGTGACTTGAACAAGTTTACATCTGTTCTATATTATACGCTGTTTGTGTCATTTCTGTCTAAATGTAATCAGAGAGGCACACTTCATAAAACGTCGTGTGTTTTAGTTGTTACAATTTTTAGCAGTGCTAATAGAAGTGAAAAAAAACTAGAAAATAAAAATTCTGAAAGTATATAAAACCATTTCTTAATTGATAGATTTGGAGAATAATATAGGCATATCCACTATTAGTCAAACGATAGTGTCTAGACTTTTAAGTCACTGGGATCAATTTCAAGTTAGTTTGTATGTAAACTATACTAGATTATCAGTGTCCAATGTAATGACTGATAACTAGGGAAGTATGTCGATGAGTTTTTGTTTGTTTCGCAACTGGATAATCTTGTGGGAATCATAAATGCAAAGTAATTGGGGTTTAATAGAATGTTAAAATCTTCTTTGTTTAGTCATATGATGCCTTTTTATTTCCTTTTCTAGGTAAATAATGGACTTCTTGGTGGAAATCGATGATGAATTGGACTATGTTAGTTTATAGTATTTCTGTCATTTTTTCGGCTTATAGAATTATTGATTTATGTACTTTAATCGTTCTTTGTATACAACATCATTGATGTTCACCATTCATTGCGTAAATCAGTCGTCCAACTATAAAATAGAATAAAACCAGTTTAAGATTATCCTTTAGATTAGCATTTGAACATCTTGTTCTCTTCGATTTGACACATTCCCAGGAATTTGATTTAAAACTCTTTCTCCCTTCCAGTCACACGTTTCCGCATGACGCACTGATCACTAGCTAAACTCCATCCTAATGCCACTGGATGTGCCTGGAGTCGTATTTTCTTTTTAATATTTATTTCCTAGTCTCATTACTTACAGCAAAGAGGGATTTCATCATATCTAAGCTCTTTGCTACACTTTGGATAAGGAGTTTGTATATTTGGTTTCTGATGACTATATTACACTCTCATTAAATGCATAAACAGAAGTGAATTTGACTTGACTTCGTTTTAGTTTGCACGCGACCTTTGTGGATTTTGATTTTCTCTTTTTGCTTCAGAATGAAAGTGAATCACCCGTAACTCTCAAAAGAACCAGTACTAATTACACAGATCTTAAATCTGCGCAGTCGCATATTAAATTGGTTTATGCAAGTGATAAAAGCCGTCGTACTATTTCTTCGCCTCGTGAAGAAGGAGAAGCTTACTCCGATGAAGAAAATGATTCTGGTATGCCACTAGTTGAATCAAAACTTGAATATAACAGTAGACAAATGGCTCATTTTGATAAAGAGGAAGGTGAGGCATCCAGTGAAGAGGATCGGCGTTATGAAGATTCAAGGCGTGAAAAATTAGGTTCCAGTAAATATCCCCCAGGAAACGCGAACTTATCACTTGAGGAGAATCAATATCGAAGCCGTTTACATGAAAGGTATAAACGGCGTGAGCATGAGAAGAAACGAGTGCGAGATAATATGGATTCGGAGTCAGTGCACCGTCCGCACCAGCATGAACGTCAAATATGTTATAAAGATAATTCTTCCAGTAGTGAAAGGGATGATATTCGTTCCAATGTAAAAGTGGAAGACCCAGAAGCTTGTCGAAAGTACCAATCTTCTAATCAATTGGATCCAAAACAAAAGGGTAATTTATTATAAAAGTAGATTACTTTTTCCCAAAACATTTTCTAAAATAAGGACTGTCGAATACGTACCTAGTTACTTGCTCCCTGGATGTTCACTAGTGGCTAGCATAATAGTAAGTTTGAAAAAAATGTTAAGGGGTTGCCAAAACAAGGCATATCATCAGTTTGTGAAATCCTTAGTATGAAATACATCGAAAAGTGTAAACCTTTTGCTTAGGATCTACGTGATAAAGGCGACCAGTGGTTAGAGACATTGAATGACGTGTTAATATTATTAATTTGTTTACTGGGTAAAGCTTCGTTTCCTTGGCTTCAAGACACTTTAAACTTGAAGCCCAGTTATACTAACCAGTTACCCATACTAAAGTAAGGAGGCATCCGAACCTTCGACTTGATTACTGGCAGCCTAATATCTAGTAAACTCAGTCAGTCAGTCAACGTAAGACCTGACACATGTGCACATAGGTCCGAGTTGCTATACTTGTTAGAGGTATTAAGAGTTGATGGCGGGATTTGACCTCGAACAAGATGATCTTGTGTGCTGTTTGAGGTATCAGGGCAATTTTCACTTCCTGGCTGCCCACACTAGGTACCTAAAAATGAAACTAAGTTAGTATTGGTCATAGTGACTTTGGAGCGCGATCGCAGAGCCCAAGGGACAACTGCTTGAGGCCGATCACGCACGACCTTGTTATGGGGAGTTTTTGAAGTGTTAGCTCCGTTCTTTAGAAGGCCTTACTGCCGGAGACGGAAATCCGTGGAGTAAGGTGAGGTGTGACATTTTTAGGGTCTACCTTTTCTAACCCCTTCCTTCTGTTAAGAAGGCAGCATCGCTGCAGATGCTGGTTATCCGAGGGAAACACTTTACTGCTGTCACACCTCGTTGCAGTCAGCAGTAGGACTTCGCCCCCAGATCTTAGGTTGCTACTTTTAGTCTTATCGCTCTCCAACGGACCTGCTTTTCATGGTAGGACCTAAAGAAACATGCGTTCTAGCCAGTATAGCTCAGTTGGGTCATCTCGATAGGCAAGCCCGACCACCACGTCAAGGTAGCAGCTACGGTCGGGAGTTGCTATACTACATTAGCAAGACGAGATCATACTTCAGAGAGTAACACGAATATAGAATACACCAACGAGGAATAAAGCAAAGGTGTATGCCTACGAATAACGAGACTGAAGATGAAGAAGAAGAAGAAAATAAAGTGAAAACACTTGAACCACTGTGACAAATTCTGATCCTTATCATTTAGTGTCTCCAGCAACTGACCGTGGTTATTACGTGGACCACAGCCATGTAGTTTTCACTTACCAACATGGTCTAGACATACAGTCAAAGACTTCATGAAGTGATATCATGTTTTGGTCTGACCACCCCTAGATTTCTTCCATCTTACTCTTACGCCAGCCATCATTGCACGACGTTGCAGGCTATAGTTGGAAATACGCAGTGCATGTACCGACCACCTCAATCGATGAAGGTTTACGACCTTTTCGACTGATTTGCCATGCTTTCCTAGCACGTTGTATCTAACGTCAATATTGCTTACTCTGTCATTCCATTATATACGGTAGATATTTCGAATGTTTTTATGATCAAAGACCTGGAGCATACGCATATCTATACTCATAGCCCGTGTTTCTTATTTGTATGTCAATACTGAGCAGACTGCTGCACAGTATACTCGCTTTTCCATTGGTAGATGGGTATCTCATTTGCCCCATGGATGATGTAAGTTGTTAAACCCAAACGATCTTTTAGAATGTGATATGCGATTCCGTTAGGAACATATTTAAAAGAACTGATCGAAATTCTGAGACAAGTGAAGTAGTCTACGCACTTGACTACCTCACTTCCTCTAACCAATGTACTCAGTAATGCAGACCAGCCACGAAGTAACATTTTTCATTTAGAAGGAGAGAAACACATTCCAAATATGCTTATATTGTTACTCAAGGTGTTCAGAGGGCTGCAGATTGTCTACATCTTTACCAAACAAGAATATATCGTCTACATATTCCAAAGTGATCGGTGAGCCTCCTAGTAGGAGACCGATTACTGGAAACCTAGATGTAAAAACTGAAACTTCTTGTAGGATATCTTAGGCAAAATATAAATAAAATGAGGATGAAGAGCAACCCTGACGAATGCAGCTTGAATTTTACAATTCTGACGATAGTTAACTGTAAGCTCTAACTCTACCAGTGGTGTTCGGATCGAGAGTTTCCTTAAGGTTTACAGACTTCTGAGGTATGTCTTTTAATGGCAAACACTGCCATAGAACTTCTCGGTTTTTGAAATCAAAGGCTGCTTTCAAGTCAAAAAATACAACTTTTATCGGACATGCCTACGTTCTCGAGTCTGACGCAGAGTGAATATTTAATCAATGCATTCTCGTTCAGGTCTAAAATCAGATCTGGTATATGTTGTCCTCCTAGTTTCTGATAAATGTCGGGTGACTACGGAAACTAATATTTGAACAATATGTTAGTCAGACTGGTTCCTCTATGATTATACAATAGGATTTCTGTCTTTTCTTTAAACTGAGACGATCGGCGATCGGGACCAGTCTGATGGCATTACGTCCAGGTCCCAGACTTTAGCTAAAATATCAGCTAGCCCATCTGCTAAAACTGGACCACCATCCTTAGGGATAGTTGGGGTCAACCTATTGGGACTTACTGCTTTACGTCTTCAAATTACTTAAAGCCCTTTCAATTTCATTAAGAGATGGTGGTGGGGTATATGACAATTTTCGATTCAAGTAGTTTGCAGATAGTCAGTAATTTAAGGGTAATTGGATACCTGTTGAACTGTTTGTGAGTGATCCACCCATTCATCTAATCTTCTAAACAAAGGGTAAATCGTGGATCCACTTTTTTTCGAAATAGTTTCGATAACAGCCTATTTTGTAATGCCGCTATCCTTAATGAATCGGAACACTTGTCTGGTGTTACCTATTGCCTCCAATGCTTTTACTTTTGTTGCTCACCACTGCCCACGGTTCCTGCTCAAACTCTTTGTCAGTCTTTGTTTTAGTTATCGTTGCTCTTCCTCATTCTCTGAGCCTGTCGAATTAAATTTTTGAGCCTCCATCAGTTTTCGAAATCCACTGGTCTTTCCTAACCTTTTGTTTTAGGTTGGATGTTGATATAGTTGCTGTATTCACAGCTACTTGAAAATCGTCCCAAGCTTCTAATGGATGAACTTATTGAACATGGTCGACTAAGTACTGTTTTGATCCCTCTTTAAATGCATTCTTGGTTTTTCTGTTCCCTTACTGATATCCAAGAGGTTTTATAGTTATGATCTTTTCGTCATCTAGTAAATACATGGAAATATATGCTCTAACTAGTGTGTGGTTCGAGTCCTGACTTGTGTGCTAGAATGATTTGGAGTTCTCTACGGAGCATCTCCAACAATGACTAATGCAGATATGATCTATTTATATCCGTCGTTGTGTTGATGTTGGGCGTCTGAAGGTTGTTCAATGTTTCTCATTATGCATAAAGTTTGTCCCTGCTAAGAATGAACAGTAATATGAACGTAATCGTCACCATCATCTGTTCACTAGGTTAGGGGGGTTAACATTCCACCGGAGTGCTTTTCAGCTTGATTCAACCTGCTGATTCGAACGTCAAAATTTCCTTCTATGATCGCTATGTTTGAAGGCAGTTAGAGGAATTTTTATAAAACTCGTCTTTTATTCCTTCCGAGCTGCAGTCAATGGGGTGGGAGTATAGGCAGAAACGATAAGAAGGCATCATCGTATATCACTATATTTTCATCTTCTTACTGTGCAATTTAGACGCGCATAAGTGACTGTCAGCAGTAATCCACTCAATAAATGTCTGTTCTACTTTCAAACTTAGTTCTATAGCTACTCCAGCAAGGCCACATGAACGTGCTGTCGGGTTCCCAAATAAAAGAAGAGTGAATCACGTTTCTCCCTACTGACTAGTTGAGGCCATGTGAATGACCACGCTAGAATCTTGTAAGAGTGTTTTGGAGACACAGCATACATCAATGATAAGTGATTTATGGATTTTAGTTAGAGAAGCTCCAACTCGGAGTTTAGGTCGTGACCTTAGTAAATCTGGAATACAATATTATGAACTCGAATCATTTACACTTGTTTACGTGTTGGACAGCTGATGAAAAGATGAGGGTTGGGAGTGAAACTTAGAGAAACAGATGGAGAAGGGATTTTAACGTAAATCGGATGATCTCGCGGTATGAAGGCGGTTATTACTTTCTACTTGCCCACGCTGTGGAAGGGTTCTTCTTGATATGCATGAAAAGCAAAGTGAGTTAGAGTTGGTCTTAAAGATGTGGGAGCTCTACCCCAGTGCTTAAGGGACAACTGTTTGAGGACGGTTACATATAGCCTTAACGAGAGAGGTTTTTGCTGTGCTAGCTCCGTACTTGTTAAGGCCTCACTCTCGGTGACAGAAATCTGTGGACTAAGGTGAGGTGTGCTTTTTTAGGATCGACCTTTTCTAACCTTACCCTTCCTTTATGAGATGGCAGCGTTACTGTCATGCTGATTATCTAGGGGAAACACCTTACTACCGTTACACCTCTGTACACTCGGGAGTACAACATCGCCCTCGGACCTTATGTTTATGGTTATTGGTGGGGATGATCTTTAAACTGATAAATCATTGTGTATTGTTGAAATATTTGATATAACCTATAACTCGGTGTTTCATACTTTCCTTTTAACAATTGTTTCTAGTTAAACCGTTATATAGTTGATTAGTGTTTATACTATTAATACTCAGCAAGATTAAAGTAATCTCACAACAAAATACTACATAAGGCATTAGTTTAATAATCCTTGACTCAATAAATATTGTTGTAACTATGGTCTAACTGCACTTTTATCAGTCGCAAATTTAAAATAATGCATAGTTGATTTTATTATTACAGAACTGTGTAAATCATAAGCTGTACTGAACTAAGTGTTTGATATTCCAGTGTATGTGGATATGATTTAAGGTTTAGAGATACTACTTTTGAATAATTGTTCGGTTTTTATGCATTTCTAAATACTTCAAGGTCAACTATTCCTCTCTATTTAGTGAAGGTTGATATTCAACATCATGATAATTTTTAGAATCTGATATTTATCAGACAATTAAACGCTTTTTGACAAACACGTTCAATCTACGGTTGAAAAGTTCTGCGATTGTCACAATTTGTTGAGAAGTAAATAGTAAATATAATTAAATCATTATCATTGAGTTAATCTCCGAAGCTAAGCATTTCTATCAGATTTTTCAGTTAATTAAGTCAATTACTGTTTTCAGTTTAAAGGAAATAACCGGTATAAGTTGTGAGTTATTATACACCAGGATTTTCTAGTTACTTTGTTACACACATGTATTCTAGTTTTTTTTTACCTGTTAGCTGTCCTCATACAGTGCCTCATTGAGTTGAACTACAGAACTTTCGAAAATCTAGTTTCCTAATATATTTTGTATGTTATCTACTTCATAGATGGTTTTATGCCATCTGCGGCTTATCCATCCCTTCAAATTAACACCTTAAACTAATCCAATTTTATGATAGGCTGCGTATTGATCTAATCATTCGATTCAGTTCATTGTGTGATGCAGTTAATATTTAGGGAAATGTATTCAACTGTATAAGATAATTCATAATCGATTTTATTGAAATTACATTTTGTCAGCTATTAAAGATTTCACGACTAAGCTATCCAGCTCATTGAACACAATTTCAGTAAAATCACCCTGAGGCACATATCATATATACCAACTTATAGAGCTGCCTTGCATGGTCGTATACTTTTTTACATTCACAAGTGTGGCTTAGATCATAATCTTTCATGTAATTAACTTAATAAATAATGTTGTAGCGTGGTTCCCACCTCTTTTTTTGTAGATCGACTACTCACCTCAACAAT
The DNA here is from genome assembly GCA_025215515.1 of Schistosoma japonicum. NCBI lineage: Eukaryota > Metazoa > Platyhelminthes > Trematoda > Strigeidida > Schistosomatidae > Schistosoma > Schistosoma japonicum. The sequence continues at coordinate 1,843,632 of CM046061.1, forward strand.
GCAACAAACACTAGAGAAGTCACCTCAAGATAATCGACAATTTAAAACCGTGCGGACAGAACATGGCGAATTCATCTTAAGATGTAGTGAAAATCAATCAAGTTCTGTTATAATGACTGATAGAATTGTTGAATCTCAGACCATCTATACTGATGAATTGAATCCACAATCTGAGGTAAATCGTAAGTCCAAATCTAAAAAGTCTAAAAGAGATCGTAAAGAAAAAGAGAAGGGATCATCGAAAAGTACAGAAATTATTTTTAAAACTAAGAAAGAAAGTAAGCAACGAAAAGTTCAACCTACTGGTGGTCAATTAGACTATAATACTTGGGAGTCACTTCAAAAATATACAAAACTCTCAGATCGTCATCATGCACCTCTTCTGCATAGTCGTTCTGGTTCCTTAGATTCGATATCTTCTACTTCATCTCAACTAAGTAAGGTGTCTGCATACTCTGATGCGTCATCACATTCTTCAGCAATTTTATATCGCAAATCAGCATCAGCAAGTGGTCAGCAGCTCCAACGTTCTCAATCACCGCATGATCGGGATGAGGCATATAATTATTCTAAGAAACGTTACCATCGTGAAGCTAGAGAGACTGCTCCACCACCTGAATCTACACGTCATTATACTGGTCCTAATCAAATATCAATAAAAATAAAACATAAGCGTAAAGCCGATAAACGCGAAACGTCTGTAAACAATAATTATGGGACTGATTTACCAAGCAAACGTGAAAAGCCTTCACAAGGTAGTGAAAATCGTGAAATTCAAATAGAGGACTCACACAAACACTCTACTAGTAGACACTCCAAAAGTAAACTGTTAAAAACTGTAGAAGCGGATTCTGGGAAACACAAAAAACGCTCATCTAAAAACTCAAAGATGAAAAGCAGTCGAAAGTTGTCTTCCACTTCAAAACTTCACGAGGACTATGAACAGGACAGTCATAATTTGCATAGGTCAGCTGTAATTAAACCCAGTGTTAGACAATATTTGGAAGAGAGTGATTCTGATCCACACAGTATCAACGAGAATATCAGCAGCAGACAAAGCATTCATGAAGATAGTTATAACAAGGTAGCTAACGTTGATGTAAATGAGAAAAGCAGCGGAAAATCCAAAGAAATTCCTTTATTGTTTCCTTCTGGAAATAAAATAAATGTAGAAGAGATGAAAAGTGAATTTAATAGACTACCACCTCCACCACGATATCCTGGTTATTCAGAATCTTCATCTGAATGTGATGAAAGTGGAGTACCTGATAATGAATTTTTGAATGAGGATGTCAATATTCCAAAACTTGACGATAATAATAAGTATAATGAATTTCGTAAAGATATTGTTAACGAAGATGAAATAAATTCATTTAAGGCAAAACCACCTGGAAAGCCATTCTATTTCCCATCTATACAAGTAAGTGTAGAAATTTCTATTCCCATATGTGTATCACGTAGTAATCTCATGTATTTGAATGGTCTTGTTCTTATTATTGATAGATTTTCACCGATTTATCAGTACTTCACTCCATTTACTTGAGCTAATATGACGGATTACCGTTACTATTCCCCATACATACAGTATGACTTGAAACCGTGTACCTGGTTAATGAATACACAAAGCTGTTCGAATCCTATCGATCAAGTTGGTTGGGGTCGACTGGATGATTCTATACTTCACTGATTTAGTCATTCAGTTTTTAAACAACGGATTAAAAGATCGTATTATGTTTCACCTGATTAAGTTTCAGCTAAGTAGTGCTAGTGATCTTCACTCAAAATGTTTGGGTTGAAGTTAAATGCATGAACATATATTGGACTAATGAGTTACACCTCATCTTCATTTCCAAGTTGGACCTCTTGACATTCATTCGCATGTTTTTAACAAAATGCTTTTTCCTTCACCTCTAGAGGTCTTTGGCTTATACCTTAATCTGCCGCTGCTTAATTCATTCCCTTGTTCTCTTCCGTCACAGGGTTGTAGATCAGTTGAAGAATTTGAATGTCTTAATCGTATTGAAGAAGGTACATATGGTGTTGTTTATCGAGCACGTGATAAAAAAGTTAACGAGATTGTTGCGTTAAAACGTTTAAAAATGGAAAAAGAACGAGATGGTTTCCCGATTACTTCGTTGCGTGAAATCAATATGCTAATGAAAGCTCAACACGAAAATATTGTTACCGTACGTGAAGTGGTGGTTGGTAGTAATATGGACAAAATTTACTTAGTTATGGATTATGTTGAACATGATTTAAAATCATTAATGGAGGTAAGTAGTAGTATTGTATTATTATTTATTTCTTGTTACCTTTTATATACTTGAGTTTCAAGCAAATCGTTCGCATAGGTCCTCACCATGCCACCTGGTATTCATCTTATTAATTTAATCTTGTACTAATTGGTGTATGGTAACTTGTGCTAACGCATCTATGTTCCGGGCTCTACGGTATTTATTAGCGATTGGCTAGTTGTTTGAGCATATCTTGATGGGACAATATTCAAACCTAAGACTTATCAACTGAAGCCAAGTGTAGTAACCAACTATCTACTGCTTAGCACATAAAATCTCTGTGAATAAACATCATTTCTATCTGTAAAAGTGTTTTTTGTTAGTTTGTTTTTCCATTTAGTTAAGCCTTTTATTTGTAATTTAGAGATTATGTCTTGCTTAAGTGACTCAACAAACAGTGTCCACCACATATTCTAGAAGAAATGTGGTTCATCATCTGTTCAGCATTTTAGCCCAAACACATAGTCTATCAGTTTATAGGAAACAAACTCTTTGATCATATAAACTGTGAGCTATGTTTACTTCATCCTTGCAGTTGTATCGAATTCTTAGTCTCGTCATTTTTGTGGTCAGATTCTTCAGATAATGCATATAGAATGTAATCAACAGTAGATCAATTCATTTATTATTTTTAATAAGTACAATATTTAATATTGGTATGCGCCGTCTTAAATCACTTCCCAATAATTGATATCATCTATAATTGTGTAAAATATGCTTTAACTACTGTTGTATTGTGAAACCACTGAGTTAGCATTGCTGAAGCTAGACATTTGTTGGGACTACTAGGTAAGTAATGGTGAAGTTAGACACCGCGTATTAATATAATTTAACAACTGAGTTGATAACATGAAACTTCAGCGATTAAAGTGGTTGCGACATATTTTACATATGTTTAGCTACCACTTACCTCTACCTGTAATCCTGACTATTCTAGTCAGGATGTACGCATGTACCAAGTTTTACGTTGTAACTGACTGACTGACTAGCATAGGAGTAGGATGGAAGAAAGCTACTGAAGAACAAACTAGTACAAGGCATCAGTCCATGAAGTCATTGATTGTTTGTCTGAACCGTACTAGTAGATGCAGATTAATCGATTGGGATCCACTTTATTGTAACCCTTTGGTTAGAAACTGGGTGACATGACTGGGAGTCGGTCACACAGGTGGTCCTTTCCTTCGTCTAAATCTCTAACTTAAATTATCCAATTGCTTTCCACAATTCAATTCTTCGTCTTAGAATCTATTCTCTATACTTACTCCTTTTAAACTACTATTGATATTATTGCTACTTTTGCTACTTTGGTATTCAGGTTATTGTGATAAAGAGGTTTAACAAGTTGTGTCGATGCACGTATGTTTCATGTTTTACATTGTACATGATTAACTGAGAATTTTGTAGGAATAACATATTCACTAACGTCTCGTCTAGCATTAACAACTTATGTTCAATTGCATCATGAGTTCCTAACGATTTAAGGAGACACTTCCTGAATTAGATCAAGTTTTATAGTAGATTATGTGATCAGTTGTGTTTAAAATGCATATAGTATCTTATCCATAAATAAATTCCTTGTTTACAACTTGTATATCTGATCTACAGCTAGTTCTCTTATCTAATGCACACATTATTTCTGTTCTGTACATCACATAACATTATCTTGTTGTTCACGTTGTATTTAGTAATTAGTTCTTGTATACACAATCCATTAGTTATTGGTTACGATTTTTTTATTATTACAAATTGCCTTGATTTCTTATAGCTCGTACTTTAAATTTTCAGTATGATTTGTTCTGTGGATTATTTGTTTCAGTTGACTAACTAATACTTTCTTGTAAGTATACTTTGATGAATAGAACACTTTTAAGTGTATGTTAATAGTGCTAACTGTTGAGTATTCGTTTTTGTCTTTTCCTTTGTTACATAGATTATGAATGGTCCCTTCAGTGTTGGTGAAGTAAAATGTTTACTTGTTCAATTATTAAGAGCAGTTAGTCATTTACACGATAATTGGATATTACATCGAGATTTGAAAACATCAAATCTTCTATTAAGTCATCAAGGGATATTAAAGGTGAATTATTATTATTATTATTCTTGCAATTCTACCTTTATTTGTTAAAGACACATTATCTCGAGTATCTGTTATTTTCTATGTTTAGTATTGGGGATATAAACAAAATATGTCTGTAGTCATTACTGATTTCACATGATAATTTATTCATAACAATACTCCTTTATGATTACTTCATGGTTTGGACTCAGAGCACCATTAAGATTTACAGTTAATGCATTGTGTCGGAGTCCGGTAGTTCATGTTTTCAATCTAAGTCAATTCGTGATATAGTGACATAGGTATTCAAATCAATAGGCAAGTTAACAAGATAATTGGATGCTTTATCACAAAGTATTTTCAAAACTATCTTATCTCAAATCATCCAACTTTAAATTTAGTTATCTTGTTTAGTGACAAGATCTCAAGCCTGATCAGTTGATTTTGAATACTCTTTATTGATCGACCAGTGTTAGAACTACTTGTTTAAATGTTTCGCACTTCATTGTTGCTTACTTTTGCATATCTCCTATTGTAGGTAGGAGATTTTGGCTTAGCTCGTGAATATGGTTCGCCGCTGAAACATTATACAGAAGTTGTCGTCACTTTGTGGTATCGAGCACCAGAACTGCTGTTAGGTGTGTTATATTGTTGTTTGTTTTCTTTTATTTGTGCTTCTCTGTTGTTTTCTGTTGATTTAAAATGTAGATAACTTGTTCATTTGTGTTTTAAGCAGTAGGATTGTATGCGATTACCTAAAGTAGAGAGCAATATCACGTCTTAGATTCACTGATTATTTTATTGCAAAATTATCTTCAAGTCCCTGAAACAGTTCTAATAACAAACCAAAAACCTGAATTGCAGAGTTAATTTTACTGGTTTGTAACGAGAGTAATTAATCTGTGATGCTTAACCAGCACTTCTTGCTATGCAGTCCTGCGCCAACATAATGAGGTCGATCATAAAAAGCTTTCTGACCTCAGGGATTTCCAGTTTCTATGTTAACTCTGTTCAAGATATAACAGCTTGGTTAGTGAGTTTATTATTGTAATTATTTAGCTTGATACATTGTTGGTACAATCTACTACGTATATTGAAAGTCTTAGTCCTGCTGGATCTATATCTAACGAAATACCTACACAGATACAAGTAGCTCATTTACTGTTGCCAGCTCGAGGCACTCGTCGCGTAGAAGTAATATCCATCTATTAAAAAGAAAAGAATATGGCGCATTAGTCATTCTGTATTAACTTATGGCTGTGGAACATAGATTATTAAAATAAGTTAAGCGCGTGTAGTTTTCTGATCATAGATATTTCTGAAGTACTATTCGCATATCCTGAAAAGACTTAGTAAGCGATGCGGAGTTTAGGCACATAGTTCCAACAAACATGGCATATTATTTTCCGGGAATGTAACTTTGTATTACATGTTGTGGCTTAAACATATATTTCATTTATACTATATAGTCTACCTCTACTCATCATACTGCCTAGTGTAGGATTAGCATTTCAGAAAAGTAGGGCCAGCCAAATCAAACCTTACCACCAAGTCGTTGACTGTCGTTCTGAGACATATTGGTAATTGTACGCAACTTAATTGATGTAACTCATGTAAAGCTATTCCTTATAATTTATCACACCTCAAGTTCCCTTAATTATTCGTTTATGCATACATGTTGATGCTTTGTTGAAGAATATTTTAGCATTAATCTTGTTAATTTTAATTTCGTTGTGCTACTTGTGCTTTAAAAAAATGAGTTAACACATATACGTGTCAATCTATAACTCGATTATGACTAACTAATCTCAGTTGGTTGTGTAAGTGTTGTTATGATTTCTTACAATGTTTATCAATTTTAGATTCTTATAATTGGCCTCGAGTTACACTTTAGGTGTGAAGGTTAGTGACACTAACTAGTCCCCCAGTTTTAGGCATGTCTGTATGGGAGGGTTTCGAGCCTGTAACTTAGTCAGTTGCTTTAATTTCTAATTTATTGCTGCACTCATTTCTTTTCTTTGTGTGAATTTTTTAAATTTGAATAGTTACGTTACTGTATCATGTCGTACGTTGTCTTCTGTCCAGATCCGTTTATTTATTTATTCATAAATTATGTGCGATAACTGCTAAGGATTCGCGAATTAAGGTGACACCTCGATATCTGCTAAGGAACGTGAGACCAGCGACACAGTAACAGGAAGCTAAGCTATGCCACAGCGCCCCAGCTCAACTAATTAGAGTAAGAAGTTCAAAGTCAGCAACAAGCGTTTAATTCCACAGGCAGTCTGACAGACGATATCAACACACACATCTCATGCGTATATATACAAAAGAAAGAGCGTCCTTGGAATGTTACAAATAGCGTACTAAAATAAACAACGAACCAATAAGATTTAGCGTCTTACCAAGTAGGAAACACGAACTGAAAGTGAGGAAGCAACTTTTTGGTGCGGAAACGAGAAATTTTAATTTACATTATGAAATCACAAAAATAACAGGTTTACCAAGAGAATTCTGGGGATCTAACATCCCCAACAATAACATTCACATATTACCCTATTTAGCTCGCTACTTATCGTAGTCCTTTCAAACGTTTTCTTTGTTTGACCAATTCACTCAGATTTTCTAATTTAATGAATATTTAATTATATTTCATTTTTACCTCCTCCACTTTGATTCTATTTTATTTTCCTTCTTCTTCAAGTTTCTTTTTCAAATTATTTTATGATGAACTTATTTTTTTTTAAAAAAAAGGTACAAAACAATACACTTGTCCAATTGATTTATGGTCAGTTGGTTGTATTTTTGCTGAATTCCTATTACAACGACCATTATTCCCTGGGAAAGGTGAAGTGGATGAACTGAATATTATTTTTCGAGATTTAGGCACACCAACAGAACGTATATGGCCAGGTGTATCTCAGCTACCTGGTATTAAAAAGTGTGTTTTTACTGAATATCCATACAATCAATTAAGACGACGATTTACTGAGAAACAAATTTCTGATCAAGGCTTTGATCTATTAAACAGGTAAGTTGCTATGCATTGATTTTTTGTATATAGTAATGAACCACTTCACTCATCTTAGAAGTGTCATCCAGCCTGGCGAGTTTGTATCAAACAAAATTTCAATATAGATTCATTAAATTCACGTCATCTGTAGTGTGGACAAAATATTTGTCACCTAACGCATCAGTTTACTGTTTTACTATATGGCTATGTAATATGGCCTTTAAAAGCAAACAACATTCGTAGGTTACTAGTATTTGATCATGGGTGCATGCGATGCCTCTTTTATGTTCATCAGGAACATCATGTAAGGAATGCTAAAGTTCTATTCCTACTACTTTGGAAATATGATTGTTAGATATGCATTATGTAGTCCCAATAAACACCCACCACTATGCGTGACGATAATTGATTTTGAGTAGGTTCGAGAGAAATTCGGAGACAGTTTAGTTCGCAGTAACATCAATTAAACACCTTGAACCCTGAGGTGTTAGTGTGAACTAGTAAATGCGTGTGATTGATAGGAATTTGCATCAAGTTTTCATCCGGTTTTTAATCGTATTTAATTATACTTAAAGAGTCAATGTAATGTGGCATTCTTCAAATTGATTTATGCGTAGTGTATAGTGTTCCTGACTCGCATCCACATAAGATATGTTTTTTTTTCAAATTAGGATTAGTTGAAAATTTCGTATGCATAATTGATTTTTTATGCGTTTGTTCCTGTTTTTTCAGCTTCTTAACATATTGTCCAGATAAGCGAATTACGGCGGAAAAAGCACTCATCCATCCTTATTTCAATGAACGTCCTCGCGCTATTCATCCATCCATGTTTCCAAGTTGGCCAGCAAAATCTGAAGGTGGCGTTAACGTGAAAAGGGCTTCACCCAGAGCTCCTGCTGGGGGTGGTGCTTTGGCAGCAGCTGCGGCTGCTGTAGCTGCAGCTGCTGCTGCGGCAGCGGCATCATCATCTGTTACATCGGTTGGTGGTGGCGGTAGTCGTATGAGATACCAACCTCCAGCTCCTCCTATGGGTGGTCAAAGATTTTACAGTACTATGTCTGATTCCCGTCCGGGTACAGCAAATCAGGGAACATGTGGCTCAGGTGAAACATTCACCACTAGCGGTGTTGATAAAGGATTCTTACTGCGTTTCTAAACTGTTGTTCGGATGTCATCTGTTCTATATGTGTATTACTCCTTCTTAACACAGTTCTTTGTACAGAATAAAGTACTTAATATCTTTGTATTTGCACTGTAATTTTCTTTGCACCAATGTGTGCGCAATGTATACATAAATTTACATTTACCGTTTGCCCTTTTGTTTTCTAATTTAGTATAGTTTTGTTTGAATCGTATCATGTTGTGCTGTGCATATTTTTATGATCTTTGTTCTGCTGTTATTTTAAAATCCACATTGTGCTCTTCGAATAGGCTTACAATAAGTCCAATATTCTACGTTTTCAAAGCTAATAAACTGTAATGATAATTTGCCAGTTATGAATGCAATAACATAACTGCAGTTGGTAAGTTATAATCGACTTATAGATTGACACGTATATGTGTTAACTCAATTTGTTAAAGCACAAGTAGCACAACGAAATTAAAATTAACAAGATTAGTGCTAAAATATTCTTCAACAAAGCATCAACATGTATGCATCAACGAATAATGAATGAAACTTTAGATGTGATAAATTATAAGGAATAGCTTTACATGAGTTACATCAATTAAGTCGCGTACAATCACCAATGTGTCTCAGAACGACAGTCAACGACTTGGTGGTAAGGTTTGATTTGGCTGGCCCTACTTTTGTGAAATGCTAATCCTACACTAGGCAGTATGATGAGTAGAGGTAGACTATATAGTACAAATGAAATATCTCCCAGCTACTTCCATCGATTAAAGGTTCACAATCTCATCGGTTGGTTTATCGTTTTTGTTAGTACTTTTTGCCTAACCGTACTATTGTTTAGTATGATTATCAGCACAATGATCATTGTTATATCGTGTTGAAGATTGTCACATTGGATGAGATGCGTCTCCCCGGTTTCTCTCCTGCCGACATGCCATAATACTTGATGTTTTTTTGTTGATTGATGACTTTGTTACTGGTTACGCTTATTAACTGCGCAGCCATCGCATTCACTTTTTTTTCGAACCATCGCAAAGAGATATAACTCTGTAATCTCATCCCAACTTTCAATGCTTTTTCCATTCACTACTTCTTTTATCTTTTGAATTTAGGCAAACCAACAACATTTGGGATTGATCTATTAAATATGCCCATATCGAGAAAAAACTTTCGAAAAGTATATTTTTACAGTAGTGAATCAATTTATGTTTTCTAACGCTTACCGGTAATCTAATAGTCGGTATTAAATAAAGCAATGATTACACTGATTAATCAATTTTTATTGACTAAAGGCATCCTTATGAACTTTTCTATGCTAACCGGTTTTTATTGATCTACTACTAATATCCAATAGTTTTATCATTAACCACTTCTCAGAAATTGTTCAGTTCAAATTCTTCAGTCTTTGAGTAGGCTACAAGCGATCAGAATAACTTAGTTCTAACGTCTTAGTTCGTAAAGCCTGGTGACGCTTTTTTGAATCCAACAGGGAGCATCAGTTTCCTCACGATTCCAGTTGTACGTTGCTGGGCGCTAATAAGTATAATACCATGGTCCAGGATTTCCTGTCGAATATTTTCAAAAGGCTGACATCAAAGATGTGATTATATTTCTCAGAATGCCAATAAATTTTGATAGAAAAACACGTTTTATAATTTATATTACTTAAATATATCTATTATATGAAGTACAATCAATAGTACGTGCGATATATGCTATTTCTTGGCTTCTTGATCATCTCATGGAAATTGGCATTACTATTAATAATTTATATTGTTGTGTCGACTTTTAGAATGAAAAGTAATCGCCTTATAGTTATTTCTCGTTTTCATTTGATATTGTTATTTATATTGACAATCGGAGAAACGTAGAATTAGACATGAAGATGTATCAATGCAAAGCAGATTAACTATGCTAAACGCTATAAGTTTGCAAAGTTATTGAGGCTATGGCTAAGTGGTTAAATCTTTTGACTTCGAATTACTAAGTTGCAGGTTCTAATTTTTCTCCACTTACGTTGATTTTAGTGATTAAGTTGTGTCAATGACTCTCATACATTATCTCTCAAAGCCAGGTACATAAATCTGTTTCTGATAAATGAGTTTGTTTACTTGTTACCAAAACACTATATACTTGTAGTTGTGATTTTTCTTGTGTGCTCTTTAGTGTGAGTATATTTCAATCCAACTACATTTGTCTTTAAACAGATTATGAGCAGTTAGTATCTAGTGACAACAATAGATACTCTAAAGAAATTAACATGAAGCTGTCGATTTAGTTTCTGAACAACCTTATGCTCATTAATCCCTCCGATTCATATTCTGTCACCTATGGACTCAGTTAGTAGTTGCACGTAAACTGTCGAGGTCGTAATTGATTTCTAGCGATTTCAGTCATTAAATCACAAGTTATTATACTGTCTGGTTTGTGTTCTTACATTAGCTAGTCATAATCTTTCCAAAATATTCTTCACTTCGATATTTATATATTTGACGTATATTTCCCCGCTTGTCTTTTCGTAATTTATTTCAGAAGTTTTATGTTCAGCAGTTATTCAGTTTGCAATCAGCCATTATCAACTATGACTAGACGTATGTACACAATTTACATGAATGGAATAATTTTACCTGTAACTCTTTGAAGTATGACATTCAATTATGCATCACAGCCACCATCATCATCACTGAATTCATCATCGACAACAACATCACTGAGGCATCAAAATATTTTCTTGAATGATGAAGATCTTAATTTTAGTTTCGATGAGATACGCAGAGAATTATCAAATTTAGGTGTAACAGATTTAAACAATGAACAGTTGATTCGTTTAAAGCATGATTTAGATTTACTAATTAGTAAAGAGAAAATATACTCACCACATCATCTTATACAATCACAACAGTTACTACAGAATGATAATACTTCAATGAATCAGGCTCATCGACCAGTTAATGATAAGAATTTTAAAATTTCAAACCACATATCTACTGTTACTCATGACAATAACAGAAGTGTATCCTATCCACCTAAATCTTTGCCAGTTTCTTGTTCTACACCATCCCCTTCTCCGTCATTATCATCGTCACGTTTTTCTTTGACACCTGAAGTCTTTTCAAATTACAAAATAAAGGATAATGAGAGTGTTAGCATGCATAATCAGTTAAGAACAAATCCATCGAAGAAATTAACTGATCATAAAATTTCAGACGATCAAATGGATAAGGGATGTACAGAAGTAAGTAGTAAATTTTTCGTGATTAAGGTTAATTTCAAAATTTTTAATGCTTACTTAATGTATTCTATCCAACACGTTCTAGTTATTTTTTCGTTCATTTAGTTGATGAATGTTGATTTTTATATTGTTGCTAACGTTATTGTTACTAAACTAAAACTTGCTATATTTGTATTCAAAATCCTGCATATTGAGGTAGGCTACACTGACATATTCATACCGGACAATTACGAGTAATTTCGATACTTGAAGTGAAATCTTTAATGAAAGTATGCATAGCTCATTCACAGAAAAAAATGTAATAGAAAGTATTGGATACACTGTAGTTAGTGAACATTTATAACTTTGAAAATAACATCAATCACTTATCAAATCTGCCATCATTAAATGCACTTAAAATTAAATAATGTCACAATACCTTCCTGGTTTCTCAAGTCATAAATATATATATGTTTAGTTCCCATTTTTAACTTCTTCGGTTTAAGGTTCTATGCAGCGTCATTAGCTGTCACACAAAATATGCTTCAAATGTAAATTATCGAATGCATACTTAGTAAGTTGTATCATTATACAGAGTGATGCATATGACTTCCCTTATATATAGAACGATCTCGCCTTACCAAGGATTGAACCAGTGACTTTCAGGCCTTGCAACGAATGCTTAGCTGTCAGCATCATTGAACCTCGTCATCTAACTATAGGATATTCACTTTGATCACTTTGTGACAAAACGCGACGATCATATAATTATTTTGTTTATAACTGTCTCACTCTCAGATTGTCTGAACTTCACCTAACACGACTTCTCACTAGAACTTGAGTCTTGAAGTAGATTATTATTGTGCTGATTATTGTAGCTAAGTTAAGGCAGTTTTATGGAGATTAGTTTTAATTTATTCTTTGTATTAGTCAAAATTAATCTCTGTTGGCCATCATTTAAAACCAACAAATATTATATAGCTATTTCGTCCCAGTATAAATGACCGTCACTTTTTATCGTGAATTTATGAAAGTAGGAATCATGTCATTCGACAGTGACGTGGTAGTGTTGGTAGTTAAGCGTTTACCACGAAAGCTGTTGGTCTTTGGTACGGTTCCTTTGTATGCGCGCTACCAAGAAGTTTCATACCAAAATAAACGAGCTTCCTAGTGCTTCATGGTTTTCAGTGATACCTAAATGAAATCAATCTGTGACAAATTCAAATAGCATTATTGTATATTTATAAATAATGTCATGTATAAAGAAATAAGTGAATAAGTTTTATTGAAAAGTCAATTGCTGCTCCATTCAAAGTACTAAATTTTTTATTAATTCAGATGTACTTGGTTGTTGACGATTTGTGTTGATCATTCAACATTGAATGTGATAGGTTACATTAAATTGTAAATACAAGCATAATGAGCAGGTGATTGTTAAAGCTGAATTGATCGAACAGTATACATTCGACAGTAATGCTGAATCTACTTACTATCTTATTGATAAGAATAATTTGTATGGACATAAATCATATTCACATTAGTTCTTATTCTTTTCTATATCTATTCACATAACAATGTAAGTCGACAATTAGGCGTAATTATTCTTTGGATGATAGTCTTATGTCAAATGTTGCACAGTCATCCGTTGGACGTCATTCTGAGCAAGATACATATTTACATGAGAAAAAATATCCTTCAACTGATTTACAAATAACAGTTGGTCATCCATCAACAATTGACGGTAAAGCAAAAAATCTTGATACTTCGTTAATGTCATTGCCATCATCAACTAAATTACCACTGAATGAGGCAGAAAATCATTTCGAGAATACACAACAAAAACTTAAGCACAATCAACATCAATCTAATCAACAGTCACAAACTGGAACCAAAATATCTGATAAGATAAAGTTCGTAAATTCCAATCACCTGATACCTACTTCGAAAGACCTCTCATGTGAATTAGGAATGTCGTCTAAATGTCATCAACATCATGAGCTACGCGATCATTATCATCAACATTATCATGCTTATCATGAAGATAGGAAAAAATTACAAGACCATTATGAACCACTAGCTCACAAGTTTAATGCACACATTACAACTAATATGAACGGCAAAGTCTTATCAACAAATAAAATGAATGAAAGCCAATATGCTTGTCACCGTAATAACTTGTCACTATCGAATAAATTAGAAAAGAATATAGATTATGATAAAATCGATGATTTTTCAAGTTCTAATCATCACCGAAAATCGCCTACTACAAATTCTTCTAGGAGATCAGCTCGATTTCTAGATGATCCTGTTGAACAGGTGCATAGTTTACCGCAGCGACCTAATTCAGCACAATATTGTCATAAAGGCGATGATTCGCGTTATAACGTTCGATCACCACACCCTCAGAATCTACAGGTACATGTTTTGTTTTTTCTAAAATAAGCTTTTTTTTGCTATTCTGAAATCCATGTTAAGCTAATTGAAGGTTGTCAGGAGGGAACTGTTAGACTTAAGTTTCGTACTATTTGGCTCTTTTCAGTAAGACACCCGCGATCTTCATAAAACTTTTGCTCCCCTTCAAGTTCGATCCCGTGTCGCTTATATTCACAGTGTACTATCATTGCCACTAATCTATTTAAACCGCAGCTACGTTTTTTAAAGACTGGGATGTATAGATTGGTTGATCGCTGAGTAGTGACCAATGTTATATTTGTGTAGTCCTTAATACTTTTAGAGACGCAAGGGTAGTTATCACTTCCCGACTGCCCACTCCATGAAAAGGTACTTCTCGAGGCACCTGATAAATAAACTGGATTAAGGTTGATTTTTATTACCTATGAGTATGATCACAGTGCCCAAGGGACAACTCTTTGATGTCAGTCACTCACGACCTTTTCGTCAGTATTTTTTGTCGCGTTAGCTCTGTACTTGTTCTGGTTTTCTCGTCGGAAACAGAAATCGTCGGGTTAAGGTGAGGTGTGGGTTTTTTTGAGCTGATCATTTCTGATTCCATCCCTCTATTACTAGGAGGCAGCATCGGTGTCATGATGGTTATCTAGTGGGAACGCCCTCATATTTCTTTACTGTCGACGGTACGACTTCACCCTCAGATCTTAGTTTTGCTGCTTATCTTGCTCCCCTTCAACCCACCTGCTTGATTTGACAGGATCTTAAAAAATTTCTGTCCTAACTATTATAGGCCGATTGGTTTGTCACTGTAGACAAGCCCAACCACTACGTCATTCTTCCAAAAACTGTCCATAATGTAGACCGAATTCTATTGATGTAGCTTCGGTATTGTGTACATTAGTTCAAGTGACCAGATATCGATAGGAAACGCTGTTGACTACCTCTAACTAAACTAACATTAGCAACATAGTTAAGTACTATGTCAAGTCACTTAGACTAATATCCAAATCACTTCAACTTCATCGATAGAATTGTATTAACGCTATAAAGGACTAACCAAACATTATCACATTAGTCACTACCCAGTGATCAATCATTGTACTCCAATTTTTTCAGTATGCTATATTTGTTTTAAATGTACATTTTACGGTTTGATGTAAATGATGACGATTTGATGTCATGGATGCAAAAGGTGTATTAAGTCTAACGTTTGAAAAATGGTATGCACCTCCATGACTGATTTTGATTCGTGTTGATGCTATCTCTTTAATCACTTGTTACATTAATAACACAAACCCCAACTAGCTAGTCTGTAGCTACCCACCTCTTTTAAGTCAGTTGCCCAAAACTTCATGTATTGGTTGGGTATACTCACCTGAGTCGATGAAGATTATTAATCTCATCAACCAAACTTCCATATTTGTCTCGTAATCTGCTCGTAACCTCTCCACTGCACACCCGGTCTTTCGACAATACACGATCGTTGCCTGGGCGGTGTAGTTTGTGCCTAGGATCTAGGCTTTCGTAAAATTACAAATTTTTATCATCATAGTCAATATTCACTTAGTAGTGCAAAAATGTTTCCGCATATCCCAGTATAATTCTTACATTTACATAAATCTTCAATATTTTGAACCAAAGCGATCAGTTTCCTCTAATACGCATAAACGGCACGATCCAGTCACAAGATATCATTCATATCAACGAAGTTGGTCAATTCATTCTACACCCGGTGAAAATGCTCGACGTGTTCTGCGTTGGAATATAAAGGCTGCAATGATGCATAAAGAAATACCATTGTTGCAACGCAATTCCGCTGAAGTCGCTCGCCTCTTAGGGCCATATGCATTGGCTTACTTGGAACGAGAAAGGCACCGGAGAATTAAAGCTTTACAGGTATACGTACTGTTTTTTATTACTAGTAAATGAAATGGCATGATGTTGTTTTTTCCTATTTATATTGTTTGGTAATTCACTCTACTCGACTTATTTTAGAACATGAATGACCTGAATTGTTAGTATTCTCTGAAGTCAAATTGCAGATTAAATAATTAGAGATGTTTGTGTATCACTCGTATTGTAAAGTGTTGAGATTTTGTGGGATAGATAAGTAGTACTAATTAGTTGGCAGGTTACCAACCCAGCTAATTCGGATCAATTTCAGTTTATGCGTACAAGGTGATTCGTTAAGGGTCAATCGTCTTGACACGAGATCATCTTGTTCGATATCAAATCCCATCATCGATTCCTAATAACTCTCTTGTCTCTGCGACAAAGCCTTCTTGTATAACTTATCACCTCGTGCCTCTAATGCTAATAGTTCGAGTTCACAAATTGCTATTCCTAGTCACCTGAAACCTTGTGCTCTTAAAGTTTGGACCTTATGCCAAAGAGAAAAACAAGCCTCCTTGGCTATAACTCTAGATTCCCGCTCCATCGAAGTCTGCTGAGTCTCTGAAACGTGTATACAGGATCAAAGTACAATCATTCATTTGAGCTCATCTTGTGAAAACAAAGAACCAGCTCGATTCACCCTTCGTGTTTCCGGAGACCCCACCGGTTTCATTCGAGGCCTTGCTGGTGTAGGTATAGCACTAAGTCTGAAAACTTAACTAGCTGTCCTCGATTAGATTCCAATGAACAGTCGCTTGTGCACTGTCTGTTTAAACGGGACGGTAAGAACTCGGAAAGATAGGGACACACATCGTTGCCTCTTTGTTGTCTCTGGTTACGCTCCCGCTAATTGCAACTCAAATAAAGTGAAAGATGAATTTTATAGAAAGCTTTCCAGCCTCCTTCGAAAAGATAAGCGCACTGATGTAGTGAAAGCGGCTGATGAATTTAATGCTCAAGTAGGTAGACTAAACTAAACCGAAAGGCACCTAGGTGGATCCTATGGTGTTGAGGCTTAACGAACAGACAGTGGTGACCTTTGACTACAACAATGTTCAGATGACTGTATATTTCTACCAAGCACCAACTTTAAGCATAAGCAAAGACATCAGTTGACATGGCATTCTCCAGAATCAACTGAACGCTGGACTCAAATAGACCACATTCTTATCAGCCACTGTTGAACAGGCTCGGCAGAAGACTGTCGCTCATTTTGGAGCACATGCTTAAACTCAGATCATGCCTTAGTACGAGTGCGTATTAGTCTGCGTCTCGCTAGACGTAAAAGATCCACGACAAGAATCCCCCTCAGAGTTCAACTTAATGATGAAAAAGTCAAGAACAACTTGAAAACCAATTAGTCAACTGCGTAAACTTAAAGCGAACTTAAAGCGAAGGAGAGCAGCAGGACCTGATGGATTAACCGCTGAGATATTTAAGGACAGTGGTCCCGTTTTACCAGCAAGATTAACTGAGATCTTGGCTAGAATCTGGGAACTGGAAATTATCCCACATGACTGGTCTCAAACACTAATTGTCCTCATCTATAAGAAAGAACAGAAGTCCTCGTGTGACAATTACGGAGGAATCAGTTTAACGAATAGTGTCAAAAATATTGGCTTAAATAATACTTCGATGTCTAACTAACCACCTTGACCTTAAGGTGGTGTTTGACTCTATCGATCATGAGGTTATGTGGCTATGTCTGTCACTGAATGGCGTCCTGGAGAAGTTCATTATTATTATTATTATTATACAAGCCCACTACTCAAGCACTACATGTAGAATTAGAGCATAAGATGGACTGTCTTTAGAATTGATTACTTTAAGTGTTGTTTGTCACGGTTATCCGCCTTCCCCATTCTTGTTTAATTTTATCATTGACATACTTTTGGAGTTAACATTGTCATCGTCTAACTTCTTGGGGCTTGACCTCCCACCTAGGAATATACAGATAATACAGTCTTATTGGGTGATGCTTATAAAATGCACAATGTCTTGACTATCTTAAGCATCAATGTAAGCATGTTTAGAATGCTATTTTTCTACCCAAGTTCATGCTACTGCTTCAGGACTGGCTTGATTCAACACCGAAGTTGGTGATTGGGAACGAAGCAGTTGAATGTGTTAACGGCTTTCTCTATCATGGGAGCCTCATCAATCCTGACGATCTGGTGTCTAATGAAATCTCGTCTGGTATACATAAGGTCCGATTGGCTTTTTCTGATTCGCATCACTTGTGGCGTGGGCGAGACATCCGTTTACTGACGAATGGATGCGTTTACTGAGCAGCAGTCAGATCCGTTTTACTTTATGGATGTGAAACATGGCCATTAAGGATAGAGGCTTCTAGTATTTGATCATAGATGTCTTCGAAGCTTTGCTCGTGTTTGTTGGGACCCCTGAGTAAGCAATGTGTGGGTTGAAAATGGGGTACTTGGTAAATACGGTAAGTCTATTGATGAAGTAGTTAATCTTCACCAGCTGAGGTGGTTAGGACATGTGTTACGTATGCCTGTCCACCGCTTACCTCGTCGAGCAATGTTGTCTGGTGTGGGAGTTGGCTCGAAGAAAGCTAGGGGTGGCCAAACGAAAACATGGCACCAATCCATGAAGTCATTGACAATGGGGCTGAGCCATGTTAATAGATGCAGACTACATGGTTGGGGCCCATGCGATGATCGTAACAAATGGTTAGAGACTTTAAGTGAAATGGTTCAGAAACGTTGACAATAGTACAGGTGCATTCACTCTTTGTCTTCCTTCAAATTCTAAGTTTTTTGAGCTTTTCATAATTTTTTCTTTATTGTATCACTTTTTTTGTTTCAAATTCTATCTCTGATCTCTATACCTTTCTATTAGTACTTACTCTGTTACTACCTTCTCTGCTTTGGGATTTGGTTTGACAATTTAATCCGCATTCACTAATTGAGGCATTGCAACTTGAACTGATATACACATGTACCAAGTTCTGTGTTGTAACTGACTGACTGACTGACAATGAATACTAATAACCTTGTAGATATTTTAATTTAGTCAATGTTTTTTCCACTATATCATATGTTAATCTTTTTGTTGTACGATCATATCACTGTTTGCTTTGTGATGTACGTTTCAATGTATAGGGTCTGAATCGTCTATGTAACTCGTGTAATAAATAAAAATTTATTGATTCATCTTAAAGTCATGCTGTGTACATGAAGATTAGTAATATCCTACTTGACTGCACAGTACAAAATCATCGTAGCAGCATTTAAACTAATTACATAACTTTTTTTTTAAACTTTATCATGTGCTAATAATTAACACAATTTTTATTGTTTCTTTGTTATATTCTCTTTTCTGTTTGCCTACAGCTTGATTACATTCCACCAACTAGTAGACGTTATGATGACCTACGTCAAAGTATTCGATCATTATTAGCTAACTCTAGTTAATTATTAATCAACTAATACACTATCCAATAGGTTTTCTTATCGAATAATAATACTTTTATGCATTTTATGCATCTATTACTAAACATTTTTAATTTCATTATTTCTCTACTTCGTTTATAATTGAATGAATTTATCTGACAACGAATAATGTTTCTTCATTTAAAAATGGTGACATGTACCTGTGAGTTACTTATGAAGTACATTTGATTTAAACATGCTGGTGCACTTGTTATTACAACATCAAGAACAACAATGACAATAATTGTTTATCATTCCCTTTGATGGTTTGTTTTTTTTTGTATATTTATATTTTTTTGTTATAGTTTGATTTGGTTACATTTACATGTTTTTACTTGGTTATTTATTGTTCATTTCTTCTTTTGCTTACTTCATTGATACTCTTTATTAGTTTTGGCATTTTGTTCTACTGATGCTGTTGATTTATATCGTTGAGTTTGATTGTTTTAATGTTATTACGTTGTTTGTTTATATTTCATAAAATGAAAACATTTGAAACTTAATATTACTGATTTATTGGCTTAAATGTTAAGCTACTTCAATAGTTAAGTAGGTTAAGAGAGATTCATTTCAGAAGTCAGTGATATTTATTTCATGTAAATCGAAACTCTTTAAGGTAAACAATCATTAATGTTAGGGTTGAATTCAGAACCTTTAGACCTCATGGCAAGTATGATCTCTATTGTACCATTAAATTCAATAGTCGCAAATCTGCGTTATTATCACTCATTCCTATTTGTATTGTTTTTCTCATTTGACATTTGTGAATTCTACCATTCACGAATAGTCTTAAATGTGCTGTGTTCTCTTGAAATCGTAGTGGCCCAATTTACGACTTCGTATATCATCGTATTGCCTGGTTGTTCAGACCATAAGATTGTTTTATATGCAATAATATAAAGTTTTTTAGTGGATTAAGCTGATGATTTGTTTCTTTAAGTAGGTATGGTATATTAATTAGTTTTATTTAAGTTACGTTCTCTACGCCGAGTTGTTTAATTTTAGAGCTTTTATTGTCACTTTCGACGACTTCATCGGTATAAACTTCTGATAAAAGTGTGCTTTGATAATTTCTTTTATGAAATATCAATGAAGTCTCATCGATTGAACTCTATATCTACGCAGCTTCACTAAAATCACTTTCTTGGGATCTAAATCTCCACAGACCACCTCAGTTTAAAATCAATATTCATCCCTTTTTTTCAACAGGTTATATGATACAGGATATTTGATTACATAAAGTAGCTTAGATGTGACATTGTATAGTCAGACTTAGGATTGTTGTCTATCACGGATTAATTTCAATCGGGTACCATTGACAACCAGGAAGCAATCGACATTCGTTTCGTCCTAGTGTGATCCTCATTCACAGTGAGCCTACCAGTAATGTCATTAAATGTCGGATATCATCTCGCCCGTCTACCGGTTTAAAAACAGATGAATTTCTATTTCAACAGTACCTGATTATAAGTAATAGTCAATAGATGTAGTCTATAACAAGAATAATTATACCTCCAGTGTAGGACTTGAAGGTTCTTTGTAGGGTCATCAGTATGCATTGTTGCAGGATCTTATACCATGATGAAATGATGTATATTAATTAGTATATCATACTACTAATAAATCATATAAGTAATTTTATCTGAATGTTAAAATGAAAGATATTCAACGATAATATTATATTGAATGAATTTTTTTTAACACAAAGAAAATAATAATATGAACGAATAGTAAGAAATAAATGAGAATGAAACTACTAACATAAGAATGATGCTTCAATGACTATCATCATTCATTCTGTATAAATGAATTATGAATGCCTATATGTTATGTATGTGTTTTTGCACATTTTGTTATGAATGTAACCATATATAAGTAAGTAATATACATGATAAAAAAATATTTTAAAAAATGAAAATATATTTTACGTAAATGTTCCTATTCTGAAAAAAAAAGAAAAGAAAGTGGTAAGTAATTCATTTAGAAACAGGTATAAAATAGCAGATCCGGTATTAGACCTCTATCAACATTACCATTTTCTAAACCATCCCAACTATCATGAAAATTAAATATTACAGTTTCATTGTTACCTAATAAATGACTATTATCATTGTAATTAGTTATATAAGTTGATTTATTATTTAATTCTAATTGTTTCTTTTTAATATTAATTGATGTTTTATTAATTTTCAATTCTAATTCTCTTTTCTTTAATGTTTCTTCGGATGGACAATGTATGAGAATTTCTGTTTTACCATAGAAACCAATATATGATGTAGATGAGTTAATTGCTGTAGATGATGTTGACATTGAAGCTGTATGATCACCATTTGAAGTATTCAAGCATAAATAATATCGTCGATTTTTTATCAACTATAATACATTGATATAATGGAGAAGAAAAGAAAAAAATGTCATAAGCAACGAATCATTTATTGATTAACGACATTTTATTATTGAGTATTAATTAATTAATTTGTAAGTAACTACTTCACGAGTATTCCTAACTACCAATTTAAGTCAATGTATAATACTGTTTAATATTGAGTCATTTTTATCAAATGGTTACCTTACAACTTGATTGCATTATGATTTAGATCAACATGATATCGGTTACTAATGTATGATTAATTAATGTACGGTTATTTTTTCATGAGATATTCTCATATTAGTTAATCGAACTTCACTTTCAATCAACAAATCACAGTTCCAAAGACCGTTCCACTTTCTTTGATTAGTATAACTAACCACACAATTCTATACCCAGTTAATAAGTTAGTGTCCCCATTTATTTTATGGTATTCTCAGTTAATTGATCACTACCAATTGGTGGGGTGTTATGATGAAGTAGTTGAATTTCTATAATGTGCTCACTGTACCAGTACTTCTCAAATGTTAACTGGATAGATTTTTAGCAAGATGAAGCAGTTATCAACTTACTGACAGTGTTGTTCGCGAAGATAATGTTACTTATGGAATAAAAAGTGATTGACCAACATTGAAATGGATATCACCTAATGACTTGCTTATGCTCACCTTAAACACCCTTCAGTAAAACACTTAAGTACAGACAACTAATAAATAGTGGGTCTCAACATTTCCCTAATGATTTTAGAGTTATACATCTTAAGTTGAAATTTTGTTTTAATTTATTGAGTAGTGTTAATTATAGTTGTAAGTTAATGATCCCAGCTACACGTTTTTTGTTTTGTGATCAAACGTCACTATCCATTTGTCTGAATCAATGTAAACAGAATGAGGTTTCAACCTGTGACCTTGATGTGTCCTGCATATGTGGGCTGTGGTCATTAAGGGTGTGAACAGACAAGTGGCATATCATTGTTGAGTGGACAGAATATTTTAACGTATCTCTCTGTCCTTTTTGTGTGTTATAATACCATTATATCTATTGTGTGTATGTGCGGGAGCGGGAGCCTCCTTTATAATTGTTTCTTATCTGGTTCTCAGCCAACACTCATGAAATTGTATTTGATATTACATTTATTATACGTTTCAGTTTGTTTCTCTCATGAGAACCTTCAGTTTTTGTAAGTATTAAATAGTATCCCGCTCTCCTCTCTCCAAATCTATCCATTCATAAACCTATTTTCTTGAAATGGAGTGATTCAGTTACTAGTAGATAGATGTAAAGCAACTGTTTCTTAAATAATGTCTTAATATTATTATTTATATTACTATTTTGTAATTAGTAGTAATAATATTAATAAATATTCCATACCTTTACTGGACATTCAAATCGTATGTCGTACACCCGATTAGTTCCATCTGATCGTAATGAAACTTGTTTACTAGCAAGACATTTTGTTGAACGTTTTTTGCTAGAGTGATTTGTAGAGTTAACTTGTATGTTTGGTGAATCACCTTCATCTAATCTTGAAAGCGCTGTGTTATCCCAAACATTTGAATATCTTCCATTATTATTATTAGTATTATTAAATAAACGTGTTGATGCATTCAAATTAGTAAGATCACTTGTACTTCGTGATGCATGTGAAAAATGAATCCTTTCTGATAATTGAATTCCACCTGGAGTTGGATTTGCAGGTGATAACAGGGGCGTACTCCCATTACCTGATTTCAATTCAACATGAACTGTACGAATATCACCAGCTTGTGTCGAACCATAAATTCCGACACCAGCAATAAATATTGATTCAGATACCTGAAATAGTTTTTTTAATGTAAAAAGATGCGAACATTTTGCAATTACAAGGATCGATTATATCACATAGACTGACGTTATCTCGGAAATTATTGAAAATAAGGACTGTATGAATATCTATTTTAACCTACTTTCAAGATTTCTAAGCAGTGTGTACCTAAGGCCCTTCCGGCGATAGTACTTGAAGTCATTAAATATTGAAGTAAACTGGAAACTGTTAGTTCATATTCCTAACTTCAAATAATTCGCATTTATATTCGACTATTATCCATTGTTCACAGATGATACCTAATTCACAGTCGATATGATTGATTTCTACTGATCACAGGTTCTCACTAGAATTTCATTATACTCATGGTATATATGTATTTTATCTATTCTACACACTGTTCATCACTTATCTATCATATTTCAATATGAAGCAATTAAATTCATGAAAAATATTCAGTTTCACGTTAGGAAAACACCTGAGTGTTTTATACAGTGCCTTCTGGGATCAATTAACTCAAGTTGTTCAGACTCTGTTCGGTTTAAACCACAAACTCACTGTCTAAGTCTTGATTATTTAAACAGAATTTACAGTGTAGTTGTAACTCTCTCGCATTAACAGTCAATCTATGATTTTATTAAGTCTACTAAAAATGTTGAAGTTATTTAACTGATGTATGCATGTACCAAGTTCTACGTCGTAACTGACTGACTATTGAAGTTATTTGACTAATCTTTAATTGATGAAATTCATCCATTTCGGGATAAAGACAGTTAACAGTAGCATTGAGTGATTTCAGTATTACATCACGAGTCGATTGGGTTGAAAATATAAACTATTTACCTTTAAATCCTTGGTTTAAAAGTAGACTGTTTACCTTTAGATTCAACAGTAATCAGTACAATTCATAGAGGAATTGTGAGTGGTTGTATACTAGAACAAAATATCTGTTCAGTGCTTCATATTTCTTAGTAATAATTTAGCTAATATGACGATAATATTCTAGAATATTGTAAATTGTTGCCTATACTTGTTTATTATTTAATTTACTTCCACCTATCCGTTATCCAGAAGGTTGATGTCTATAATCACATTTCTACGATGGTCAGATTACTACTAAAACTTTAAGCTTTTTAAAACAAAACTCTTATTATGTGTTTTACTAAGAGAATAACATTAGAAATCTATGTAAAATAGTCTATAGCATGCATTCGCGAACTGCCTAACTACTGACTGTTATACTCAACGTTATTCTTAACATTTGAGAAAACAAAAAATATATTACATATCAATTCAGGTGTACAGGCTTATCATGGATGCGAATATCAGTACCCAATCGACTTTTGTGCATTAATCTAACATGTGACGTAAATTCATCAATAAATTAGATCACTCTATGTATGTATGTATGATCAACATAGAACCTGACACATGTGTGCATCGGTCCAAGTTCCCATACCTGTATGACACCGCAAGATTAACACCATGTTAGTAAAAGTAGAAGTCACCTAAATGATAATAATAATAACAATGACTGCGAACATATAGAATATGGTTCAGGGAGAAAGAGATAGAGCGTAGAAAGGAAGTTATGAAATAATTTAAAGGTCATGATACACGGGAGGGCAATTAGTGGATGTATTTGCGCCATTGACCGATTCTGGGCCATGTCACCCAGTGTTTCTAGCCACTAGTTACAATATTCGTGAGGACCCCATCTACGTAGTCTACAGCTACTAACACGACTCAAACCATCAGTCAATAACTTCGTAGACTGATACTATGGTTTGGTTTGGCCACGTCTCTCTTCCAACCTACTATATCAGCCAACATCACGCGTCGAGGCAGACGGTGGTTGAGCATACGCAACTCATGTCCCAACCACCTCAGTCGATCAGTTTATAAATTTCCATCGATTGATTTACCATTTTTACTTAACACCCGTCGTCTAACCTCGTTTTTGTTTACTCCGTGATCCCAGCTGATGCGAGCAATGTTTCGAAGACATCGATGGTCAAAAACTAATAACCGAGTGCCGTCTACCTTTAACGGGCACGTCTCACATCCACACACTAAGACAGAGCGAACTGTCGCACAGCACAATCTTCCTTTAATTGAGAGACGAAAATCTCGTCTACGCCATAGGTAATATAAGTTGGCAAAAGCCAAACGAGCTTTTTGAATTCGTACTGAGATTTTTTGAGAGACCAACCAATAAAGACTAATCAGACTTCCAAGATAAGTGAGGTAGTCGACGTACTCAACTACTCCACTCCCTATCTTTAGCTCAGGTGTTGGCGAAGACCAGTCCTGGAGAAATAGTTTGCACTCAGGGGGTGGGGGAGAAATGCATTCCGTACATCCTCGCATTGAAGCTTATTGCTGTTAAGAGATTTCGCATCTTATCAGCGTCTTCGCCAAACAGGACTAAGTCATCATCATGTTTTAAGTCAATAAATTGATCTCCTGGTAGGAGATCAGTTCCTGAAAAGTCAGATTGCGAGACTTCAATTTCCAACAATAAATCGACTATGAAATTATCAAAAATGAAGACAGTGAGCAGTCTTGACAGACACCACTTGATGTTACAAGTTGGGACGACAGCTCGCCATAAGCTCTGACACGACAACTATTGTTTGAGTAAAGAACCTTAACAAGATCTATGTACTTTTGGGGTAAGCCTTTCAATAAAAGACATTGCCAAAGAACTTCTCGATTTGCAGAGTCAAATGCCTCTTTCAAGTCAAGTAAAATCATTGTCAGCCGCCAAAAAGGTGTCTGTGTTTTAATACCTGACGAATGGTGAATATTTGGTCTATACAACCGCGACCAGGTCTGAAACCATTCTGGTTTTCTCGCATTTGTAGATTACGACTTGTAGTCAAACGTCTGACAATTATAGAAGCTAGTATTTTTAACACTATATTAATCAAACTAATTCCTCTAGGATCATCGCAGGACGACTTTGACCCTTTCTTATATACTGGGACGATTAACGAACGACACCAGTCAGATGGAATTATATCAAGTTATCAAACTTTAGTCAAAATATCAGTCAATCTAATCGTCAAAGTGGGACCACCATCCTTTAAGAGCTCTGGGTATAATCCTTCCGGATCCACTGCTCTCCTCACCTTTGGCTGGCTATAACCTTTTCGACTTCAACAAGAGTCGAGAAACCTAAGTCGGCTTTCCATTCTGACTGTCTTAAAATAGTGGCAAGTTCTAGAGCAGCTGAAAGCCAACTAAACTTCTCGAAGTGTTCAGCCCATCATTCTAACCCTCTAGAATTCAACAGAAACCATCGAGATCCACTAATTTTTCCTGACATGTTGATTTAAGTCCTTGATAGATGTCACTGTAGATGCCACAGCTGTTTGGACATCTTGCTAAGCAGTATCTAGTTAGGTCGTAGCTTTATAATTGCTTAAGGGATTATTCAGTTGTTCCTGGAATTTACTCTTGGCTGTTTCGTTACTAAACTAAATTCTAATGGGTTCTCCTGTAGTAGCTTTTCTTCGCCCAGTAAGGCGCAAGCAAATGCCTGCTCGTACTAGAGCATGATCCAAATCTAAACATGTACTTCAAGAAGATCAGCAATCTTCTGTTGAGCCCCTCCAACGGTGACTAATCGCGATATGGTCTATTTGAGTCTACCGTTGAGTAGGACCAGGAGGTCGCCATGTTAGACGATGTCGCTCCTTGTACTGAAAATTTGTGTTTCCTAGAAAGAAACCATTGTCTGAGGAAAGTTGTAGCAGATTGTCACTATTCTCTGAGGTAGAACACTAAAGTAAGCATCTAAATGTCTTTTAGACTGACTAAGGCTAAGTATTTGGGCGTTACAATCACTAGCCATGAGTACCAAATCTAAGTGTTTGGCCCTATGAAGAAGTTCAGAAAGTTGTCTGTAAAATTCATCTTTCACTTCATCCGGTCTGCAGTCAGTATGGGTCTGAAGAAACTATGAAAAGACAACGGCGTGTGTACCTATCTTCCTGTGTTCTTACTGAACCATTTAGTCTAACGACACACAGGCGACTATCGACAGGAATCCCGACGAGAAGTGTCCGTTCTGCTCTCATACGTAACGCGATACCTACACCGGCTAGCGTATGGGAAGTTGAGGAGGCTTGCTGCCCTATTCGACACAGGGTTCATACATTGAATGCACCAATGTAAAGATGGATCGTGATCTTAGTACACTCGGTACATTATTTCGTGTGCCAGAATCGTTGGCACTGATGACACTGTATGAAGTTGAAGGTAGGGCTAAGATAAATAGTAGGAATAGAATGAGTTCGATTAATATGGACGGTAATCTTGTGTGTTGTTAGAGTTATGAAGGTGGTTATCTCTTACCAGTTGCCCTCAATTTGGAAGGGTTATTGATGTACCTGAAAAGCATATCGGGTTACGGTTGGTCTGAAAGATCTGGGAGCGTTACCACAGTGACCAAGGTACAACTGCTTGAGGCTGGTCACACACGGCCTTTTTGAAAGAGGTTCTCGTTATTGTAGCTCCATACCTGTCGGAGCCATACTGTCGATGGAAATCCGTGCAGTAAGTTGAGATATGCAATTTTAGGGTTGACCTTTTCTCACTTCGCCCTTTCGTTGTTGGAAGGCAGCGTCGCTGTTATGCTGGTTGTCTGAAGAAAACACCTTACTGCCGTCAAACCTCTATACAGCTAGCAGTATGACTTCGTTCTCAGACCTTAGATTTACTGCTTCTGATCTCACTGCTCTTCACAGACCTGTCTGGCATGGTAGCACCTTGAGGAACGATTGTTCCAATCAGTATAGCCCGATTGAGCCATCATGATAGGCAAGCCAGACTACCACGTATTTAGCATCATGATCATGAAATTGGACTACTGAAGCATATTTGGTAATCATATAATTACTTATTCCACAGAAAGGTCAATACACATATGCGTGTAAGAAACCAATTAGTTAAAACAAACTGAAACTTACAGAAAAGCTAATTGTATGCCGATGATTATTTGAAGCAGTTAAAGATAGTAAATCTTTTCTAATACGTTTAAATCTACAACATCGATATAATTTTGGTCCAGTTCTTGGTTCACGTGGAAATGGTCCAGAATCTGGTAGTGAATTTGGTGTAAGTTGTGATGATTGAATTGGTAAACGTATAGAAGTTGATACAGATGGATTTGATAACGTAGTTTCATTCTCTGTTAATTCATTAGAATTGTCATTTTTCTTAACAGCTACTGAATTGGAGCGACGTGTCGGTGATCTCACATCTTTATTTTGTGCAGTCAATTTATTTGTCGTAATGTATACAAACAAATCTCGTACCTAAGAGGTAGTAGGAAGAAGTTTTTATTCAATACAGTTAATGACATATTGGAAAATCTGCAATGAACAATTAGTTCCTACAAATACAACTGGATTCTAATAATTATTTGATTGTGTAATAAGGTTTTAGTTAAATCGCGTTCTCCGTGATGAATGGTGTAGTTCACAAGCCTTTATAGTCATTCCTTACAGCTTTATCGCTGTGAACTTCTGACAGAACATAACTACGACAATTTCTTCACAAGTGATTAGCACCCTGTTACATTAACCCTGAATATGACTGGTTGTTGTTAACACACCAATCAGCATTATGAACGTGTCTTCCATTTTATAGCTCATAACTCATAAAGCGATCCCATTAGTGCAGCTTGGATATCGGGGTGGGGTGTGTTGCTAAGATGTTAAAATGTCTAAAGTCAAGTATACCTAAATTCTAGTTATATTTTATTTACTTGGCAACTTACTGGACTAACTATAGCTGGTATCAGTACTCACTCCTATGATAAGCATCCTCTTTAATTTACCCTAACGGCGCAGTTACAATTTGTCATAAAAAACTATGACTAACTAATCGCCGTGTAAAAAGCTAAATGATATTTCATTAAAAAGAAATAAATTTCCAGTGTTATCTAGTTAGACATAAACAGTATTCTTTTCTTTGACAATACGAATACCAGAACATTATATAATTGAGTTTTGTACTTGGCTTGTTAAATATTCATGCATTGTAGTATTTAGTTAGTTTGCTTTCCTGACAAAACTCAACGTGGATTTATATCAGTTAGAGGTCAGTCAATTATTTACAACGTAGAACTTGGTACGTGCATACATCAATTCAAGTTACCACGCACCAAATAGTGGATAGAGACTAAACTGTCAGACCAAAACAAAGAGTAGTAGAGGTATTAACAGAGCTAGTATTAATGGGGAGGGTTAGAGATCGAAGATAAGATTTTTAAAATATATAATTCGGTAAAGGGAAATCACTATGAATTTAGAAACAAAATTTGGATAAGGACAAGGAATGGATGCACCTGCGCCACTGCGAACGATTTTGAACCATGTCACCGATCGGTTACTATCATCATGCGGACCCCAACCAAGTAGTCTGCACCATTATTATGACTTAGCCCGATTGTCAATGACTTCTTGTAGACTAGTGCTATGTTTAGGTTTGGCCGCCCTTAGATTTTTCCCAGCCAATTACTACACCAGGCAGCATTGCGCATCGAGGTAGGTGTTGGCCAAGCATACGTAAAACGTCCTAACTGCTTCAGCTGATAAAGATTCACTACTTTATCAGTCGATTTACCACATTTATTTGGTACTGTATTCCTAACCCAAGTAATACATACTTGGTAGTCTCAGACAACAAAAGCAATGCCTTGAGGTTATCTGTAATCAAATACTAGAAGCCTACGAACATCCTCTGTTCTTAATGGTCATGTTTCACAACCGTAAAGTAAAACGGATCGAACTGCTGTGTAGTAAACTCGTTCTTTGGTCGCAATACGGATGTCTCGTCTACACCACAAGTGAACCAAATTAGCTTATTCCAATCGGGCCTTCTGTACAAGAGTAAAGATTTCATCTGACACAAGGACTAACGAGACTCTCAAGATAAATGAAGTGGTCGTCGCATTCAAGTTCTTCGCTCCCTATAGCTATTTTCGGTGCCCGAGGCATGCCAATCCTGGATCAGCATTCTGCACTTGAGTAGAGAGAATAGCATTCTAAACATGCTTACATTGATGCTTAAGATAGTCAAGAGATTCTGCATTTTATCAACATCTTCACCTAATAAAACTGTATCATCTGTATATTCCAAGGCAACAAGTTTATTCTTAGGAAGGATGTCACCCACAGAGAAATCAGACGATGACAATGTTAACTCTAAAAGTAAGTGAATGATAAAATTAAATAAAATTGGGGAAGGCGGACAACCGTGAAAAAAAAACACATAAAGTAATCAATTCTAAAGACAGTCCGCCTTATGCTCTGATTCTACATGTAGTGCTTGAGTAGTGGGCTTGTATAATAATAATAATAATAATGAACTTCTCTAGTACGCCATTCAGTGACAGACATAGCCACATAACCTCATGATCGATAAAGTCAAACACCACCTTAAGGTCAAGGAATATAGCTATTGTTGAACATCTAAAGGTGTGCCTATGTTCCAGAACCTACCGACGTGTAAGTATTCGGTTTATACAACCACATCCAGGTCTGAAACCATCTTGGTTCTCTCAAGTTTGCTCTTCACAAGCTTTAGTTAGACATCGAAGTATTATTCAAGCCAATATTTTTGACACTATTCGTTAAACTGATTCCTCCGTAATTGTCACACGAGGACTTCTGTTCTTTCTTATAGATGAGGACAATTAGTGTTTGAGACCAGTCATGTGGGATAATTTCCAGTTCCCAGATTCTAGCCAAGATCTCAGTTAATCTTGCTGGTAAAACGGGACCACTGTCCTTAAATATCTCAGGGATTAATCCATCAGGTCCTGCCGCTCTCCCTCGCTTTAAGTTTCCAATAGTCTCCTCAACCTCACTAAAACATGGGGGATCAATATTAGTTTGCCATTCAGATTATTTGGGGATGGTGGGCAACAGGGATGACGCCGAGGGACAGTTGAACTGTTACTCAAAGTGTTTCACCCATCGGTCTGATCTTCTGAATTGACTGAATAGTGGAACCATCTTTTTCTGAGATAGTTTCACTTACAGTCGGATTTCTGATACCCATTCCCTTGATAAGTCTGAACAGTTGCCTACTGTTACTTATTGCCGCTGTCTTTTCGTCTTTCTAGCTCTCGCCATTAACCACTGCTTACGATCATTGCGTATGCTTATACCTAGTTTGTTTTTAAGTTGCCTTCGTTCTTCATCATGTTCAGAACCAGACGGGATGTGTTCCTGAGCATTTATCAGTTCAATAGATGCAGTGGAAATCCACTGAGTTTTCTTAACCTTTTGGTTTAGTTTATTAATAGATATTACTGCTGTTTCAACAGCTTTTTGGATATCATTCCAAGCTAACTCGGGATGGGTACATTTTACGCAGTTGACTAATTGGTTTTTTAGTTGTTCCTAAAATGTATTCTTGACTTTTTCATCATTAAGTTGAATTCTGAGGGGAATCCTTGTCGTGGATCTTTTACATTTAGTGAGACGCAGAATAATACGCTCTTGCACTAAGGCCTGATCTGAGTCTAAACATGTGCTCAAAATGAGCGGCAGTCTTCTTTCGAGCCTTTCCAATGGTGATTGGTTGTGGAGGTCGCCATGCCAACTGATGTATTTGCGTATGCCTAAAGTTGGTGCTTGCTAGAAATAGACAGTTATCTGAGCGTAGTTGTGTTAAACAGTAATACTTATTTGTTCGTTGAGCCTTAGCACCGTAGGATCCACCTAGGTGCCTTTCGGTTTCGCTTGGACTATCTACATAGGCATTAAAATCACCAACCACCAATAATGCATTAGTGCGCTTATCTTTTCGAAGGAGGTCGGAAAGCTTTCTGTAAAATTCATTTTTTAGTTCATCTGAGCTTGAATCAGTGTTATCGGAGGCAGAGAGAGCAGAGAGGCAACGGTGTGTGGCCCTGTCTTTCCGAGTCCTTGCCGTTCCATTTAGACGGACAGCGCACAAGCGACTGTTCATTGGAATATAGTCGAGGAGAGCTTGTTCAGCTTTTGAAGTTAGTGCTATGCATACATCAGCAAGGCCTCGAGTGGAACCGGTGGGGTCTCCGGAAACAGAAGGGTGAATCGAGCAGGTACTTTATTTTCACAAGATGATTTCAAATGAATGATTGTACTTGGATCCTGTATACGCGTTTCAGAGACTCAGCAGACTTCGATGGAGCGGGAATCTAGAGTTTTAACTAAGGAGGCTTGTTTTTCTCTTGGGCATAATGTTTGAACTTTAAAAGTTGCGATATTCAGTTTAGCGCGAGGTTTCAGGTGATTAGGAAGAGCAATTTGTGAACTCGAACTATTAGCATTAGAGGCACGAGGTGATAAAATTATGTCAGAAGGATTAGGCATGGGGATGAGATAGTTATTGGGAGCTGATGATGGGATTTGATCTCGAACAAGATGATCTTGTGTGCTATTAAAGGTATGAGAGCAATTGTCACTTCCTGGTTGCTTACACAATGGAAGGATATCACTTCTTGAGGTACCTGGATAGGAAACTGGGTTTGTAGTTTTCATGGTGAACTGGGAGCGCAATCGCAAATGTATTGTTGGATGAGCATTGTTGAGACCTTTATACCAGTATGAAACATCTGTTAAGTGTTTCGCGACCATCTTTCGTATGTAAATTTGCAAACATTGGTAAATAAATTCATTATATTTCAACATATGATTGTTAATCTTGTACATAACAAAGTTATGTTATCGTTTCCGTGTTCATAATAAGGGTAGGTGTTAAAATGTAACTATCTAGAAGTCAAGATTGTGGAAATTCGAAATCCATCTGCAGTCGGGAAGTGATAATGTCGACAAATGGGAAATTTCTTTTTATCGAGAGCGAAATAATGGCAAAAAATGTGGGAATGACGACACTAAAATATACGTTGCCACTTAAATGTTTCATTAACACCCTCCCTTATTTTACATTTTGTCTTAGTTATTCCTCTTTCTTGTGAGATTCGACTATCCAAATCGTAACCGGACTTTTTCGCATTACTGAGATGATAAGTAATGAAATCCACCAGTAATATCAAGTAATCGTCATAGAAGTTATGAAGCCTAGATTCATGAACTACGATATGTGTTTAAACTTAAGAGAATTGAGTATACTTATCCTTTTCTTATGAGAGATTTCCACCTATAGTTGAGTATTTCAATAGTAAATATTGGATACACTTTCATTCGTGAATATACTATGATGTAATCACTTACAATCTCATTTCAATAGGTTGTAAACATTTTATGCTAGTCTCGTGAATAATAAATAAGTCAGTTTTTGTGACATAATTATTACCAAGAAGTAATCTGTTGAAATATTCGTACTAGGTACTTTAAATCTTTAAGAAAATTACTTATCATAATATAACAACAACTTTATGTAGGAAATTGTTTAAACTCTATTCCATTCAGTGAATTCCAATTCAGCGTCAATCCAAAGTTGTCATATTCATGAATTTTCCTAGAAGTTATTAAGTTGATTACAAATAAATTGCGCAGTATAACAAAGTACCCTAATTACATTAATGTGAATTGTATTAGTTATCTGACTGTAGCCAATCTATGATATAAATTATCATATAATTGTATTGAATGATAAAAATTTTTTTTTTTGATTTTATGAATACAAATATCTGTTAGTAACATGCCTATTCATATAACAAATAAGTTACCATAGTGAGTGATCAGTGTAATTTGGTAGGCGACAGACAGTAAAATAAACAGTACAATTTTATGTGTTCTTCGAACTGATTACAAGTGAAAAATGATTCTATCACATAAACACGTACACATATTTAACTTAGTAATTGATGTTGGGTTATTGTGTTGTTGTTGTTGTTGTTTTTTCTATCCACTTAATTCTAATGTTAAATTACTTAGTAATTTATTCTATGCAAATAATAGAAAATCATAAGTGAACTAAATACACTTCTTGATTTATTTACATAGTTTTTTTTCTTTTTTTTTTTTGAATTTGTACTTTTTATATTGAGTTCTAGAATATTGAATTTATGAAAAAGTCATTATTTTATTACCTTTTCATGTTACTGAAAAGAAAACTGAATAGTTCTTTACAAAGGTCTATGCATAGAATATACAATGTTCATGAACTCTTTAAACGTTGCTAAAGTGAATGCTCTTTGAACGTCAGCTACTTTGGCTTTTAAAAGGGTAAATGTAAGTCTACTAGAAGTTCAACTTTTGAATGCTCGTATTCTCCCTCTCGTTCACCAGCAGGCTCTTCTCTTAGTATCGTCTGCATAGTTACTCCCTTAAATCTATTTTCACAAACTTATTATCTCTCTAGCACATGCTGTCAAGCGGACAATTAACTCCCATGTTTTTTTTAAATTTCGTGGAATATATTCTCTGTCTTAGACGTATTTTACTTTATTTTAATGAATACCCAACAGTCATTTAATCTTTGTAGCATCTGTAATTCTTGAATATCCTCATGATGTAATCTCATTCTATTACGCCTTTTTTAATAAAGGAATTCGCTATAGAGATGCCTGTACAACTCCGGTAACTGATATCATTTAAAAGAATATTTTTCTAACTGAATTGTTTGTAGTTCTTTAGCAAAATGGAAATTAATAAACAATAATAGGTGACGCTATCTAAGAGCAAACTGGAATAGAAGTTCCACTCAAAGTGATCTTGAAAATATAATACAGTTTGTTGCTATAACCATGGTGTTAATAAAACAGTATGATAAAACTAGTATAGTTGAATGGCGTAAATGTGCTTTGCAGTTAACCACTGACGATAGCCGTCAATAGCATATTCGCCTTTTAATACCTTCCTTTATGGTAGTTAACAATTTGGTTAATTACTAAGTTGTAGTTTAGTTCAAATATAATTGAAATTTTTATGAAGTGAACTTTAAATATTTTTTATCTCAATACATTCGAATGACTTAATAATATGCTGACTATGCAAGACCTTAATTAACTGAACTAAATCTTTGACACCGTTGTAAGTGAAGCTTCATGTAAAGTATACTTTTAGACCATACCATTCCGAGTTTCATGAAGCTTCTATGCTTCAAGCGCATCGGAAAATCAGTAGTCAAAGTAGAAGAAGCGAAATGAAATGGAATGAAAATAAACAAAGGATTTATAACGTGAACAGCGAATGAGTGCGAATGAGTTCCAGCAAAGAATTTTCATCGAGGTTATAAGACACCAGTTAATGAAAACTGTTGTTCTATCGCCACTTTAAGAAACTAAACATAATGTTTTTGGTTAACACAAGATCATTAACTAACTGCTTGAAGATAATTTCTTTCTAAACTCACAATGATTGTGACATAAAAAATGTATAACTAACATCGCTGAATACCATTAACACAACATAGTCTCTTTTCTTAAGTGATCTACAAAGAAATGTCGGACAGGGATTCTGTTCAATGCATCAGAATTAAACATTTCTTTGATTATCATAAAACACATGTAAAACTAAATAAGCTGAAAGAGAACTTCATCATAATGACATTTATCCATGCACTTAAATTCGTCAGACAAAATTTTGAGAGAATTAGCCTACTGTTGATTCTGAAAACTATACAACTGGAGTTGTTTGTGGTAACTCAATACACTAGGGACTGGATACATAAAATACTTTTTTTTAAGCCTAGAATTAGAACTCCTGCTTGCATACGAGTAATTTTGATCAGCGATGGAAATGTGAACTATACATTTATCTTAAACGTAATCTCTGGTTAACGTTATTTATATTTTTTGAACTGTCTTCTACTGGAACAAAAGTTCAGAACCAGGTATACGACTGTTGATTAACTATAATTTTTACAGATTTTTATAATGATTCATTACTATGTGACGAAACAGTTTATCCAGTTTATCCACCTAGTCCATTGAGATAAGAAAATCCACGGTGTTATGTTGCTTAGACACCCCTCAATATTTAGAAATACACACATGACAGACGAGGACTTAACAAAAGAAAACATAAATCCACGGCTTTCATATGATTTCCTTATACCACTTAACTTTAAAGCCATTGAATACTGCGTTAACTATCGCTCTATTGAAGAATTCACCTCAGGATGCACATATGACAACAGAGACCAATTAATTTTATTGCATATCAACATTAACATGAAGTTAAAAGAAGTGTAGAATTAATATCCAATTAAGTCTATTCTCTGGATTGAATAATAAGAATTATGAGTTATAACGTTACTTCTAAGTAGTCCAAGTTTATACATAGTTGTTATGTGCAGATTTAGATCACTGATCTCTAAAAGTTTGAAATTTTTTACCACTAGAGATTCAGGCTTTTGTTTCAACTGTTGAATTTCCCACGTTTTACGATAATAAAACAAATCAATGTAGAGATCAAACTCACTAAACAAAATTTATGTTACGCAATATGTTTATTAAAATCTGAAGTTAGGATCAATGATAACTTACCATTTCTAATGAGAGATAACCTGAATAAGCAACATTTTCAGCAAAATCACTTAATGTCATTGTTGGAAATCTAATCAGTGGTAATATGTTTGCAGCAACTTGTACTCTATTCGAAACAACATCTCTTATACCTAAACGAATACATTCAGCTCCTGCCCAACGTCCAACGGCTGCAAATACTTCAGATTCTTGACAGTTCAATGTATTTCGACTGACTAGATCATGAACACAATTTGCATTCAATGTTAATAATCCTTGTGAAGCAAGTACATCAGGTGCCTAAAATACAAAGAAGAAATTGAACTAAATAGGTAGTATAAGTTTTTTATTGAATATTTTGTATACAAATATTTATCATAAACACAGATTGTTATTGTAGTGAATGTCAGTTAACAAGTCTACGACAAGGAAAACATAAAGAGTTAGATGGCAATTTGTATTAGGATGGATGGTTACTTGGTAGTCCTCACATATGAATCCCATCGGACATTGGATTTATAGTAAACAGATTTTACGGTTAGTGAATTATTTTAGATTACTGAGTTAGTTTCCAGTAGTTTACGCAACCAACTGTACATGACTTTATAATTCAATCTGATAACTTTCCAGCATCATCGGTTTCACTTCCGACAAAGTAACCTAACTAGTTATATTTTTACTCAAGAACATGTAAAAAGAAAACATTTAACAGCTAATTACTAGTGAGATGACTTAAAAGTAACTAGTTTATCTCTACTTCATTCCATAAATTACAAGTTTACTTAAACAACAACATACTATGCATGATATAGTTAAGCATTCCTTTCTTAAGTAATAATCTAATTAATGAACCATAGATGTTTCATTCATTGTTTATTGACATGAGAATCTGAAGCGTATGCAACCAAACTAAGAATACTGAATTCACTTTCATTATAATGGAAATAAACTTGTAGTGGTTAGTAACAGTTAACTATAGAATATATAATATTGATATTTTTAAGTGGTTAAACATTCCGATTTCAATTAAATATTTATCTATAGACTCCAGTGATTACGTAATTCAACATTCCACAATGAATTACTTCTTCAACAAGTTAAATATAGTAAATTAAAGAGTGAAGTTAATCATTATCAATAAAAATTATGCAATTAGTCAAGTTTTATTACTTTTAGTTTTTAGCAGTCTCTAAGAGAATGACTATGTGCATACGTCTTAATTTATATCCCTGCGCTTATGAAGTGCCTTGTTGTGCACTACCAAAAATAGATGAATTTACTAAATTTCTTTAGAATAGTCTAGTTACAAAACATCTGATGGACAATGCGTATACATAACATGTGAAATATAATTAAGTGTTGTGGAGGCTGTTGAAATTTTATTAGCTAAAGAAAACTGGCTTGTTACGCAATCATTTACAACCAGATGATACTGCCAGACAGCAGTTTCGTTCAAGTTATGACGATCCTTGAAAGTGAACATCAGCGAACACACTAAGTAATCGAGGCTAGAACCCCCAGGATTTACGGAACTACTGAACCTATATATTATTTATTAATTTCAGGAGCTAAGTTCTTAGCTATATTGGGAGGATATTCCTCGTGAGTGCAGCAGTTACTCACCAATAAGTGTATATCGGCGCAATATATTACGAATTGATCAATGTTAGAAAAATCGACTTATAGATGCCAACATAGTGTTTAAAGGAATTAGTATTTACCGTCAACCTGAAAATCATGCTCTTGGTCCGCTGATAAGGTCGGGGATACACATTACTGACGATTCTCAAATGAGAAGGTAACAGCTATCTAGCAGTACTTCATTGTTTCTAATGGTTTTCAAGCGCCGGTCGCCTAAATTTTAATTGTCTTACTTTTAATCTCCTGATGAAGGACGTTTTCATCACAAACCAGTGCCACTGAAAACGGGACCTAACCACTAAGAACTGAGAAGTACAGTACCGTATCTTTGTCCTAGTTTAATACAACTAGAGGGTGAACATTAATGACAATGTTATTGATAGTGTTCATAATACTTTAGTTTTTTCCTGTGAAGGAAAAATGAATTTTCTGATCTCAATTTAATGATCTAACGTTATTACATTTCTATTCAAACCTGAAGATCTTAAGCTGAATTCCATGTAAAGTGAATACTATCAAGAATTCCTTAATATTTAAAACAAATTTTTGATTAGTTTCACGTGAAAAAGTTTTCATCATTCATTAATTGTATTTTCTTTAATTGAATTTTATACTTTTTTTTCGTTTTTAGCATACATTTCACCATATCAAGCAATTAGATATCGTGCGTGTAGCGCATGATTTAAATGAAAAATGTTCAATGTTCAATTTATGAGTTGAACATTAGGAAAGTACAGAATAATGTTTTTCAAAGAAAACCATTATTTATTTTTAAAATAACCATCCACCTCTTATGATAATAAAAATATTTATTAATCATAAACTTTTATTATTTCTACTTATGTTACATAATTTACTTTTGAAAGGATCACATGAGAAATTATGCATGTGAATTAATTAATTAAATGATTAAAAAAAAGTTGAATGAATTGAAAAAAAATTTTTTTAGAGATTGTAATTACTGTTGCAATATGCTTTGAAATTGTGTATACTGGGAATAGTCAGGTGCATTCATCCAGACTCTAATCGTCAACCACGATCCTACTTTTATCATTGCAGTGAATTAAATCTATATTGAATCATATCTCTCAGGAAGCACATATAGCAACAGAAACTGACCAGTCCTAAACAGTATTTATGGTAGCATACAAATACATCCCTGTTGCCCGAGTGTGGCTGTTTGAAATCAGCAGAAGCATGAATAACGCATCAGGGATTTAACGTTTGCGTGTTGATATGAATTGGGAGGCATGTATATCAAACACGTCCCAGATAGGACGAAATAAGTATCCAGAGTCCCACTTTCCAATCACATCCCAATTTTGTTAATAGTGTTAAAATTTGTTTAACAGCATTTCGATGTAATGAAACATCGAGATTGAAAGAGTGATTGTATGTATGATACAGAATACATGTGCAAGAAAAGCAAAATACTCCACATGAACAGTCAATCGGCATCATAATTGCTTAGTGCCATTCTCATTCTTAAGGTGAGAAGTAGAATGAAAAGATACAACGTAGTAAAATGATTCTCTGTATCCCTAAAGGATAACCTGTTACAGACTTTTATCTCCATGTGAATCTACCAGTTTAACTATTCATGTGAAGTGAAGCAAGAAAGTACTCTCTTAATACGAATATGAGAATATATCCTTGTTTGGATTCACATCAAGAAGAGAATGTAGTTAAGAATACTATTGTTGAATGATTTATTGATTATGATACATCAGTTGACTTACATGTGGATTTCAAATATGTGTATACAATTCGTTCACATATACAATAATTTCACTGTACTCAATTTCACAATATACAAGAAGCTGTAGTTGTCACTAAGATAAGGCTTGAAACTCGTGTTCAATAAGAGTAAGTCTCATCATCGTCTCTACTCAGGCTTTATTATTTTATCTTATATTTATCTTCATTGAATGGTCGATGCGTAGTAAAAAGTCGTATTAATCTAGTTTGTGTTGAATTCGACCAGTGAAGTTGAAATGGGACTAAAAGTCTAATTCGGTAGCCTACAGATTAAGCGCTCATCAAGTAGCTTGAAAGTCCATCATTGAATTCCTTGTGAGGAAAATGGTGACCACGTTTGAAGAATTCGATACTAAGAAGTAACACCTGTCCAGTGCTTTTGTAATTTCATTCATTATCTAACGGAAGTTAATATGTGTTATGAAACTTTAGAATCTACAATCTTTGCAACACCCAATAACTATGAAAATAGTTCTATTGTATGCATTTATTGTGACAAATAGAGTATATTTTATTGTTGTCTATTAATAATGTGTTCTAATGAGTGACAGGATATTTGTAATCATTCATCTAACATTCTACTGCTTCATAGAATAGTTTGAGAATGTTAGAAATTTATATAAATGAATTGATTGGCAAACTTGTTATTTCTGTGATATAACTATCTAAATTAAATTTCTTGTTTCCGCGCCAAAAAGTTCCTTTATCACTTTCATTTCGTGTTTCCCACTTAGCAAGTCGATAAATCTTATTGGTTCATTGCTTATTTTAATACGCTATTTATGACACTACAAGGAAGCTCTTTCTTTTGTGTATATATACGCATGAAATGTGTGTGTTGATATCGTCTACCAGGCTGTCTGTGGAACTAAACGCTTCTAGCTGACTTTGAACTTCTCCCTCTAGTTAGCTGAGCTGGGGCGCTGCGGAATAGCTTAGCTTCCTGTTGTTGTGCTGTTGGTCTTACATTCGTTAGCATTTGTCGATGTGTTACCTTAATTCGCGAATCCTTAGCAAGATGAAATAACTAACCTTACTAATATCAATCTATTACGAATTCATTTAACTAAAATACTTTATAAAAATTTTCATAAACCACTTCATTTCAATAATCAATAATTATTTCTTATAAAATAAAAGTAAAATAAAATAAAAATGTTTTTTTCAATTTTTTCTTAAAAAGAAAAAGTAGAAAAACATAAAATAAACTAATTTAAATGAATCAATGTAAATGATTGACAACTTACTAAAACATCAATCACATGCCAACAACGATGAGTTAAATCGACTTCATCAAAAAATATACTTCGATCAAGCATCATACAAACATTGTCAGCTGTAATTAAATCCTATTTTAATAAAATAAATAAATAAACAAAAAATGATAACAGATTGAACATTTTAATAGAATTCATTCAATGTTATGCAAATGTATAGTATAAGTTCAACTTTCATGTTTAATTAGGTCATTTAAAGTTTAATAACTGAGTTTTATTCACTTTATTCTCTTAAATATTTCCAACCACCTCTTATTGTGTAATCATTTAACCTCTGATCTCTAGTTTGCCTTCTGGTACCTTTTCTTGGATCGTTTACATATTCACAGCATTTTCTCCAACATTTTAAGTCATGTTCACATGATTATGTAATCTCGATTTCAACTAACTCCATCCGTTCTCATGAGTATGTTAAAACTTGTTTCAAATATTAATCTTGTAAAAGAGTATTATTCTAGGTTGTATTCAGTGGCTGATGAGAAACCAATGAAATGAAGTTGAATCGTCATCTTATTCTGTACAAATATTTGTTCTTGCTCTCATGAAAATAATAAAGAGAACAAAGTGTATAAAATGATTTAATATACATTAGTAAAACAACTAATGTAAACCTCTACTCAGTCAAGAAATCATTATCTTACTAATTAAAATTGAATGTCATGATGATGATATTGCAATCATTATTTTGTAATGTTTCAGTTAGTTATGTCATAAATAACAAATAGGTTAGTATAAATGTAAGACTATTTATTTTATCATACTTCATAAGTAGGATGAAACAATTAAACAAAACTAATTTCAAAGTGATAATAATCAAGTTGATAACGCTATGCCTGGATGTGATGCAATTACTCATTGATGGGAATATAAGAGGTCGTGCACTATATAACGGATTGACTGAGGCTAGAAATATTAGAAGTTGGATGCCGTTTCAGTAAATAAAAGATTAAACGTTCGTTAACAAATCCGAAGGTTTTGGGTTGGATTCTTTCATGGGAATTGGGGTGAAAGGGGGTAATGGCGATAAGATATTTGTCTAGCAATGCTTCTTAGTCTTCATTCTTTTAATTTACGATACCGGTTTTAAAGTGTTTTTAGTCCATTTAATCGCCTTAATAATTTATATGTTGGCACAACTCACTACTTTAATAGCCCAACGTTCAGCTAATAAACTTCAGATGAGATTTTTTATCCTTGAATATTCGGCATGTTGCTGAGTAACTATTTTAGAAATGTTCGTCAATAATGTAATTTTATATATTATAATAATACCAATGACATGAGCACCTAAAAATGTATTAAGTCAACGTATCTCAGTATGTTATGGTTCAACTCTCTATTAAATGTCTACAATAAGTAAATAACTATGAAAACGTTGTAAACAATGGTTTGCACTAAATAGACAGATGAAGTACTGGAGGTTTTATTGTGGTAATTTAATGTGAAGTAGCATAGTGGATAATGTGGTAGACAGTGAGTTTGAATTTCAATACGATCATTATTGCTACAAAGAGTTCCAAGTAGGATTTTATGAATGTAGAACTTCATGTGATACAGTAGTATTCTTTCGAAATCCTTATATATCAATAGTGAATGTTGAAATATAGTCCTAAGTATCATCAACATAATAAAATACAAATTAGTATTCAATATTATCAAATGAATGATATGAGCTCCAAAATCAGACAGCTTCCAAGCACAGCACCAAACACATCCATAGATTTTAACTGATTTCTTTCAACAAATTAAGTTCACCTTGTCAGACATTTGAATAGTTACATTTAATAAACTTCTATGGGGGAGGGGAAGCATATTCATTCTAGTTTAAAAAAAGAATGACATGAGTGAAGATACAGTGTTTTTTCAATTAGTTTTTCATCAAAGTTCTACACTAATACAGTTGGCTTAAATTCATTACTAACTAATTGGTGATGTTTTAGGTGATAATAATTTGACAAGTTTAATGGTGTTTATTTGGCTAATTATGACTAATTTACAAAGTAATTAAGATATGAGAGCCAATAAAGTAACTATAGTTTTTGAAAGTATGCAAATGGCAAGTGAATGAATTGAAATATTATTGGTTACGTAATATCTATTGAGAAGAAATAACCGATAGACCGATAACAAGAAATCTATTGGTCAACATAGACAGACAGACATATGCAACGCAGAACTTCGTACGTACGTACATCAGTTCAGGTCGCCATACCACATCAGCACAGAGACGCAACTGTCAGTTCAAATCCAAGAGTGATAACGATAATAGAAGTATTAGCAGTAATGCAGAAAACTATGGAGCGAAGATATGATTCGAAAAGTATAATTCAGTGAGATAAATTTGAAAGGAGAAAGATAGAGAATTCGGAAGGTTAGATTTTGAGAGAACACAAAGAGTGGATGCACCTGCGCCATTGCGAATGATTCTGAGCCATGTCGTTCA
This sequence comes from Schistosoma japonicum, assembly GCA_025215515.1. Lineage (NCBI taxonomy): Eukaryota > Metazoa > Platyhelminthes > Trematoda > Strigeidida > Schistosomatidae > Schistosoma > Schistosoma japonicum. The sequence goes on from CM046061.1 coordinate 1,887,824, forward strand.
AGGTCTCTAACCATTGGTGACTTTTGTCTCGCGGACCCCAACCACGTAGCCTACATCTACCAACATGACTTAGTCTACTTGTCAGTGACTTCATCGATTTCTGCCATGTTTTGGTCTGGCCATCTCCAGCTTTCTTCCAACATATTCCTACGCCGCAAAACATAGCTCGTCGAGGCAGTCGGTAGTTAGACATGCGTAACACATGTCCCAACCACCTCAACTGATGAAGTTTCAATACCTCATCTATTGATTTGCCCTCCTTTCCTAGAACCCGTTTCCTAACGACAGCATTGCTCACTCGGTTGTCCCACGATACTCGAGCAATGCTTCGGAGACACCTATGATCGAAGACCAGTAACCTACGAATGTCCTCTACTCTTAACGGCCATGTTTCGCTACCGTATAGTAGGACAGAGCGAACTGCTGCACGGTACACTCGTCCTTTGGTTAGCAAGCGGATATCTCGCCTGCGCCATAAGTGACGCAACTTGGCAAAAGCCAATCGAGCTTTCTGTATCCGTGCTGAGATTTCGTCAGTCACCAGGCCATCAGCACTGATGAGACTCCCCAGATACGTGAAGCGGTCTACACGCTCGACTACTTCACTCCCTATCACTAATTCAGGTGTCGATGCAACCCAATCCTGAAGCAACATTTTGCATTTCGAGGGGGAAAACCGCATCCCGAACATGCTTGCATTGTTGCTCAGGGTAGTCAGAAGACTCTGCATTTTGTCAGCGTCTTCACCAAATAGGACTATGTCATCAGCATACTCTAAGTCAGTAAGCGAGGCTCCTGGTAGTAAGTCAACTCCTGAAAAGTCAGACGAAGACATGGTTATATCTAGGAGCATGTCTATGACAAAATTAAGCAAGAATGGGGAAAGTGGACATCCTTGACGGACACCACTTGAAGTGAGGAATTCCGATGACAGTTCGCCATAAGCTCTCACTCGACCTGTAGTTTTAGAGTAGAGAGCTTGTATAAGGTTAATGTACTTCTTTGGTACACCTTTCAATGACAGACACTGCCAAAGAACCTCACGATCAACAGAGTCTATTGGTCAACACTGTCACAAAAGAATTAAGAGGCAACAAATTTCGAAGTTATGAAAATAATGGAAGTCGTAATAACTTTAACAATAATAAAAAAATAGTATTAGTAATAATAATAATGAAGAAATTAGTATAATAATTCATTTGTAAATCATTCAATCATTAGTAATGATGATGGTCAAGACAAGAAAACAGGCCGTACAAATTTCATATGTATACACACGTTCGATTTGAGAAGTGATTTTTTGAACTCGTCATACGTTTACTTGATGTTGCATACCAACCAGATGTGCAAGTATAAAGCTGTTTATTTACCTTAGTTGACATTCACTCAGCCTGACTGGATGATGTTCTGAAATTCTATAACAAACCTGCCGAGTAGTGCACCCAATGTAACTGGTTTCACACATACAGTTGAATTAGTATATACACATGGATGAGGTGAATTTAACGAGTCTATCCTTAGTTACCGTTCTTATAATGCAGTTATTGTACAATATGGTTTGCAATTTAGCTTCAGTAAACGTCTTTCACAACACTTTCAGTATTCGTTGCGTCGTGATTTCTCTAATATTATCGTCTAAGAATGGCGATTTGAGAAAAATCAGTTTATTAGAGACAGTTACATTTACTAATTTTGTTTTTGTAGGCATCATATGTTTATTTATGCGTTTCAGTTGTTAAGCGTTTATGTTGAGCTTTTTGGGATTAGTGGTTAATTCTTCTTCTACAACATACTTAAAACATACGCATCTAGTGAGATGTGTTAGACTTTTCACTAAATTCCTTTTATATCTTAGTAGTATAGAAACGAAGTAAGTACAGTCAATTGAACTTTCCTAACGTAGAACCTGGCACGAAAGTCAATTGATCAACATCACTACATGTGCCCTTTCCCTGTCTGCATTAGTATGATGTTGAAAGTGCCATACATACAAATGAAAACAATGTCATCTTCAATATAACAGTTGTGAACAGTTGTGAACTCCATTTCAAATGGAACGAATTCAATGAAATGCTATAATTGATATTTAATTCAAACATATAGAATGAAAACAAAAATTAACTACTGATTTTATCACTCATAACATCTTTAATAGTCAATTATTGAATTGTCCTATTATGCATCACAATGAAATCATACCCACTAGATTTCTTGATAAAATTGATCACTTTGGAAACTTCTGAGTCCTGTTAACTTCATTGAATAGAAGTGGTTTTGTGGAAACAGGTATTAAGTTGCAATATTTGTGTTCGTCAAAAATCAATACAGCAAAACCCAGAGAATAGTGGACAGATGTTTTGTCATAGTATGAGACATTTTAGTAATGCGTACCGACTATACCGTTGGCAAGTCGAACCCATGGCCTTAAGATTTTACTGTAAACATTCAATCATTTAAACCATTGCTTTGTTAGTTCTCTATTCTATATAAACTGTTCAAGTTCATTATGAAGTTTATTTAAAATGAAAACAAAACACAATAAAAAGTCTACATTACATACTTTTAAATATTCAACACAAATTTGTGTTAAACGTGGAAGTATATACTTTTTTGTTGCATACAATACATAGAATAATAAATCTATATCATTTTCAACCAATAATTCATCACTGTAGATGTATGACAGCATAATTTGAAATGCCTACAATTAAAATAAAGAAAGAAACAATGATAATCAATTTGAATGACAAGTTGACATTATTTAATTAGTAGATAGTAACTTGATCTAGCACTTCTATCCCATACACAACAACAAATGCAAGTGAAGACAACCAAAGTAGCAGCAACCTCAGCATCAATAGGCCTAAACATACATAAGGAAAAGAGCAAGATCCTCAAATTCAACACAGAGAGCACCGACGTAATTGAACTTGATGGTGAAACTCTGGAAGAAGTGGATACCTTTACATACCTGGGGAGCATCATCGGTGAACAAAGAGGATCCGATGCAGATGTAATGGCAAGGATCGGCAAAGCAAGAGCAGCATTCCTACAGTTAAAAAATATATGGGAATCCAAACAACTGTCTACCAATCTCAAAGTTAGACTCTTCAATTCGAACGTCAAGTCAGTTCTTCTGTATGGAGTCGAAACGTGGAGAACTACTGCAAACATCCTCAGGAGAGTACAGGTATTTATCAACAACTGTCTTCGCAGAATATTGAATGTCTGTTGGCCGGAAACCATCAGCGACAGCCTACTATGGAAGAGAACAAACCAACTTCCAGCTGAAGAGGAAATCAGGAAACGACGTTGGAAATGGATAGGACATACACTGCGGAAACCATCAGACTGTATCACGAGACAAGCACTAACTTGGAATCCTGTTGGAAAACGGAAAAGAGGAAGGCCAAAGAACACCCTGCGTCGAGAAGTGGAAGCAGACATAAAAAGGATGAACAGTAACTGGAGACAGCTGTAAAGGATTGCTCAGGACAGAGTTGAATGGAGAAGACTGGTGAGCGGCCTATGCTCCTCCGAGAGGGGTAACAGGCGTAAGTAAGTAAGTAAGATAGTAACCAATATGTACATTTTTGTGCTGAAAGAATTCTATCGTAGTAAGTTATAATGTGTCTACTAGTCTAAGTGAATCAACGTCATTGACACTAATGTGATGAGTAGATAATTAAAACAATCTAATAATTGTGTTATTTTAATGAGTAGTAGTGTATGAAAATGATTAACTAGAAATCATAAGTACTTTTTTTCTGTCTGATACATGTTTCATTAGGTAAGTTAACAAAATGACCTGCATTTCATTAGTAACTAAATACAATCAGTCATGAATATTTTCAGTTGTAGTTTGAGGATTCAACTGTATATATGAACCAGTAAAGTGGCTTAACTTTACTAACTATCAACTATACAAAAAATGGGAAGATAGTTGAGACAAACCGGAAGCTTTATAGGGATATCAGTAACAAATAGTACAAGCTAAGCATTATCCATATTCTGTTTTTTATTCTGACTATACATGAATTGATAGTCTGATGTTTTTAAAATATGCAATTTACACCATTCTTGTATTCTTAATTTATCTTGATACAATACCTGTCTCAAAGTTTATCAATCAATTTCATCCATTAAAAACAACATAATTTAATTATCAAACATTTCTCTCCATCAATTAATTTATGGTTGTCCAAAACGTTTTCAATGCTAACTAAATGTATTGTAAGCAACATTCTCTGTCTCTGCATTATTCATTAAGTGGATAAACTCTTCTTATTGAAATGTAAATGTTTCATTTAATATCTGCCCCCCCCCTCCCCCTCTGATTATATGTATATGTTTTTTACCTTATCCGGTATATTACATTGTTCTACATTGAATGTAATCATTTGTTAATAAATACCATTTAATGCCGACCCAGTAGGGCGTTCGCCGTTAACTTGAAGCCCTTGGTGCCGGAACTGGGAAGCGCACTGCTGACGAGTTCCACACTAGAATGAAACTGCTAACCAGTGCTCCTTTGTTTCAATGGTACCGTGCCAACATCAATTTGAGACATACTCAATCAACTTAATCCGAAACGCTGAGAATCACACGTTGTACACATTGTACTATTCATTCACTAAATGAATGAATTAGTGATATAATGTGGAATTTCAATAAAACAATGGAACACTAACAAAAAACAATCTGTAGGTAAACTTCACATAAACATGAACATTCAGAAAAAATCATATAAAATGTTTATCCATAAAAAGTATTTTATTTACTATTGTAAAACAATTTTTTGCTTATTACTTAACCATTTCATTCAGGAAACGATTTATTACGTAACACATGTACTTTGATTACATAACATGTGACGTGATATACATAAATTGTACTAAAAGTATTTGGGTCTTGTAAATGGTGGTGTAGAGACATAGAACGCAAGTAAATGAAATAGGTGACTTATTAATCTCACGTCTAAACAGACTAATGAAACATGTAACTATAATTCATGATAGAAAGCGAGTGAGTTCTGATCAAGTAGGGAACGACTGACTAACACAAAGTCCTCCAAATAAGAATGAGTGATAGAGTGAGAACGACATTAAGGAATAAAGGTCAATGCTAAGTCATTTACTGAGTAGAATCAGCTGACAATATACATGAAATGACAAAGCAGAACGTAAGAGAACACTCAAAACACAATAATGACTAAACTAGGAAGGGAGAGTTGTATAGAGAAAATGGTACGATAGGTTCATGGTTAAATTGCAATAACTTATGAACAGAAACAGATGTGTCTGTAGTTAATGAATCTAACAATAAAGCTGACAATTGGAGAAATACAAATATTATATTAACTCAATAAAAGGCAATTATCTTCCAAAAGTACAGATTTTAATATCTTTAAAAGTAACCTCCAGAGATTGTTCTTGTTAGTTCTTTGTTCCGTTTCAACAGGAACATTATATTATGCTTTAGTTCACAGATTAAGCAATCCCTTGGATCACATATTTTCTAATATAAAAATATTGTATCATCAAAGTAAAATTTAATTCAACAAGAATTATTCCTTTAGAGAGTATTACGTTCTCTGATCCAGATGGTTACAATTGAGAAATTATTATTATTATTATTATCATTATTATTAGGGTGTTGTTGTTCTCATGCCTCCTAACACTTATCTGACCAGTTACATAAAATGTAAAGGCTAATTAAGCATATGAAGCTTTAATGCTAAAACTGTAGAAACTAGTGTCTATGTGTATGTTATTGCACTGATACAGGCAAAGATGAAATGAGTGGTGGCACTGGATAAATGAATGAATCGCGTCGTCGCCTCACCTTGTCTCTACGCCAGTATTTTTTATCTACTGTTTTTTTGTTTAGAATGAACGTTATCTGTCAGGAATTACTCAGACTATTACCGCCTACTCCTCTCCTATGTGAAGATCCTTCCCAGTCTCATTTGAGGCGAGTATATATTACCTACCCTCTATGTAAGTATAAACTGAATTGAGTGAGTTGCTTCAGATGGATAACATTTCACTGTAACAACTGCTTTTCTCTGCTCATAGTCTGTACTTTATGAGTGGATTATGCGAACTGAATTAACTCTAAAATAAATTATACAAAACCTCCGGTCATTGTCAAGTAAAGTTCTAATACTTTTAAATTTGAGAGAAGGGGGTATTTGAGATACAATCTAGCGTTTATCGGTTGACTTATCAGAATTCTAGATAAATGTGAAATAAACTTAATTGCCAATATAATTGCTTGATAAGATAGTGAGGTACTTCAACACCTAAGTAACGAAAAGAAAATCAGACTTCATACATTGCAGGATATTGAGAATGTTAATATCACATAAGATACAAACACTTGACATTAATATCTTTGGAAAGCCAGAATCCCTGGTCTATGAAGGAAGTACATCATATTGGTGAGTCATTCACCTGACTTCTGAAAGACACCTTAGCATTCTAATGGATGCAAAGAGGGTTTAGATTGACATTCACTGATTTCTTTTTTTAACCCACATAGCCACAAGCATTCGAAAAATCACTCCATTACAAAAATTCCTCATCTACTTCAAACCATCTGCCATAAATCATTGCTTCTCTCTAGATCTTTAGAAATACCCTATACATTAGCAATAACAAGCACGTAACCTGACTTCAGTACGTCCTGGAGACTGTCTTCATCCACATAATCGTAAAAGGAGTAAACTTACATATAGAACTTGTAAATGCTGATTGCTAGCTGACTATGTGGTATTACATACTAGGACAATATCGGTTTCATTAATGAAGTTGATGGAGTTTCTAGAGTTTAAAGATTTACACAACTGTTGATCTACCACCAAAGTCAGTTTTAGGACATACAGAGTTGTGAAATTTAATTAGAAATTTTATGACTGACTAATTGTCCATATCTAAATAATGGTATGGTTTGGTATTACATAGAGAGATGTAGTAGCTTTTCGCAATCCAATTAAACTGTTTTCATTATGAGGTATGAAGGCGTGAATGAATTTATCAGATGACAATACTGGCATGAAACAGCAACAGTGTTGAAGCATCTGATGAACGGTTGAAGTAATAACAGTTCACACACAATGCAAACCAAACTTGATCCTTATAAGTCAATCCTTTGTGACAAATTTGAAGATAGATGATTTTCTGTATCATTGTATATAGACTGTTCAACAACATGAGTACGACGTTACTTTGTGACTGAAATCAACCAATACAGATCTTTTAAGCCGAATGTCTTAAAATAGTTTGTTGTTTGAGGTTTTTTTTCAAAGGATCACCGTTATTTATTAATTAGTCAGTGAGAACGGTAAACTGTGATTATAACTGTTGAAATATTTGACCAATGAAGATATCTTTCGAAACGCTTCATTTGATATTTTAGTTGCTTTTCATAACGGATACTTGACGTGTTGTCAACATCACAGATAACTTCACCATAATCACTGTTCTTGTACCGGTATTATGGTAATTGCTAAATATGCATAACACCTGTGAATCATTACATCATTGAGACTATCACTAAAATGTGTTATATATGCTACTAATAACTATTTTTACTGGAAAGTAGCTGTAACAAACCAATAGGAGTTAGTAAGTTGTAACTAATGCATCAAAACTTAACATTTGTAAACAGGACCTATCACAAATCAACAAGTGATATTGATCACTGTTCTCATTGTTTTGTAAATATAGTTTCTCTTTACTTATAATTTTTAACAGTTCACCGTTGGGTTAGATTCTCTTCATTGATGAGTTTATTGCAATGAAATGTTAAACTCACGTCTTAACAGTTATAATATAGTGAATGTTAATATCGAAGCCACACGTTTCCATAGCAATTAATGTTCGTAATGACAATTCTATACTGGTATCATGCTCTCAGTAAAATTTAGTGATTCTAGATTTCATTCCACCTAGAATCGTCAAGTGGATACACGCAAAAATGTTTTTTCTAAAATGATCAACTTTGTTTTTCACAATGCATAAATCATATTTTAGTATAAAAAGAATACAGCACTACCACATAATAATTCGCCTAGAGATTATTTAATGGGACATGAATAACAATAATATTAACTTCTACTTAGTAGTGTTGACGGTTAAGTGTTTACCATGAGACCTGAAAATTCTTGGTTCCAATGACTGGTGGTGTTGAAAGTGAACACTAACAATGAGGAGTCGCATGTTGAGATAAAACAGCTGTAAAGCGTTCTTTAGTTTTTAACAGTAGACAACTGAGATCAGTACATGATGAATAAAAACAACACACGAAGAAATTATCTTAATACACGTTTGATAATGCAACTACATCATCAGCAGCGTGACTCACTAACTCTGAATACATGAATATTATTATGCTCGTTTCTTTCCTTGTTGACTTCTACATTTTTATAGTTAGAAGTAAGTCAAAATATTTTCTCTAAGCTACAACTTTAATTTTTATGCAAATTTTCTACTTAGAAACATGTTGAACATTCAATGAATTTCTTAGTGAATAAGACATTTGTGTTGTTTATGTAGACTAGTGTATGCAAATAATGATTAATTGAAGTTATTCATAACACTTTTTTCTCACTATTCAATAGTTATGTCATACTTAGTAGTTTTTAGTTATTTCTCTATTCTTATCCATTGAATGATAACTACATGATACAGTGTACTTTTGAATAAAGTGTTTGTCTAATGTATACAATGCCTATGTTTGTTTGTTTGTTTTCACTAAGCATGTTCAATTATTCTAAACTAACATATTTACAGAAGTTAGTTGATGACTGTTGTAGACAATTAAAATAGAATTTTCAGTAAAAGTTATACACTGATACGAAATGTACAGTCATTGAATGAACGGACTGAATACCCGATAGTGTTGATAATAACAGTTTTAAATTTGAGTAACTCTTTAGAGTTTGGAATGATGTTTACTAACTTCATGCCTTTGTATATAAGTGATGGACTAAGGCGTTGATACATTCAACTGACTAATTTAATTGTCTTGCATTCATGTGACAGCTATTACTTATAATTCCATATTCCATTAATCGTCATTACTATCTTTTACCGAGTGACACTTTGATTAATTCCTCATACTAAACAAAAAAGACATGCATAATACATCAATAACTATTATGGAGACCGGATTATCTGTTGGTTGCTTTATGTTGGTTTTTAGGTGTTACGAAATACACCAATATGTTATTTGAATGGCATTTAAAGTTGTCACTAATTAATTCATTTCTAGAGTTTCATTAACTTCAAAAATGTTTCCATCATAGTTAAACCATTGAAACAAGAGTGATAGTGCAAATGGCGTTTTCCTCTAGGCATGTTAGCCTCCAGTAAAATATATCTGCAAACGTTTTTATATTCTACCTTAACTCACTCAAATCCCATTGATTTTGGATTAGACTGTACGATTTCATTAGTTAGTTAAATAACAATGCTATATCACTAGAAATTTATGTAATCAAAGTATTCCTTTACACTGATCATTAACGAAGAACACATAAATAACTACAATCTTACTCATGCATCAGATATCAACATTCAGTTTATTTGTTATTCTGCAAGGCTTTATCAATGTAAACTTCTAGTAGAAGTAAGTTATGAGATTCTCCGTACAAGTGACTAACAACTTGGTTTGTCTACCTAGAATTTGACTGCTGTTGATGCTTGCCCTATTATTTTTTGCATATTTTGACTCATTTTCCCTCATAACCTGATCCATAGTATTGTATTAGTGTGTTAATTTTATAACTAGTTAATAAACTGCATCTATTTCAGTACATTGATTGATTGCCAGTTAACTTGGATGTCAAACTTCTACAAACTGTCTGATCTTCTTTTGTTTCGTTCGTTCAGATCTACAAAGTTTTTCTAGTCAAATGTGTGTCCACGATTGTCAGTATCTCTGGATTTCAGAGATAATAGATCATGGCGTTTGATGGCTAATAGATGTTCGTGTTGGTGGAGATGAAGAGGTCAACTGCTTGGTTGTATGTAATGTTTATCATAATAGGAGCAATTTATTTTGTAGATGAGGTTTGGTGTGTCTTCTTTTGTTGTTTTGTCGCTTCGTTTGTATAGAATTGACTGCAGTGAATTCGTTAGCTTTCGAGCGATGCTTGCAGCTAACGATCTCAATATTCTGATCGTAATTCTTAATATATATTTCATATATGTCAGGATACTCCATTTGTTGGTTCCGACTTTTTATTTTGCCCTTGTTAATGACATTGAACAACATTTCTTGATGAAATTGTGTGGATAGTAGTTTTTCGGGAAGACAATCATTCGGTATTTTGCTTAAGTTCTCCGCGTGGTAAGTGCGCCGTCGAGTTTATCTATTTGGATTGGAGTTTGAATGCGGTTCTAATTCCGACTTGCTGAATTGTTTCTACTGAAGTGAGAATCTGATATGTGTGGTTTCCGATAGACTTGCGTGTCAAGTTTTTCAATTTTGATCTCAGTGATGAGCAAACTAAGACTAATAGCTCTTCATTCTACTCCCTTTTGAATTCAAATTTTGTCTTTAAAGATATTTTCGATCAGACAGTAGGCACTTACTAATTAGTTCTTTCTGAACGTAACAAGGCTGTCGTCCACATACAAGATCCACGCTTTGGTATGATCATCCAAAATACTAAATTTTCTAGTATTGACATTAAAGCTTCTGCAATAAATCCACATATTTGTGATCCTAATGGTAATCCATTCTTTTATTTATGAATTTTATCAGTAAACTGGAAGTATGTTATTATGTATCAGTGAGTTCTAATAGGCGTTGGCTTCGAAGCTTTGTATTTTTTAGAAGACTACGGTAGTTGGTGAGGAGAAAAAATATTGTATCTCCAGCTATATTTTGTTCTTTTAAAGTGAATATGGTACTAACTTTGTAGGATACCATCAATTCCTCGTTGTTGGCTTTAGCGTACTTAATCCAATCTATAAATTGTCCGAAAGATTTGATAGAATGATAGCATGAATTCAGTAAATGTTTCAACATCTGTGAAATTTCTTTAGAAAGATTACAAGCTAAGGTTCCCAAAAATAAGGAAATTGGCCTTAGTGGGAAGTTTAGCTGGTGTATTTTAGGTTCGCCATTGAGTCGATGGAGAATCAGGCCATTTTATTTCAATCACCAATGATTCTGTTTTGTTATTTGTCGTGATTCGACGAGCTTGCTTGCAGTTCAAGAGAATTGGCCATCAAGGTTTTGATTCAAATGGTGTTCATTGATTGGTATTTGTTTATAGTTTTAGCCTGACCTTTAGGCTTTCCTACTCTGTAATCTCAAAATTTATTAATTGCCGTTAAAACTGAAGGTCTTGTGTTTGATATGGTAGCGGACTACTGAAAAACCGCATAATTTGAAGATGAAAAAACTAGTTTTTACCTTAATAACCCTGTCAATCTGAAGTCAAACAGTCAAGTAAAAATGCTATATCGGGCGACTGGTGAAAAATAAGTAACATCCGAAATTGAATCTTAGAACTGGCTATGAGTACATGTAAATAGATCATTTTATTTCTCTCACTGTTGTGTTCTTCTTTGCCCTAACTGTTATTATATCACTTTCCAATCAGAAACTACTATTAATTAATTATGTATCATTACCCCACAACTTTTCAGTCATTATTGTTTCATATGAATGTCACTTTTTTTACTGCTTTGTTGTGTACTCAGATTTTGAGGGTATGTAAACGAATGGGTGAAATATACTGAATGTTTAGTTGTTGATCCACTTATCTTGTGTTCTTGAATCCAGTATCCAGACTAACATTCACGGAGCGTACTTCCGAACATAGAATTAATAGTCTTAGTGTCTGGGTTGCTGCATCGATTCCTATCAAAGTTACTGTATCTGCTTATAGTCTGTATCTCATACTATATCAAAGAATCACTGTCCATCAACATCCTGTACTGACAAAATTTACGATTATAACGGAGGACATGTCAATTATAAATTAAGCATTGTTTAATACAGCATTTCAAAAAAAAATCTAAGCACTTAAGAAAGATAAAAGTTTAGATACTTTACCTTTGGATGTATATCTGGAATATGATATTCTAGACGATTTTCAGAACCTTTATTATCACAATCAGCCATTGGTCCATAAAACATAGCTTCAAATACTGGTGAAGCAGCTGCCAATATTAGACGATGTGCAGCAAAACGCCATACGAGTGGTTCAGTATCATTCGTTTCTTGATATGATCCATTATGATTACTTGTACAGTTGTCAATTTGATGAGTATAATTTGAATTATTTGTTTTACTACTAGAATTAACTTTAAATTGATTTTTATCATCTTTTAGTTGAATCATTTGTGAATTGTAGTCATGAGATTTGTTTACATTTGTTGATGATTTATTCTCAATACCGTGATCAGAATGACAAGAAGGTTGTTCACTGTCTGAATTTAAATCTGTTGCGTCATCTATGGTATTCTCTTGATCTGAATCGGAACATCTTGAATGTAATACATCTATACAACCATTCTGTATTGGATTACTATTATTAGCATTATTATTATTATTATTACTATTACCATTAATATTATTATTATTATTGTTATTATTACGAGTAGTAATTGTAATTGTAGTGGCAGGATTAGTATTATCATTATTATTAGTAGTAGTATTACTATTGTTATTGTACATTATTCTGGATTTATTGATATTATTGGAATAATTAGAAGATCGTGTTGATACATTTAGCATTTGTTTATTTGAACAACAATTTATTTGACTTGTTGGACCACCAGGTGCACCGGGATCATTTGAATGTAAACTAAGCGTACCATTACTTCCTAGAATATCATCACCACCAACAATAAACCATACATCAGCAAATCTTTCAGTAATAAGCATTTGACGCCATAACTGACGACTTCCAATTAGATTAGCCTATAGATAGAAACAATAAAATAAATAAAATGTCCAAGATAGAATTTACAAAACTATTTAATTAATTCTATCAAAAACACAATCATAATACAACTGTTAATGTAAATTAATTATTATTTACTTCATATAAGCAGTTTAACTGATTTGAATCCTATAGGGAAAAGTTAATTGAAGGCATCACTTAGACTGAAACGTACTTCTATAATGTTTTATTAATTGATTCCAACCGTTTAACATTATTAGATATGACCATCCCAATAGGCGTGCTAAAACAACTACTCCTGGAATGTACCATGAATTTACATGTATGTGGTATCAGTTGGTTCACGAACAAATTTCATGTTAGCTGATATTTTCCTAGCCTAACTGAAGAATGATCTACTTTCACAACTGATTACAAACCTGCCAATCTGCTGTCGATGTATGAATATTAAATTAATATTTTTACAAACACCAGACTAGTCGATCTAAAATTCTGAGGCAATTCGATGAAGCACAACCAGCTAGTAAATTCACATGAGTAGAAGAAAAAGAAATAAAAATTGCATCTATGAATGTTCTACTTACAAAAAATATAGACGATACAGTAGGAAGAAATATGAACAGACAAGCTACTTGAACAGAACAATATACAAAAACTTCATTAGCTATGTTGTACTACAGTATAAAAGAAGCCTATTGAAAACTGTGGATCATAGGGTAAAAACATTACGCTATCCTGGCACGCTCAACAATGAAACCAAAGCTTTGCAAAGAACTCTTAGAGAGAATTGTTACCCATCCCTACCCTCGTAAAGTTTATATACAAACACGCAGCCACGATAGTAGATAAAAGAAATCGCTTTTAATTAGACTATCCTTCAGAGGAGATGTACTTAGAAATATGTTAAGGTCGAGGTTAAGTAGAGCCATCTAAAGAACACTCAACTCAGGAAACTGCAGCTGGTGTTTTTACCCGTCTGATGGTGACACCATGAATGAAGATCAAATTACATAAGCTTGTCACCTCATTTTATATTCGTCAGTTTAATCGCTCCTGTGGAGGAAGTTATATCGACAGATGCTCAAATAATTTACTCCTCCGTGCTCATGATCACATTCCACCATGGTTACCAAGAGTGTTGTCAAAAACCTCAAGAGTTCAACATTAACTCACTTGGTTCAAATGGGTCACATTTCGAGCATGCGGCAATCATTCACAATCAATTATCAGTTGTATCATTGAAAGCCTTTCACTATTGATAATAAATATCATTGTATCTCAATCCAAAATGGTATATATTTCATTAAATGCATCAAACTATCATTCAATAGTCTCATCAACTAATATCACCTTTTTGTCTAGAATCTTTTTAGCGAAATATTTTACAGAGATCAACACTAAATATCGATATAGGTGACAGCTAACTTTACAGAACTGTAAAGTTACATCATTTTTAAATATGAATATTTTAGTAATCTTTTATAACCATCAACTAAAAATTTGTAACAGTTTATAAACATGTGGTTGTTTACTTACTTACATGCCTACTTACTTGCCTACTTACTTACTTACTTAGTTACTTACTTACTTGCATCTATTGTAATATTAGAAAATTATAAAGAATGTTGGTTACTATTATTTTTATTATTATCAATCTTTTGACTACCTTAAACTTGAACGTAAGCATGTTTGGGATGCGATTCTCCCCATCCAAATGTAAAATGTTACTTCAGGACTGGCTTAATTCGGCACCAAAGTTAGTGATAGGGAGTGAAACTATTGAATGCGTTAACCGTTTTACTTATCTAGGGAGTCTCATCAGTCCTAACAGTCTAGTGTCCGATGAAATCTCGGCTAGTATACATAAGGCCCGATCGGCTTTTGCCAATTCGCGTCACTTGTGGCATAGGCGAGACATTCGTTTAATGACGAAAGGACGCGTTTACTGTGCAGCAGTTAGATCCATTTTACTTTATGGATGTGAAACATGGCCTTTAAGGATAGAGGATATCCGTAGGCTCCTAGTATTCGATCATAGATGTCTCCGAAACATTGCTCGTGTTTGCTGGGACAACCGAGTAAGCAATGCATGGGTTAGGAATAGAGTACTAGGTAAATGCGGTAAGCCTATTGATGAAGTAGTGAATCTTCACCGGCTGAGGTGGTTAGGACATGTGTTGCGTATGCCTGACCACCGTCTACCGAAACGAGCAATGTTGTCTGATGTGGGAGTAGGCTGGAAGAAAGCTAGGGGTGGCCAAACGAAAACATGGCACCAATCCATGAAGTCATTGACAATTGGGCTGAGCCATGTTAATAGATGTAGACTACCTGGTTGGGGTCCACGCGATGATCGTAACAAATGGTTAGAGACTTTAGGTGATATGGCTCAAAATCGTTTGCAATGGCGCAGTTGCATCCACTCCTTGTCTTCCTTCAAATTCTAATTTCTGAGCTTATTATAATTTTCTCTCTACTGAATCACTTTCTATCTCAAATCTCATCTCTGATCTCTATGCCTTTCCATTAGTACTTACTCTGTTACTACCTTCCCCTACCCTGGGATTTGGTCCGACAATTTAATCTTTATCTGCTAATTGAGGCATGGCAACTTGAACTGATGTACGCATGTACCAAGTTCTACGTTGTAACTGACTGACTGACTGACTTATTATTATCAATTAGTATAGACAGGACATCAATTTTTAATCAGATTGTAGTATCCATGTGGTAGAAACGTATACTTGCAACTGAACTGAGTAAATAATTTCTAGTTATGTGAAATTTCTCTGCATGATAAAACTACTTAAGTACTTACTGATATTAACTAAATTTATTTATCAAACTACTCACACACATTCTGATAATTAGTAATCATAATAAAGTATTATTATTATTATCGTTAAGTGCTTATTATTAGATGAACATGCTAATGGTCCATCAATAATGGTTGTCTACATCACATAATGAACAACGACTATCATCACTTATTGAGAATGTTAAACTACTTCAAAGTGTTGAATGTCATAGTTAATAAATACTACTACTAATAATAATAGACATTTGTGTTTTTTTTTCTGAAAATTGTAGTGTATGTATTTTGTTGTTGTTGTGAAAATTTGACCAGCCTATCAATTACAGTATTATGTTATCTAAAGTAGATTTCACTACTAATGAGTAGATTGAATACATTCTATAAACAAGAAACAAATCGATAATATGGAATATTGAAGAATAATCAAATAGAATATGATGATATTTGTTATCTCGTTGTTGACAACTAAGAGGAAATACATAATCAATCTTTGTTGATATATAATTAGGTTCAGTGAATATCTCTTTAATGCCTTTAATGAACAAAATCAATATATTCCTTTGTCTACCATTCGAATGTAACACACACATTCTATAACTTAGTGAATCACTTAATGCTACTTAAAGTAATAAGTGATGCATATGAATTCTATAGTGAATACAGATATAAGCATAATATCATATTGGTTCACTTATACTTCTTTATGAAGTATAGTGTTACCTGGTGTTATTGATATTTAAAATCTAAGAATGTTACACTTAGATCATTATTCATAATTCTACTACATTCTTTTGATTCAAATCACTAAAATGAATTGGATTTCTATCTCTAATTATGAGGTGGAAGTATACAAGATATGAATAGTTTCTATAGATAGTTCGTAAAATTGGTTTTGGTGTTCAGTTCGAAAATGTATCCTACTATAAATTAATCTTAGTCTTAGTATGACGCTTGTCAGAAGTGTACATTCATGACACACTTAAATTGAACTACTGTCATTTTATCATTAAAACAAAATATAAATTATGTAATTAATCAGAACTTTATCGAGGTAGTTTTATAGAGATCAATATTTAGTTTAGTTGATTCGATTTGTTCCAGATTAATTTTAGTATGATACTAGGATTAGGAGTTCGCCATCCTGAATGCTCTGAATTTAATTCCCCTGGTGGAACTGAGGAAGTGCACTGTTGAAGAGTTCCATACGAGGATAAAACAACTTTCTAGTGCTTCCTGATTTACAATGCTACTCTACTAACATAAATTTGTAACAAATCTAATCAACTATACTTAGCAGTTTATACATAGAGAAATGTCATTCATACAGTATCAACAAATTTGGACATAAATTAAACATGAATATAAATGAAAACTTCTTTAGATTTTAGTCTTTCAGATAAATTGAACTACAAAACATACTTATTTTATTGCATATAAGTACACTTAACAGACTACTTTAAGTGAATAGAAATTTGTATAGTGAAAATATTGTTTGGTAATATTCAATTGTGAAGTATTGATTGATCTTCTTACTTTATAAAACATGACCTTAGAATAGAAATTATGCATTAAGTAAATCATTCTACTACATTAATTGATCACCTCTAAGTAGTACTTATTACATTAAGTCTTCACATTTATATCAGTCAGTATTATCAAGAAGAATGAATGGTGCATTCATAACATGTAATCGTTCAAATTATTTTATTATTGATGCGTTTAACCAATCTAAATTCATAAACGTAGTTCGCATTCTTCTCAGTAAACACAACCATCAGTATCAATGGGGCGGTGTCGAATATTACGATTTATACTTTGACGGAGTTGTGGTACAAAAAGAGCATCAGACAGTGGAAGAGCTGCAAATCGTAGGTTTGAAACCATGGTAGGGTCGAGTTAGCCTACTCTTAAGAATTAACGTATTAAGATGAAACAGTTCTCCACTTTTGCTTACTTTCACTAGTACTCAACAGAAATCAGGATGTTATGAATACAAGTATTAGATAAAAACCAATCACCACAAAACCACTTCGATTCCATTACTCAATTCCCGATGTGGACATCAATACTGAAAATCAAGTAAGTTCACCTTAAAGTTCTCGAACAGCACACTTCCTGAATTCATTTAGTAAACAAAATTCATTTATACAAAAACATAAAATGTTTTTCTAATGAACCAGAACCCAGGCTTCCTGTCTAACTTATCATATAATGTTCCCATTAAATCATGTGGGTTACTCTGGAGACCTTTTACGAAAATCAAATACTCGGATTATTCAAGCTGAATTTGAATAATCAACTTGAAGTAAAAAGCGTATTTGAATTCTTTGGGAGCCAACACTCCTTACTGAACTCGAGCTAGTGTCACAGAAATGTTTGGGATAGAGATGTTGTCGTTGAACGTTTTAACTTCTAACTGATCTCTTATAAAATCGTGAACCAGATAGCCCTAACATTGGTTTCCACTCAGAGGTCTATAGTTATTCAAATAGTTTTCTCAGTAGGCGATTGTACAATCGAGATTTGATAATATCCGAGCGGATATTCAGTTAACTCTTTTGGCTTTTGTCAAGTTATTCCAGAAATAACATAGATAAAATGTCCATCAACCAAAGAAAGAATGAGTATACCTTGCTGTAACTTGCTCTTTTTAACTGTATAAATGTGAAGCGTGGCCATTAGGAGTCGATAATCTTCATAAGTTAATAGTATGTGATCGAAGAGATCGTCGAAACATTACTCATATTTGTTAGGAGCATCGAGTAAACAGTGATGAGGTTGGATACAGAGCACTAGCGAAAGATAGCAAAGTAAGCGATAAGGTTATAGATCTTCACAGAGTGAGATGGACTGGATGTGTATTATGTGTGCTGCTGTATAAGCTACCTCAATCCACGAACTTGAATGGCCTTGGAGTAAATTGGGCCATAATCGATGTTTGGAGACGATAGATGATAGCTGAGTTTTGGAAATTTATGATCATATAATGTGATTTAAGTTTTCTATTAAACTAATATGTTATTACTTACCCTCCAGTCATTTACATCTGCTCTCAACTCTGAATGTTTAATTTCTTGTCTTTTCGAAATTTTTTCTGTGTTAGAATTACTTGATTCATATAGTCTGGGACGATGTATCACTGATTCATTATGACTATTGGCAATAATTTCCGTAACATGCAAATCTTCAATACTACTTGCATCACTAATACTAGTGGTAGTCATACTGGCATTATCAATAGTAGTTAGTTGTAAAGGATGACTTGATGATTGGATATTCCGTAAAACATAGATTTCTCTGTCTCTACTGATGTTTGGAGAGTCGTAAGTATCTACAGTTTCAGTTGTTTGTTCATTATTACCATTACTATTATTACTTGGAATTACTACTCCACTTTCATTCTGATGGATTCCAGCTGAGCGACTCACATTGGAAGCACAATTCATAACAAATGTTTCATGCCCTACATGACCACCATCGATGTAACGATGAGGAGTTGTATCATTTTGATGACGTCTTAACTGGCCTTGATATAAACCTCTGGTTTGAACCCCTTGTGTGGTTCTAGATGTCTGAACAGAGTTTATTCTTGGCTGAGATCGTACAATTTGTGAAACACAGTCACTGTTGCCTTCATTCGGTGAGCGTAAAGAAAGTGTTTGTGCAGTATTAAGAGATAACGGTTGTTGAAGTGGAGTTCGATTTGTAGGATTGGTAAAGATAATAGGTCGGTCACCAACATCGTCATTCATTGGAGATGAAAGCGAGTTGTTCAAGTTTCGACAGCCGGGAATATCAAGTTCTACTTG
The DNA here is from genome assembly GCA_025215515.1 of Schistosoma japonicum. Lineage (NCBI taxonomy): Eukaryota > Metazoa > Platyhelminthes > Trematoda > Strigeidida > Schistosomatidae > Schistosoma > Schistosoma japonicum. The sequence goes on from CM046061.1 coordinate 1,907,376, forward strand.
ACGACGTTGTGGATTTTCTAAATCAGCTGATAATCTATGTGATCTGTTCCTTGACCGTCGAGGCCGAAGTAAACCATACATTGGAACCAAAACTACATTTTGACGTTCTACAAGTGTATCCTGACTCAAACCATTACTTCTATCATGAAACGATCGACGAATTTGATTTGTTAACCTGTCATCAACGTGAAGATGACTATGACTTACTCCTGATCTTAAACGGATATTTCTAGCTAAACGATAAGAAAAAACGCAGATTTAATATGAAACAAAGCTCAATTGTAAATTTCTACTTACTACTGTAATGCAATTGTTTACATCAGAATTAATATTCAGTAAGAGAGTATTGGTATTCAACTCAAAGGAAACAAACAACTTCAAATATATATTTCCCTGTGTTACAAATGAATTTCAGTGGTTTCTGTTCAATGAGCCACAAACGAACCATGGAAGTAACACTACACAATCGTACACAGAAGATAGTCTGAGAGATAATGGTTATCAACAGAGTTTATCATCGAGTATGGAAAACAAGTACAAAGAAAAACAATGTTCGACTATCAAGAAAATTCCAGTGAATTTTTAACTTCGATTCCAAGGTGATGAAAAAACTACAAAATGCTGCATTTAAAACGATGTATCTCTTTGATAAACTAGTCTGCCTCTATGAACAAATGTGAATAAATTCCTATTTCCTGTTGGTTTTAGTTGTATTTACTAGTTTATTCGTTCGTAGCAATGCACTTTATATTCAAAGAAACGTTTGATTCACCTGAGTAATATCAGCAAGTTATAATCACCCATGAACCAGTTATTTATTGTTTTCGTAAATAAGTTTATATAATAAGAGTTAATGTGTGTGGATGCAAATCAAAGTATCTATGATAAACTAACCAAGACTATAATCGTTTGTGTTGGATTGTGACTGGTAAGTGGAATCCAGGATGCCCGTTTCGTCCTATTTAGGACTCGGTAGCCGAATGTACCTGCATCTCAGCGTTGATGTTCATACCGGGACTCGAACTCAGTTCTTGTCAAATGCCACCGATTTCACCACTAGACTACCGACTTCAGACAGCCAATGACAGCCTATATATATATATATATATATATATATATATATATATCGAATATTGATTCATGCGGAGTTCCGGTAGTCATAAATCTTTCTTCTACCTAGTTGTAATTCTTAAGAACACTTTTTCATCATATTTACGGGATAAAACTCTATTTCGCTTTCGATGTTTGCTGAGATACGTTTATGATCTGTTCAATAATTATATTAATTGAGCTACTAAAGTTAACAATATTAGGCGAATGATCCGTCTCATAACAACAAGACTAACAACATATCGTATTTTTCTGGCCTTTGTTACCAGTTTCAGTTCTGTTGAACTTTTCATTATTGTTTGTTGTGTTTTATTCCCGTATTCTTAATGACTACTCGTAATTCTCGTTGTTACGAAGAGACCAATAAGTGTAAATAGTAAAACTTAGCAGATTTTTCGTTAAAGATAAGTTTGTGTACACTGTATTCTGTTGTTTATTCTATTTACTAAGCTGTCACATATTGTATTGGACCATCAGTGTAATTCATATAAGCAGAAACTACATAAAAGATGATTGATTACCTTTTCACTTTTCATATTTAGGGATTTAGAAAAGGACTATGTATTAGCCAATCAGCTTGGAGGGTATCAATTCGCTAGACCTCATAACTAATGATAATGATGTAGGTAGTTGATATAACAAAGTTATATCGGGATAACGAAAGGAACTATTCATACTGATGAACATAATTAGTATATCAATTAATTTATCAACACTCAGAGCTTACGGAGATAACTAGAGCTTTTATGCGGTAGCAATACTTATCTACCTAGTAATCGCCTACAAAGACTTTTCAAACACTTGAAATGAGATTGAGAAACATTAACATTGAAAGTCAAATGATTAACATAAAATACTTTTTATCGATTAGAGTCTTCATTGTTTCAGTTTGTATGTTAATTAAATAAACTACTAGTACTTTCATAACTTAATAATTTATGCATATATACAATAGAAAGATATGAATAAATAACATACCACTAGCACTACGTTGAAACCAGAAGGCTGATGGATCACTTAATAGATTCTGTGAACGATAATGTCTAGTGTTTAAATCATTCAAGTAGATAATATTGCGATCATCTTCAAAACGTGGTGACAAGTCTTGATGTCGTCTATGCCGAAATGAAACGTTACGATCATGACGTCGTTCTCTGGGATATGCCTCGTGATTTTCTTGATTTGTTATTGGTGTAGCTAATCGTTGTGTGGTTTCATCTTCTCTTCCAGTACTGGAATTCTGCGCCTGATCTTGGTGTTCTGTTTGTGCCTGTGACTGTAGTTGTTGTGGAGATAATTCGTCAGACATGATTATTGTAATTAAATGTTAGAAGCATTCTGAAATGAATATGTGTTGATTTATTGTATTCGTAATGTCTGAAGTAGTCATTAGTGCGTTAAATAAATCAGTTTTGTAGTTGGTAAAATAACTACAGAAATTCACTGAAAAACATACATAGGAGTGAGTAGGGGAAGGGATAGAAAGCGTAAACAAATTTTAAAAAATCTACATTGAACCTACAATAAAATATATTCATACCTACAGAATATTCTGTTTTTGATTGTTAATGTAAAATATGATAAAGGGGTACTTAAATGTCATATAATTTAGTTTTAAAGTGATCTATTCATAGTTTTCATCCCCGAAAACACTTACTCTAGAGAATCTCTTATCTTTTTCAATGGATGCATTTCACTCTAATGACTGATTAAGTCAACCATAAAAGATTGAATACAGTAAGTAGAGTAATAAGTTATCATATTAAAAATGAATATCAAACAAATAAAGGAGAACAGACATAAAGAATTTCTACGAGTATAAACGTTAGTTTGAAGTTTAATGCTAAAGAAATCAATGTTCAATTTGGTGATCTATTTGTAGATTCTTTAAAATTGAAATATTTATTCACTAAGAATCAAGATATTTTTTTTCTTTAAATAACCTATCAGTTATTTCAATCATAAGTATACGATGCAAATTGTTAAGCTAATACTTCTAGGTCTTCAATAAATGTATGACTAATATCAGTCCATAGAGATCATCTTCTTTAAGATTATTAATCATCAACTGGTCACTTGAACAGACAACATACACTATATTTGAAGATTATCTTTTTCTTACACTGAACAACAGTTACTTGGGTATAGTGATGATCGTCTTTGTAAAAGTCAAAAATGTTTATTGCCAAATATAAGTCTATCGGACATCAAGGTATTGCCTATAATTTACCTCTTAAAGTTAAGAGTTGTCATTTAGATCTCTGCTTATTAATTGATTATTTTGCCTAAAAATCAAATAGGCTTCTTGAGATTGTAGTTGGTTTGCAATCATAGAAGTTAAATTAAATAAAACAATTCTCATCATGATCCGTCTACACATTCTACAATTGGTCATCGTATGATATAATTACTTGGATGAATAGTAGAATGAACTTGTATATTCCCATTGATTTGTTATAGACTGAAGCTGGTCAGTCACTGTTGCTATATGAACATCAACATTGGGATGCAGGTACATCCAGCCAATGAGTCCCAAATAGGACGAAACGCGCGTCCTGGATTCCACTTGCCAGTCACAATACAAATTAAATGATACTTGGATGAATATTTTCATTCTAGTCAATAACTTATGAAATTACAACTAAGACTATCATATGAAACTTACCACAAATCTCGGAAGCTTATCTATTCGCACACAAAAACGATAACAAATCCATATGTTATGTATTAAAACAAAGATTATATTTAAGCCCCCCTGATAAATGCTATTCGAACATGACGAATATTTGGATTCAGATATATTCCTTAGTCTGGAAAAGATTATATTAACTCTAAAATTATGAAGATACGGTAAAGGATGGGAAGAGTCTGTGATTTTACTTAAAATGTACTCATATATCCATGTGTCATGGAGTCTGCTAAAGAAATGTTACTTACTGTCTTCATAGATAGTAAATTCTGTTTGTAAAACTAAGGTGATAAACATACAGTGCTTAAATCAGGTTAGTGAATACAGATAATTATTTCTGAAGGGGAGGGATGCTGGGATAACTCTGTTTTCAAACTGTTAACTTACATCAGCTCTAGTATACTAAGTGAAAGAATGGTATATGAATTTATTTATTTCATTTGACACTATGGAACCACATCTCAAGGCGTTTCTCTGTTGTCAGGTGGCTTACGCCTTAAAGTTATAGGATCAAGAAAATATACCTTACGTAATCCAGTTGCTTTACACAGATCTACGAACTATTCTTCAATGAAATTGGAAAAGATTACGAATTATCTTAGATGTAATGAAAGATTACAGGATTGTTTTCAAGATCACTAGATTAAAACACTTTGATGTTGGATGACCATAGTAGGGATTTAGTAAAATGTTTCATTTAATGTTTTAAAAGTCAACAATCTCAATTAATCATACAGTCAACGTATACTAATTAATTCAATGTAAAGAAATGATATATACGGAGATATACTACTGAATAATCTTTTCATGATTAAAACATTTTAATGAATTTCAAACAAACGGTAACTTAAACGAAATGAAGTATTTTTCTATAGTATAATGTGACTACATTCTGGCTACTTACAACTTTAAAAATTTTTTTCACGATCAAATTTAAACATCCTAGAAATCTGATGTTTAGGAAAAATGTCTATTAAATTAAATTTATCTCAAAAATGGCATTTTGTTGTAGCTAACCAATTGAGTTTATTACTGACAATGTAAGACACAGATAGAGTGTGTGTCATGCACTGACATCAGCCAGTTACGTAATAGATTTTCTGTGCTCTGTTTCATTTGAAGTTCATTAGTTATTTAGTTATGATCAATGTATGGTGATATTTATCTCAGATATAAATTCTGTTCTCTGAAACTTGTCTAATACTAGTCATAGATGTTGGTTATTCACAGACTTGACAGAATATCATTAAACAAACTTGAAAACAATGATTGTTTATACGAATCTATCGAAAATAAAACCTAGAAATTCTGAATCTTTGTGTCATTATGATTAACTTACAATTAACTTGTATTGTTGAAGACTGTAACTAAGTCAATAAGTATTCATATGTATGATACAGTAAACAAATATTGATCATCCTGATTATAAACTGATTTATATCTATTTACACTTGATAATATATCAATTCATTTACACACACACACACATACATACACATATGAATAGCTTAGATTATTCTTTTCATTGTATTGGTAACAATAAGAGAGTGACAGAGTTACCTATCTGACCAATAATAGCGTATCACTATTTTGTTATTTCATTACACTTTACAATTTATGTGCAAGCGAGAGAGAGAGAGTGAGAGGGTGAGTTAGAAAGACAGTAAACAAACAAAAGTTTAACAAAATTTTTTTCCGTTTATTTATGTCTCTATAACTAGTAATGCGGAAAAATAACCAGCTGTTTCCGACATGATCACGTTTTCTTTCTCACTGTCTGTGTGCATTGGTTCTGGTGTTGTTGGCGGTTGGGTGGGGTGATTGATGGAATGGAAAGTAAAGATACTTGAATGTGATCAAATGATAAATAAGTAAGTAAATGACAACAGGAATTAGTTTAAGTATTTTGTTCTTGTCTAAATTACAAGAATCGATAGAGATTAGACCTATTTAACATTGACATAGTAATCATTTTCTACGTAAAATTTATTGACTGAGTAAACAGACTCATTAGACAGAATAAATAAGATAGCTATACAAGCAACAGTAACAAAGTGTATAATATTATGTTTACTATAGATATTCTTAATGAATATAGTGTCTAAAAATAGAATTCACTGTGTTTGGTCTTAATTATGAAATAATATCATATATTATGCCATGAAAAGCCAACGAGACCTAAGACATCTCTATTGTAGTAGTTTTGACAACGCTTATTCATATTCACCCCAACGACCGAAACAAAAACCTTCAGGTATCATTGGATGCGCCTAATTGTGGATATAGCTCCACAGGATGAATACTACCGATATATAGGAATGATCTCTGTTAAAATCTTCATAAGACAACTTTGTATCTACTTATGAATTTGCATCGAGATGAGTTCTTGTAATTCCAAATAAATACTGTTTACATCGAGTTGCTTAAACTTGAGCAAATCTAGCCGTGTCTGCAATAAAGATAAGACAAGCACCATATTGATCACTATACAGTAAATGTATGAATTTACAGGTTATTTAAATCTGATATGTCGTTTCATGTTGACACAGAGAGTGTTGGTTACCTAATGATTGATAGATACCAAATAGAACGGTGACTTGATTATGTTTTAGGATGATGACAAAATTCACTAGGTTTAAAATTTACGGTTCCTCAGCAATGGCATTTCAGAGAAAATTACTGCCGACACTTGACAACATCATAATGTAAAAAAATATGCATAAAATCACGTGGATATACACTACTGCAGAGTCCTACAACAGAACTGAAAAACTGTTAAACGCTTCCTGGTAGACACTTGTTATTTAACGCAGACCAATTCGTCGTAGTAAATAAACATTCAACAATCTCTACAATAATCAGCCACAATACATTCTATGTTAGAAAATATTCTTCAACAATGATATTAATTGAAGGTCAATAAACTGAAAATAAGTGATCACATAATGACTGAACAGTAATAAAACCGATTGAAATAAGTAAGACTTAATCAGTTGATAATCAAATTATCGAAATTGGTAAAAATGTCTGACGTAACATAGTACTGAGATGAGATTTATGTTACTAAGTCAGGTAAATGATTACAATCATTGTATTTTGAGAATCCAAATTAGGAATTTTTTTTCTGTAGTTAGTACTTTAAACTACTTTGTTATTTTTAATCCAAAGTGGTTGTAAGCAACAACAGATAAGGAAGACGAAGTCAAAGTATGTAAATCGTCAATCTGTCCTACAGTTCAAATGTTCATTCTCACATATTCAAAAACTTTGTAAAAAAAAATGAATATGAACTATAAGAAGTGAATTAATTATCTTACCGATTATTTGTATCCATATCACCATTTAACTAGATGATCACATGTATACACATCAACACATACATACACAAGGATACATACGTATATGCACTAACTATTATCGTGTTCAAATTATATCGACCTAAAATGAATATTTCTTTGTGTACATCACTTACATGTGACCAATTTTGTAACATGAGAAGTGCAGAGTATCATAACACAATTAGATAAACGAAAAAAAGTTATGGAATCATCCACAATAATAATAATAATATTAATAATAATAATAATAATGAAACTGTAAAATCGTATCCTTATCGATCAAAGTAGAGAAAGCAAGTTAAATGTAGAACTATTTATTACTAATACATACAGATACTTACCTACCTACATGTATAATAATCTGTGTACAGTAGATTAGATATAAACTATATTGAGTACAAACATCTACAGACATACTTCATAAAACCTAATAAAACCTGTATTTATGATACTTACACACACATAATAATACACAGATACATGAATCTATTATTTTTACTGATTTATTTATTTGTAAACGAATAAAAGGTGTATTTCAACAAATTTGCTTCAATTAATTGTTATTGAACAACTAAATGACTTAAGTAATATTTCACTGATTATGATGATTTTTAAACAAAACACATTTTCAGTTGTAGGTCTCTTTTCTTAAAAGTATTTTCAATGATTAAATTTTGCAACCTACCCCTCACTAACCAGAAAAAAAGTAAAATAATTTACAATTAATGCAATAGTTTTGTTATTTACTAAGTATGATGTGATAACTATGATGACGTCATAAAATGATATTCTACGCTAACGATGTTTGATTATTCTGTATTCATCAATCAAGGGATGAATATGAATAGAAAAACAGTCCACAAACGTGCAATTTAAATGATTAGTTGTTCACTGTATTTTGTTCGGTTAATGTAATTTGTTGACAGATTTTTAATAAATCACCATTTGACAGACATCCATATAGTAGATTACTTAAATAATGTAATAAGTAGTTAACAGGTCTTATATTGTTGGGTTAGAGGTTTTTAATAAACAGACATAAGTTTATCTTAAAAAATTAATAGAAACAGATCAAAATGTTATGTATTAATTTCAACATCACGTTGATGTTGGATTAGGTTTATTGTATTTACTAGTTAAAACTTGTTCTCAATTGTATATAATTAAAAAGTAGATAGAAATGGGCAGCTGTATAGAACCCTTCATTAATGGAAACCCAAAACTAAATCTATGTCATAAACACAGGATTGTGAGCCATTGCAGCAAACGCTTAACAATCAGATCTACAGATATTAAATTGTAAAATTCTTGCTTCAGTCAACTTATAATATAGCTCAATGGTCACTTAATACCATAAGTGATAACTTTCTCGCCCCTAGATAGTCGGAACTCCATCATTCACGACTTTTTACTAGAAAATCAAAGGTAACGTAAAGAGTTTCACCAGTGAGTTAATTTGATGGTTCAAGTTGAAGTGGTTTTATAATAATTGGTTACTACCCCCTAATTGGTATGTAACAACTGAGGAGTATTATAATGAGACAGTGCTCTGGTATTCCTTGGTTTTCAAAGGCATTTAACTAAGATTAATCTGTGAAAAAAACAAGACCGATGTAAATAATTCCACCTTAGCTTAATTTTAAAAAAATATTTGACACATAAGCGATTAATCTGAAAAATTCCCGAAGTTTTATTGAAAAGACACTACCCGTAGAAGTCAAACACGTTAAGAAAAGGATAGTTATCATCAGTTATACTGCGTTATTGCTGTTTTGTATCATAAAATCAAGAATCCTACAACTAAACATCGGCCGGCACAGTCATACAGATAGGTGGCTGCTCTGTATTAACACGAAAGTTTGGTAGATGATACACTTTGATCAATGTATACATAACTGTAGCGTAAACAATCTCCAAAATAAATAATCGCATAGGTTCTTGACATCGATGTTAACCAAGTTTGTTTTGGCGGACACGCTTAGTTGAAGACACGCGGTCACGCATCACCACCAGATCACCACACAAAACCATGGGAAAAATCTCTCACTCTAGTTTGCCAGCCTATACGTTGCTATCCCGTTGAAACTCTATTCATGAGCAAATATAACCTCACTTCCATCTTTCACTGCCCTCTGATTTCTCTTTATTTGAAAGAGTGGGTTCAATCGTTAGAAGTTGCTCTGGTTGTACAACAAATGTGACTTGGTCATATACCGGGGTGCACTTCAGAACTAATGTTAATACTGTGGTTTGGTGAATGACGTTGGTAAATATTTCGTTAAAAATCTTTGCCTCAACTTTCACAGATATTTCACTCAAACCCGTAGTCCTAATTCTTTAACATGACTACATTACTGTGAAACAAAAGTTCTGGATGTAGTAATTGATGAGGTGACAAACGTGGATCAATTAAAGGTACTTAAAACGTAACAGAACTGTCATATAATGGCTTTTGAAAATTTAGGATCACGTTTGAAACTGAGGAGTATATACATCTATGGATAAATATTCAATTTTAAGGAAAAGCGTTAAGGGAGGCATTTTGTTTTGAACCTTTCCACAAAATCCTCTGAAAAATGACCTACCGCAAAATAAAAGTCATTTATTAACCTGAATCTTAATCCATTTGCCAGACAAGGAGATGAAGAAGTCGACTATTTACAAACCAACATGTGAAATGTAATTGAATATTTTGTAAAACATTCAACTTACAATGTCACATTAACTCAAACTGCATTTGAAATTAGGTACCTAAAGTCCTTGAGAAACTTTAAGTCAATGACGCCATAAAACAAATTACCTGGTTTAAAATAATCAACCACATAGTAATAAAAGATAATGGTTAACTGGATTATATGTAGAATGAAAACTAACTTTCGATACTGAAATCACTCAACAAATTTACTGACGATGTAGATTAAATATGTTAAGTTTAAAAATAATAGTGAGAAATTTATGCTCTGAGTGAATCAAATGAGCTGATCTAGGAACTAACTAGTCTGGCCAATCAACTTACAGATCATTCAGTTACAATATGGGGGAACTACTGAAGCTTCTAGTTATTTGACTGTCTATGCTCAGAATGAAAAGCAATTTTTAAAAAATAGACAATTGTGTTTACAATGAGTCTGACCTGAACGCAGTGAGGCTCCCTTGTAGTGACGTCCCTCAGCGACGTAAGTCCTTATTTCTCGATAAAAATGGAAATTCTCAGACTATGTAGATTAGATACACTAAATCTAATGTATGCAACACCAGAACAGATTTATTCGCCAATATAATATCTAGCCATAGGTCAGCAGCTCATTCTCGCAGACCCTGCGTTTTGACACCTATAGTTTAAAAGACATGTTTCTGGATTCATCATAACCAGAATAGAAGGTTTGGTCATCTGCGTTAGTCCTGGAGATTCTTTTTTGGGTCTATCGACTGACAGAACTGTAACTACTTGTTCTAGTAGAAAATTCTACTTAATGAGTTTTCTGTGGATGTGTGTAATCATCTGATAAATAATTGGTCTTGCACTTCAAGACTATTTTGGAGTATTTTCGTGATTTTTCTGTTCTAGTTGTCAAGAATAGGGTGTATGTTACAATTTAGTTCACTACTAAGCATCTGGAAGACTGTCCTCAATCCAGTTTAACTGGTCTCTTGAATGGAGGTAGATTTTAGAGATTACCGTAGTTGAGGTATTTTGAACATTTTCCAGTAACTCAGTGGCTACATGCTCGCATTCAGCATTCAAGATTTGGTTGGATTAAAAACAGTATACGAAGTCGAAAGTGTCCAATCATTAATATACCTGAAGGCACTGCCCATTGATCAATGAGTTCGCTAGCTTTAAGCATTCATAGCACAGTAACGCTCAGTGGATTATGAATTGTTGCTGATGTTGACTCCTAGATCAATATACTTCCGGATGTTAGGGTACATATCGTTGTTCAAGGTAAGTATCTGTAATTTACGCGCTACAATCCACCTAATGGCACTCCTTGAAAGTTGCTGAATACGGAAATATTAATTTAATGTCCGCAGATCCTTCTGAGGTTCTGAACTGTCCTCTTTATTAAGTATAGTCCTCTGTATCTAAGTATCGTCAGCGTCTAACAAAACTTATAATGGAAATGATTTAAGAAAGTCATGTTCATACGAAGGAAATAAAACTAGCTTCATAACAATGATCTAAGGCACATTAAGCTCATTTTTCCAGCCATTCAGCTTTAAATTGACGCGTATTTTTCATTTTCGTTCGAACAGGGGATTATTTATCTACCATGCACGTGTTGCTAATGCAGTTCGCAAACAATTCTGCTTCATTGAAACCGTCTCCCAAAATGAAAGATCTTTTACCGAATCTTTTTATTAAGTAATGCGTTTATGTAGCGAAATCTCGTTTGTCTCACAACGTGAGCTGAGAGAAATTAAACTAGGGAACAGCTAACATAGTTTTTCATTTCAGGCAGTAACTGAAAATTTTATACATGCCATTTTGTGAGACATGGTGTCTTCAACTACAAATGGGATAAATCTTTTTGGCAAATAGGGCTACTCCCGCCTTTTGACGACTATATCTCCTATCATCATTTGCTTATATTAAGTTTTGAGGGCTATTATTGTTACTTTATTCTAAAGTTTGGTACTGAATTCACGCCAGTTTATAGGCATGGTCATAGCTACACAGAAGGGTTAGTTGTTACACAAAAGAATATTCAACCGTTGAGTAACTGCAAGAACTGAATGCCTCCTTAAGCAATCAGCTGTCTAGAGACGGCTTCGTAAGTTTAAGTAACTATCTACATAATACGTATAACGCAAGTCACACGTTTGTTGGACGAGAAGCCTAAAGTTTCGACGAAGCATATACTAGCCTTTATTATGAAGCCCAATCTTACCACGCAGTGTACACCAATAAGAACTGGTGAAAAACGTGTAGTACACAAGTTCCGATTCTACGAGAAAACTCGCCATAAGACCTTTGGTTATATGGTTTTCGTTGTAGATACAATTCCCTCTACATTTGTTAGTTGAAAATTATGATGAAAAATAAGCAAACTAATTGACTCTGCGACATAGGCATTCTTCTACAACAGGAGAGACTGCGCTCAAAAAAGGCACCGTGGAAAAAGACCAACGTAAGCTCTATTTCGCTAACTTAACAATTGGATTGTTTATACAATATATATTATCTACAATAAACTGCTAATATCTGTATTATTACAGGTTACAAATGTCCTTTGCAATATCCCCGTAGGTTATCTGTAAACTCATTTCCTTACATTTTTATCAGAGTTTATAATTTCTACACGTTTATGACAAGTACTTCCATTCCTTCACAATCACGTGACAAGTAATAAAAGTTCAATATCAATGCATGTTGTGGCCGAGTTTTTAAAATTTACTAAACATCAACTTTGAGGCTTAAAATTGCATTTATAGGGGCTGCCACAATCATGACACATGTCAACAAAAGCACACAAACAGACAAATTATAATAAAAATATTCTATAACAGCCATGATAAAGGCAAACTAACAGACACATGATAATTACCAAACAGAGAACTACGAATTAGCATCAGATACAAATTGATCAGAAGTTGTTAATTAGATTAGAGGGATTTTCAAACAAACGAGAAAATGGTTCTAACACTGGGAATATTATGGCGAAATTCGACAGTCTAGAAAACACCGCAGAAAGAGCGAATATTTTATGGAAATTCAGTTAAGTAATGAAAACATTTACAGGAAAACCCGGCACTATGGGGTGGACGTTTTAGAGACAATCAGCCAAGTAATGGAAATTGTAAGGGGTACTTTCGACATTTAGGGTAATAATTTCGGTAAAATATGATTAGTTTGAGTACATTCAGCCATACAGTGTGAATATTTTGTAGAAAACTGAATATTTTGAGGGCAAGTTGTACCAAGAAATAGGAAAACTTTTATTTGGGGCGGGGAAATAAGTCGCCTTCTACCAAAAGCTGAGGAAGCCTAGATAGTTTACAAAAGTGGGAAATTATATATGTAATTTTCCACGATTTAGTGAAATTTTTATATTACAGATAGAGATCATATATTTCGCCAAGCAGTTTTGGGAATACTGAGTCACTGTACTTTATCTGATTAGTTATTAATATCACTGAAGGAGAAAAAAATATGTTTCGATTCCGATCAAGTAATAATTTTTCGTTACGGGACCAGTCATTGGGAGCACAGTCACTTCGAAAATCACTAGGGTGTTTGTTCCAGTCTTGGTATATAAACATTCATAGTCAATTAATTGGCAAGTTACAATTTTGTTATTGCTTCTAGGAAATTCAAAGATAGTATTCTGTGCACATCCGGGGACTTTATGCACAAGGTTTCAGTTTAACAAACTGATTTTCCGAGTGAGTTCGAGTCTGTGCGCTACTTTAAAGTGTTTCAGAAAATTTACCAAAATGTGAAGGTCTATATAAATAATTCGAAGAAAGGGTAGGCATCTTGATGCCTCCTCCAAAGAACTTGGTTTCAGACAGCAATGATAATCATGCGGATAAATGAATTAACTGTTGAGTAAAGGTATGAGAAGTGTCAAGAGACTTCTGTATACAACCTTTCAAGGACTGGTGATGGGGTCACTTGTCAGTGCTCACATATATATTGCGTCATTTCAAAGTTCACTACTTCTCGAGGAGATAAACGATGATGAGAAATTGTAGCGACTTAAGTTAACTAGCTAGAAGATGATTTCACAACTTATGTATACACGTAGATAAGAAAGCTTAAGTATTCATTTACTTCCTTATTCTTTTATAGGGATTATATTTCCTATTATCTTATATTGAATGTTGAGAGACATTGTGTGTTTGAATGATTAGAATTCCGCTCCAACTGTCTACTGTGCCGGCCTTAAAATAAAGACCTATTACCAAAGATTATTGTTTCTTCTGTTAAAATAGAACGGAACGTACCCAACTATTAAAAAATCAAATAGACCATATATTTAACATCCTAAGCCTTTACCTGAATTTCAATCTTTTAGGTTTATTACGCGTTTACAAATTTTGAGTGTAAGGTCAGAAATATCAGCAGCACACAAAGTTTCGTTTATGGGGACATAGCATAGACTAATTGCATTAAGGATATAAAATGAATGATCTCGTTGCAGAGAGAAAAAGAGTTAAATAGAGTAGTACAGGACTATGTGAGAATAATGAAATTTGGCAGATCACGAGTTAACTGAATTAGTGGAGAGTTATGCGATTTAGGATGGAAGAGTAAAATGAAGTATCGGGAGGTGGTGGTGATATATTAGTTATCAGATGATTTGGCTGGGTGAGGATACTTTGTTGTTTGGTAGAGCACCCACGATATGGTGATGTGGATTAGTTGAAGGCAGAATAGGAGAACCCTTGAAGTGAAAAATGACAAGATAACGAGGAGGCAGACATTTTTGGGAGCTTTGTTGTCTGTACAAGGGGCTAAGTTATGAGTTGAGGTTTCGCCTGAGTCGACTGAGACGAGGAATAGAGTGGATTGCAGTTCATATGATAAAAGCTAATAAGTTGTAGGTAGTCAGCTAGTAATTATTATCGAGCGGTGGCTTATTACTGTCAGCTATAGAAGCATTGCCAATCAATCCATGGTGGTAATGATTCGTTGAAATATGACAGAGGTTTATTGATGGTGAGTTTGAACTTGACGTCAGCATGGGGCTGCTGAAGAAAAGTGCAGGGCTATTGGTATAGGTGTAATGAGCCCGCTGAACAAAGTCCAGCGAATGTGTTCTGTTCTGTTTTCATATTGACTTTTGTTACTTAACGGGAAGGAGTCCGAGTTTATTTAATCACGGTTAAAACAATATACGGACTGAGCATTTTCTGTTTAATCAAGCTGTTAAGGGATTAGGGATGTGTTCTGCTCAGCTGAAGATTTGACGCTCAGATCCACCATGTGTGCTACTTTGCAGTACTTCACTGCACATAGGGTTGGCTTGAGACAATGTACGTCTCCCCAGTATTTGACAAGAGGTGCGAAAACTCTGCCTACTTGGAATACCTCTGATGCTTTGTTGTTAGACTTGGTTTCGCTTACATTTTAGATAGCTCTGGCTGCTCTTAAGAAAAGTAATATTTACAGCGAATTGCATAGTTTCAGCAAACTTCAGAGGAACCTTGCTTTTTATCACCTCTAATGTTATGGGTAGAGTCGCCATACTTTAACTGGTTTTGGAGTGCCTTGATACCTTAAGGTAGCATTGATATATGTAGTCAGGTTTCTTTAGCTTACCATGCATAATAGAATGTAGGCTGGTTGATACTTGGTTAGATTTCGATAGTTGCCCATTATCGAGGTGATCTAGAGTAAGGTTCTCAGAATGGCAACAACTTTGGAGGATGCTACTGGTACTTCGATGTTTGTTAGTATTAGAGGATGCAGGAGACTGTCGACTATCTATTGACGCCTGGGTTGTTAGCATGTCGAAATCGATCAGTTATCTTTCCTAGGTTTGGTTATCTTTCTATAAAGTAAAAGATACTTATCCACTTGAGCGCAATTGACATTAAAACAAAGAACAGAGTGTGTTATGGTTGGGTAACATTGAAAACTTTAGTCATGCTTTGATTCAAGCTTAATTACGTTATTATGTGATTAGTGGTGATCAGTAGTTAAACTTTCTTCATTGAAAAGTCGTTTTGTCTACAATTATATTTATATTCTTCGGTCTAGTGACAGACCTGATGTTATCCACGGAGTTGATAAAATACTTGGCATTAAAAGTCAATCTCAAATGGAACAGGGCTGGATAACTAGTTTGCCAGCCAATCTTCCTCGATCTTCTACAACTGCACAGAGATGTGATATATCATTGGCTTTCAGGAAATAAATCGTTATTATTATTAAAAAGACTATCATTGCTGTACGTAGAGGGAATTTATTAGGTATATTATAAACAAGTCTCATAGTGTAATTTAAACCTATCCATAACTTAGTCGGCCATAAATTAAGCAGAGGTATCCACCTGCTTAAGTCTTTCCAAATCTAGGTCATTTTGTTTCCGTAGTAGGTGAGATAAGGGCTCTAAATATGACAAAACCTGCTAGCTTCGCATCGCATTCATATTTTATTGAGTTTTAAGGTCCATTTTACCAGGATCAGCTTAGCTAAACTTACTTATTCACTGACTTTCTGTCATAAACCAGTAGCTTCATAGTGGCATTGCTGGCGTAGCCATACACAGGTATACTAATCACCTTGAATCTAGATATCAGGTTATTACAAATCCTGTAACACCATTCTCTGCAGGCATCACGACTCATGCTACCATCTACCGGGCATTAACATCCCGAGCCCGTTTTAAGGGTGTTCTCTACTGCTAGTTTTATAAGTAAGACGAAAACATATACACATAGAGTGTAAAACACAACTAGAATAGTGAATTTGTTGATCACATGTATTCATATCTTCCTTCGAAGAAAAACGGTAGCATGCAAGGGAAGAGTATAAACTGTGTTAGCTTATTGTAAGATACCAATGCCTGCTTTTCAACTAATAAAATTGGGAACGAAATTCTTGGCAAGATACTAGAGTTGGTCTGAATGTCAGTCAACACTTTGATCCGAAATTTACTTCTGTGTGGCTCTCACTTCCCGATGATAGATATGAACATATGTAGTAGTCAACCATATGGTGAAGAACACTTCCTTGAAATTTTAGACATGTGCTGCTGGACACAGTGTATCAACACTTTAACGAGATCTGGTAACATTCTGTGTACTCATCCCTGTGTACCAACCATTCTGGTAGTCTTGTATCACAAAAAGCTAGACATTGTCTAGATTATAGAGACATGGGCTAGAATCTCTACATTTCTAAGATGCTCAAACCGGGACAGTCTATTTTGAAAAATAGTCTTGAAAATGTACTAAGCATCAGTTATCAAATCAATAACTGGTGTTTGGACTTCATGACTTTTGAAGATAAACAGTGAAATAAAGTCCAATACTTTGTACACACTATTTACGTGCCGTAAGAAACTGAAACGCTTACGGAAATTATGTTTCGAGCCAAATGACTTCTCTACATCTGAACAAATTACCATGATTTTTAGTTAAACAGAAGAAGGCTATGGGCAATACGCTATGGCTACAAAGTGCAAATCATAGCAAGTCTCTTCAATAAGAGCCTTGAGTCTTTCCGAAATATTATTACTATTCTTTGTATATCAAACGGTGACATAATTATAAACGACCATACTGCTATCACTGGCTTGTTCAGTGATATTTTTGTTAACAGTAGCATGTCAATCAAAGACATTCAAGTAGATGCCTTGACCATGGATGCAAACTACATGGAACCAGTTTTCATTCTTTGTACTACATCCGTAGAGCCATAAACCTCAAGCAGTTATGAAATAGATAATATGGTATTTATTTACTCCCTATTTACTTAATATCTTACCTCTTCGACAGAGGCAATTTACTCTCCACTTAGAAATAGGCAGTTACTTGGATAAATGTAAGACTTTATATATAATTGCTGAATTCAAATTGGGAGTCAGAACCAATTTGTACAACAATAGGCCTATGAACATCACTTCATTTACAGTCAGAATAATAGAAAAATTAAATGTGACATAGCATCAAATTATCTACTTTGTTAAAATTTGTCCCCAATTTTAAACATAGTTCTCTAATTGTAGGTGTCCGACCAACCTCGCTAAGTTATCACAGCTGAATCCTAACCTGACACCTCAATATGGATCACTAGAAGCCCAGACATGCCTGATCATAGGACAGCAGCTTAGGCAGCAGTAGGCATCAATATACACAAAGCAAGATCCTTTGATACAAAACAACCAACACTAACCCAATTACACTTGGCGGAGAAATTCTGGAAGATGTAGAATCTTCTACATACTTGGGAAGCATCATCGATAAACAATGAGGGTCTGATGCAGATGTGAAGGCGCTGATTGGAAAGGCAAGAGCAGCATTTCTACAACTGAAAAACATCTGGAACTCAAACCAACTGTCAGCCGACATTAAAGTTAGAATTTTCAATACAAATGTAAAGACAGTTCTGTTGTATGGAGGTGATTGATTGAAACATGCCTGATGATAGCTAGTGTATTGTGAGGTTTAAAATAAAAGAATACCCGCTTTTATTTTCTGAATGAATGAAATTCCATCACAAAGTTTCGAGGGAATGTATAAATCTATACTGTTTTCCTTCTTTATTTCTCCTCAGCTGCTCTGCAATTGTCAGAGGAATGCCATCTGATGAACACAAAATTGCAGACATAGGCATATACAACGAAGTTGTCAGTGGAGCTACTTACTCAACTAGCTTTTATGCTCTCCGCCCTGGAAAACATATCAATAATGAGTCACATCTAACCATATTATGAATAATTTTTCTTCTATCTGTACCGTATCATGGCTTCTTGCCAGGCATCATCAGATTGCGATACATTACATCTAAGAGGTCACCTGCCTTTCTAGGTAATCAGTATAAATGATGTAAATAGGCTTGTGTCCAGTAGACAATTAAATGTATTTTGTTTAGGATGTAAGTTCTGGCTGTCCGTAACTTTATACTGCATGGCACTAATAAATGTAGTACTAATGGTAGGCATTCAAGATACGACCTAACGCCTCCAAGCAAAGTTTAGGGGTTTAATTCCATCTCAAGAAAAGTTAAAACTAACAAATGGTTTCATGCATTGAGTAGTGAATAGCTGTAATTACTACATCGGAACGGGTAGTAACCATGCCTTCTATCACTGTGTTCAAAACCAAAAATGATCTCTTTAGAATTACAATTTGTTGAAAGCTTGAGCTTAGGCCCTACTATTCAACTCACGCGCGTATATTTCAAAAAGGGTAGTGTGATTTTAGTTGCCAAACAAATTTTCTGGTTTTGATTGTCTGGTACATTAAAACTGCAAGTATTTCCTGTAACTGAACCCGGTTCACTTAAAGTATAGAGTAATTTACTAAGGCTTTGAGACCTTTTCATTTTACAGGTGGAGTAACTTCTTTAGGCACTTATCATCATTTCCCTTGTGTACCAACTGTATATTTTATTTCACTGTAAAACACTTCTGGAGCATTTATAGTAACAGAGTGCCATAAGATTGTTTGATTACTGTCGTTTATCAATTACCGTTGGCTACAGAAATGTGTACTTGCCAACACTTGTCTGTCGTTACTCGGCGGAAACTTGCATACAATGTGGTGATCGCAAAGATATCACAATCTGTGCACTTTACGCACGCTACACACAAATGGTGTAGGAAACCTGAAAACGTATAGCTTTGTCCACATTTTGCTTCTAGATTCAAACCACCTGCTATTGGACGCCACTTATAAACGTGGCTAAAAACATACCGTAAAGTGAAAAAAACGTTAATACCGGAGAGAAGTGTTATGACAGACACCACGAGAATACTTTGACTATATTATAAACGGTAGAGATGGGGGAAAACAAATTAATACTTTATATTTTGACTTCGCTAATGCGTCTGACAAAGCATATCATTAATCTATTATATAAATTTAAAGCCTTCGGAAGAGCAGGCAAATGGCATGACTGGATAGCTTTATTTTTAAAAGATTATTAAAAATAAGACGACATTTTCCGCGTTATTATTTATTATGTGTGTTAATGATATATGCCACTGTTTTGTAGAGGGTAAAACCTTTATGTTTGTGGATGACCTCGGATGAAGGTTAAAACGTTAAAGGGAGATCTCAATAAATTTAGTGAATGGTGTAATATATGGTCTCTTCCCTTTTAACACACAAAGCCAAGGTACCCATATTTCGAAGAATCTAACCTGTAGATCAACCTTCACCTTGATGAACACGAATTTCGTCAACTAAGTAGTATCTGTGACTTAGGAGTAGGGTATTCGAAAAGATTATCCTTTACCGAGCATGCTACATCATTGGTCTCTAAAGTTTGCAGACTTATTGGTTTGATTTACCGTGACTATCGTCTTAACGAATCTAAGGTTATTCTTTATGAAACTTGTGTTAGACCTCTGCTTGAGTACTGCCCAATTATACACAGTTGTTTGCACTTACTAGATTGGCAGAAAAGAGAGGAGGTTCAACGGCATTTTACTAAACTACCAGCTTTAACTCAACCCTATGATGATAGATGCTATGCTTGATAATTAGACCCTTTATGAGCCAGAAAAATCGAAGTTATTCTTACGATGCTCTATATAATTCTACATAAGAAATATATAACGGACTCTAAAAATTCAGCATATGCTCGAAAACGTTGGTATGACTTGCGGAACCAAAATTCTCTGGTAAGAGTGAAGAAAGCCTCTAGTAAATTAAAGTCTTCCTTTTTTTGCACGCTATGTTAACCACTGGAACCAGTTACCAGAAAACACATGACAATGTGGCTCCCTATCACAGTTTAGATTGGTAATAAATCTCCACTTAAACAATGCTGGTATCTGCAACTAATTAATACTATTTATGAAGTATAAGGTATATTTATCGATGGACCTTCTAGCATTTAGTTTTTTAATAACACTTCTAAAAAAATCACTTACAGGTTCTAAGAGCTTTTTAACTATTCACCTACAGCCAATAGGACGGTTTTCTTTCCAGAAGATAGTGCTCTAAAATCTCGTAATATCCATATATTTCTTAGAGGTGATGCCGTTTACCTTATATTTTAAGCTCTTTGTTGTTGAGTAGATCTGAAAATTATCCTAGCCATCACCAGTATTAATAAATTCTTTTTAGAGTTAAAAAGAATAAGCAAACAAACTTCATTAAGTGCGATATATACACCTTACGTTTCACCGCAAACTGTTGTACTTAATTGATCATTCTATCCTGGTAAATCTGCACACACACTCGGTGGCGTCATTGTTGAACATAACAAGGTCGAAATGGGGTTAGATTTTAATACTTTTAAGTGTGGTTGGATATGCGTTGATCTCTCCATATATGGTAATAAGTTGTATAGGCTTCAATCAGTAGTTGACTTAGGGCCAAGGTACTCTTATAATCTGTCATTTACTGAGCAGGTTACCATGTAGATATCTGGGTCGCATCGATTTCTGGGTTACATACTATGTAGCTTTCATAATAATGATTCTCGTGTTCTGCAATATAAAGTTCATGTCCGACCTTTACTTGAATACTGCATCCTTATTCTCAGCAATCCATAAATTAAGGAGAGACTCAGACTAGATTTTGTTTAGCATCGCTTTACTCTTCCTATTCTTGAGACTGATCGTACTTCGGACTATAAAACTAGATGCACTAAGTTAGGACAAGATATTTTATGAAGGCGGCGACTGAAGTTCAACAAGGTATTGAACAGATTGGTTTAATCATCGTCTAATACAATTCAGCTCGCGAAACCTTCTTGCTATAACTTATGCGATTCGGCTTCGGAAATAAAAATGTCACATTCTAAATCTACTCTTTATATGAATCGTTTTGCGAATAAATTCTCCAGATTCTGAAAGAGTGTGCCTCAAGCCATTTAAGAAACAGATTTACTTTCTTTATTTGTAAGACATGTCGGTAATTTCATTACATTAAAAATATTTACGTCAACTATAGTTTTTCACTCCACTAACGAAATAATAGGGATTCTAAATGTGCGAGCACCAATCACCTGTCCTAGTCATATGCCAGTGTTCATCCATATTAATCAATTATTAAGCAGAAGTGGTGTGTTGAGTCTTTCAATGCCCGCATAAACACTAATTTGCGCCCATCCATTTGAAGATACCAGTGCTACTGTTCTTTGTTATATTTACTATTAGTTTCTATCAAGTCGTAGGTGACAATGGATAAAGCTATTACGGAATCCAATAGCACAATAATTTGGCTTCTCTTTAGCTCCCAAGTTCTAAGTACTCTTGGTCTTATCCCTCATCTGGATATGTTCAATGATCAATTCTGCTCACTTCCAAATGGTTTTTGGAAGCGTAACGCCCAGGTTGAGAAGCGCGTGGTTCTTATTTATATATGCACTATGATAAAATACCTATATTTGGTATCCTAGTACTGTAAACTTTGATGCCGTTAGTTTTGTTTTTAATTTGTACGTTAAAAATGCCTTGACAGTGACTCATTACCGATTTCCTTGCACTCATGTAATTCCATATTATTTTGATAATGCCTGTTAACTGGTATGCTTTCATATACAAAATAACACCTGAGAGAAAAAGCTATTTATTTACTTATTTGTTTACTCCCGCTCTGCTGCTTTTTCCTTTTTTTGTCTATTAGTTCCCAAACTCCGTGTTATGTTAAAAGTATCACCATCTACGATGAAAAGAAAGAGCGTCTTTGTGGTTTTTCACGATACCTTATATTAATATTTCCGATCTTCATTGTTCTCCTACGAGATGTTGTTTACACAAGGTCATGTTCGTACTTGGTGCTACAAATGACTATTTAAAACAAGTACATACTATCTAAATTTTTCTAGTATCACTCTGATGATATTTGAATTGATTACATGCATTAATAAGTGCTCCAAATTCATACATTCCTGAATACCCAAGATTACAGAGTACCTTCCAACTGGTGGTTGAAATTTACTTGCACACATGCAATCTCCCTGCACATGAATTTTCGGCGTTTAGGTACGTTCCGTTCCATTTAACAGAAGAAACAATAATCTTTGGTAATAGGTCTTTATTTCGTATCGTGGGCAGGAAACAGTTCGAGCGGGATGCTAGTCATTCAAACACACAATGTCTCTCAACATTTAATATAAGATAATAGGAAACATAATCCCTATAAAGAATAAGGAACTAAATGAATTCTTAGGCTTTCTTATTATCGTCCATGCATAAGTTATGAAGTCACCTCTTAACTAGTCAGCCTAAGTCGCTACAAATCTAGTGTATTGCAAAAATGTTACTGCTACTCAAGTACTTATTTCCGTGGAACTTAGTGTTAGTTTGTGTGTGTGCCTTTATCATGGTGACCATGCATGTAAACTGGCGTGAGTTCTCTGAAAATTTCGGTATATAGTAATAATATTGGCTCTGTTGACACTCAAATCAACACCTATGAGGGCAAACTTAACCCCTACTAAATCTTTAACGGCTACGCCGGAAGTTGACACAAAACACGTATTAGAATAAATACTAAACTTATCCGACGTGAACGGCAAAATGGAAATATACAAGATAGGCTACAAACAATGACACACCATCATCAAGTAGTGAAGTAATGAATGGGAACAAAGAGCTTGAATAAGAGATCATAAAGTGTTTTTCAAAGGAAAGGTGTAATAATATACTAGACTGGATACATACAAAGAACGAAACCCGAACACGGTTCGCTTCGGTAACGAACTCAAAGTAAACATCCTTGAAGAACGTTGATACAAATTTCAAGGACGTCCGCTCTCATCATAGTCTAATTATAAGGGATCTTAAGGAATCACAGGACCCAGAGCCTGCCAAACGTTACACCTACAGCCTCTAATTAACTGAATCATTTATCCCAGTTACGTTACCTGACACAAAACACAGAGTTCACAGTAGGCGAGTGATTAGATTAGGTAAAAGGAGTGACGGCGAATCACAAAGTAGACAAGTTTTAAAGATAGTCCAGGGCAGTGTGGACAAAAAGAAATATAGTGCTGAAAAATCCTGACAAAGTTCGTGAGCAAGCCATATATGCATCCCGTTAGACTGGCGGCTTTAGGATCACATTATGAGAAAAGAAGCTCTCACCGAGATAAAGACGAGGTTGCAAGATGGACAGAAAAACCTGAAAATACAGAGTTTTTGGGTGGAGTGGTCTTGGGAGCCAACGATCCCAAAGGCTGTGTGGGTAGGGTTGGAATTTATCAAGCATCCTGAATGTACTGTCTATAACGCCAAGAGCCTATGAAGCAAAACGATTGAGCCAAGTATCTTGGTAGGAGGATTCGGTCACGACATAATCGTTCGCACGGAAACTTGATTAATGACTGATATAGATCTCATACCAGTCATAACAGGGAGTATATGTATAAGGTCAGAAAGGGTTACTAACTGCATGGGTATGGGGACACAAACTTGTTTATTCGGGATGACGCGGTATGTCAGCAACACATCTAGGGCGGTAACTGTGAGTTTATAGCAACCTAGGTCGACTAGTTAAGAGTTGACTTCAAACCATAAGCATACGCCAAAGTAATAAAGCTCAAGTATTTATTTACTCCTCTATTCTGCTTAGGGATTATATTTCCTATCGTCATATATTGAATGTTGAGAAGGTTGTGCGTTTGAATGACTAGGATCCCTCTCCACTGTCTCCTGATAATGATAATAAAATAATGACCTATTCCCTGATAATATGGTTTCTTATGTCAAATAGAACGGGACGTACCAAGGCGTTTATAGATAATCAGCTGCACTTATACGTCTACACATAATCATGTACGTGTTGAAGCAGCTTGCTGTAATCCTGGTTGCCTAGAGAACGATTTTACTTTGAGCCACATTTATGAACATAACAAAATTAGCAGGTTTCTTATTGTTGGAAATTTCAACATACCTCACATCAACTGTAAGAATATCACATCTATAGGCAGGAGGCTTTGGTAAGAACTTGTTGACAAGTCTCCAGTTTACCTTAATGAAGAATGTTACAAAACCGACACGTTTCGACCTAGATCATGAACCGCCACTCCTTGATCTTATATTCACACATAACTCTGATGATATTACTAACATTAATCTCCTATCTCCACTTGATAGTAAAGACCATATTGTCCTGAAACTTTGCGTTTAAAACTTACGTAATTGAATATAGATCTGTTCCATCTTGTCCAAATGTATAGTGAGCAAATATTCCGACAATTAGGAACCAAGGTGCTTCAGTGGAATGATCAGTCACCGAAAGTCGTTCAGTAAAAAGAAGCATGGTGCGAATTTAAAGAAACATCCCAAGAAGTAACTACCCCATTCATTCAATAGTCAGCACCATGTGAGTTGTAACGTCATTCTTCATTGACTGACAAAAACTCTCGATAACCACTACGACATAGAAATGTCTTCGAAACTTACACATTAATACGAATTTTGATATATTTAAGCAAGAGCACCATAAAGTTAAAAACGTTTGTAAACAAACTACTGATAAAATTCATTTGACCTATTAAAGGCACCTTGCTCAGGATAGCTTCACCTGTCCTAGGCTGTTGTTTTCTTACATTAATAGACGAAAAAAAGTTTATGGGAATCCACTACTAGTGTGTTAGCTGGATCAGATTTAGGCAAAGCTGAAGACTTATTAGAACATCTCAATGAAATTTTCTCTGTAGATATTGATATAATTACATATTCTATAAATACAACTAAAATAGTTGTAGTGGAATCAGCCTTTATTACTGCGGAGAAGGTTTTCTAATGACTTGGTCACCTAAAACCAGGAAAGTCACTGGGTTCTCAACGGACTATTACAACCATTTGCAGACATCACTTCAGAACCCCTCTCATGGCCGTTTAGGATGTCCTTTTTGCAGGATCAACTTCCAAGAAATTTGAAAGATGCAATGATCAGTAAAGTTTTTGAGGGTAGAAATAGATAATTAGCATCTAACTACAGGCCTACCGATATGACTTATATAACAGTTGAAGTCTTAGAGAAACTAAGCAGTGATAAAATATTAGTTCACGTAGAGTCACAAAACTTGCTGACTCCAAAGCAATATAGATTTCGTAGGTGCCTTACTTGTCTTACTAACTTGTTAACTGTGAAGAAGGGCTGGGTAGAGGCCATTAATTAAGAACTGTCTGTGGATGTAATATTCATTGGCTTCAGTAAGGTATTTTAAAGTGTCTTATATAGAAGTGCCTCACGCAGAAACCACTAAACTTTGGAATAATAGGGCTAATTCAGAATAAGATAAAAAAATTCCTATGAAAGCGAAGACAGAGTTGGAGTTGACAGAACACACTTTGAATGGAAGCCTGTAATAAGAAGGGTCCTTAAAATTACCATCTTGGACCCTCTTTTATTTCGCTTTATGTTAATGAATTGTCAGGTCAGCTGAAATAAGTGATTGTAAAATTTGGAAAGCAGTATGTAATGATACTGACAAGCTCGATATTTATTCTGACCTAAACAACTTGACTCGATGGTCTCAAGGCTGAAGGGCTAAGAACCGATTGTGGTGACAGTGCACTATTGAACTTGGCCACGGTAACGGCTACTAATACACCTTAAATGATGCACCATTTCTACAAGAAAAAGGATTTAGAGGTAACTACAAGTCGTAACTTGAAGACCACTGAATACCATAACGCAACAGTAGCTAAAGGTTTTAAGATGTTATGGTTACTCCGCAGAGTGTTCAAATGTTTCGATGAAGATGTATTCCGGATTTTATATCCCATGAGACCTAACCTTAACTACGGTATCCAAGAAAAAAGTCCCTATCTTATTAAGGGTATCAAGAAACCTGAGCGGGTTTAACGAGTGACTGCTAATTTAATAACAGGCCTTTCAAATCTTTCTTACAATAAACGTCTGAAACGCCTGAATCGTTTCCAATTATCATAGAACACAAGGTGAACATTTTGGGATTCAGTATCTTGAATAATCATTTAGGTGTTAATGTAACTTGTCTTTTTAATCCCTCTAAAACTAATCACCTCAGAGGTTACTTCAATAGTGGTTCGAGTACCGGGATCGAACAAACAAAGTGGGAATCCGTTTTCAACATCGAGTGGTCAATCACTGTAACGCGCTACCTGAATAAATGACATCAGCTTTATCAATCAACTCTTTTAAGTAAAGACTGGATCTGCACAGGGACAACCACTGAAAATTTTAATGCAGGTCACAAGACTTGCTATCCTCATTACTGGGAAATGAGGTAGGGCTAAAATTTGATTGATAGTTCAAGGTCATTCGTTTGTGGCAATTCTAAAGTATACCAAGCTTTTATTATTTCCCAAATATAGTTATATCATTACTTGCATAGCTGTTTTTTCGTTGTCTTAAGTACTGTTATCATTGGTTACTTGGCTTCAAGACGTTTGAAATAGATTCGGTCTTATGTCAACAAAAACGAGGCATGATTTCTTTGGGATGTAAAATTAACGGCATGGGGAGGGAGGAATTCGGGTTGGAATTTACAGTAATTACAGCACATTTGCTCATTTTTCATAATCACGCTTCAGACTGAAAGCAAAACCTAAGCTAACAGCAGGTTGGGAGGAGAATATAGGCGAGAAACGTGGAATGGGTGGAAATATAAAAGATAAGTAGGAAATTTCTCCAAGATGATTTTCACCTAATCATTATACAAGCCTTTTCAACTAGGCACGAGCATATCTATCAGACGAAGTTAGTCTTTTGTGGGTCCAGGCAAATAGTGTAGAAATATGCAACTCTAGTTTATTGAAGAATCACTCGGTGGCTGAGTTTCCTTTGTCGTAGAGTAAACTTTCTTTATTCTTCCGGCTTATGTAAATTGTATTACATTTAGCTAAAGGAATTCAAAATATAGAATTAGTAGCTTACTCTACTTTTAACACTATCAAACACTGAGGTAGTGGAGATTTAGGTCCGTTCTTCTAGCTGTGTAACTTGATTGTGGTTTCATATACAATCTAATATAGAGAATTTTCTCGATATATTCAATATTTGACAACTGGAACCTGCAAGCTGTTTGGTTAATGCTTTTGTTTTTAGCGTTGACTGATAGCGATATTGCTTTCTTTCTAGTGGGTTTGATGCCAGTGACAGACATCTTATTCTCATTGTGAGTACCAGCTGAAAGTGGTCATAAACAGATTATTGTACCTTTATCTACTTATCATAGTTGTCTTCTACCAATCAGGTCAAGCCGAATTATCCTACAGCTGGTCAAACTAAGACATGATATCAGTGGCCACCTATATACATTGTTTATAAAAATGGAAACTTCTAGACTGGTCACCAAAGTTTCGAAAATCGTCTATCAAAGGCACTCACTAGTGTCAATCCATTGGCTACTTAGTTTTTACAACCTAAGAACCTTATCACCATCCATCTACTTTTTGTAATTTTTGTGTTTGCTTAATGCATCTTTCTATTCCCCCTATGTTTTTAACATTGTGCTTCCTCGAAATTTTCTAAGTTTGACTTGAGTTTTCTCGCCTGAATCAGTATTTTAGGGTCTATCCTCTTATTAATTCCGCTTTATACCGATTCATTACAAACAGTATGACTTCATGAGAGGTGCGGTTAATTTTCAAATAAGTCTTCGTAAATATAAATATATCTTAGAAAAACGTGATTCATGGTATTACTTACATGTCTCAACTTTATATATGCCAAAACAACCTAGACCTATACGTATATTTCCCAGGTTCTACGTTGTTTGTGACTATGTAAATCTCCAAAGTCGCGCAATTTACTGACAACTTAAGTTAGTGTCGTATTATCCAAAAGTTCAAGTGAATGATAAAAATATTTAAAAACAGTTTGAAAAGATTTCACCACATGTCGCTTTTTGTTTTCGCAATTAACATATTCGGAATCAATCGATATGTCTTGACTTGGTGGAACTTAATCGTTTTTATTTCATATTAGATTTTAGTGACAACTGAGGATGCCGTACGCTAACCAACCTATCGTCACACTAACAAGTTTTAACAATGAAAACATAAAGTTCGTTCTAGAAGAGACTGATTTGAGCGTAGCCAACGCTATCCGCCGTGTCTGCATAGCTGAGGTCCCTACTCTTGCAATAGACTGGGTGCAAATTGAAGAGAATAATACAATGTTGAATGATGAATTCATTGCTCAACGTGTTGGATTAATTCCATTGACGTGTGATAATGTGGTTGATAAAATGACATATTTTCGAGAATGTCCTTGTCGCGAATTCTGTGAACAATGTTCTGTGGAACTTACATTGGATGTATGTTGCACCACGGATGCGCCAAGGCATGTCACAGGGGCTGATTTAATCAGCAGTAACCGTGATGTACAACCTGTACCTTCAAGAGATGCTGATGAGTCATCGTATGTTGGCCAGGTGAGTATGTTTCATTAACACATATATAATATGTCGGTTTATTATTGCTGAACTAATGGTTAGTTACAACTTGCAAATTTCTTTATGCAAGTACTGACATCTATTTAATTAGCTTTCTTAACATTGCATATATACACATAAGGGTGTCTGTTTTTTAGGAATCCATACTAATTGTCAAAATGCGCAAGGGGCAGCGATTAAAGCTAAGAGCGATAGCCAAGAAAGGTTTTGGTAAAGAACATGCAAAATGGAACCCAACAGCTGGTGTAGGATTTGAATATGATCCGGATAACGCTTTGAGGCATACATTTTTGCATAAGCCTGAAGAATGGCCACGTTCAGAATATTCAACTCTTCCAGAAAATGAACATCAAGCACCCTATGATCCAACTGGAAAGGTAAGAGGTTTTGTAATGTGATCTTTATTATTTCCATACATTACAATCAAACAAATTTGCTCACCGGCCTAAGCGTTTTGATATTAGTTGGAATACTGTTCATACCTACCTCACGTTGGATATTTGATTAAATGAGCAATAGTTGTGTTTAAAAATGAGGTCTTAATTTGATTGGCGAGTGATTACAGAACTCATTCCCCATTCGCTTGCTAGTTAGATAACACATTCCTGTGCATTTTTGTATTTAATATTTTCCCTTCAAGCCTTGTGACACTAACTTTTCTTATCTCCGTTCATTCAGAGGTATGCACTAATATTTCGTTCTCGTAGCCACTTCTCAATCGGGTCTATAACAGTAACGTAATGATATTGTCTGTTCTCATATTCAACTGCACCTGTTACTTGAGCCAGAATACGACTGATTTTAAGTAATTAAACTGCAAGATTGCAAAGTTCAAGTATTATTTATGACAATTGTCATATTTAGCTATCATTGACCGAATTTTGAACTCTAAACAGTAAGTCATTTGCACATAATGAAGTGTAGATTGACCTTTGAAATGTTTCGTGAGCTAAAGGTCATATCACTAAAATTTCAAGCCAATATTCCACATCCTTAGGATGGACTTGTATTTTCCCGTTGAATTTTTATGGACTGAAGCTGGTCAGTCTCTGTTGCTATGTGTGCATCTTGAGCGGATCGCCTTGATATTCCACATCCTATTTCCAGTTTGTGAGAACTAAAACATTGGTTTTCGATCATATAGTCACTCTAAACTTAAGTAAATTGAAGCATATATTAAGGACATTTCTCACAATCAGGATTTGTGGTGTAGCAATCGTCTCTACATATGCTTATACAAAATCAAGACCGGCAAACAGACCACCCATTAAGTGTTTGTAGGTTTTTCAAGCAAAAGTTGTGTGAAAGTTCAAAATAGCTAGTTGTTCTTCGAAAATATTTTCTAAGGCTTCAAGAATGCGTTTTTGAGGATGTATCATGTCGCTCTCGAAAAGTACAGATACACCTTTCGAGATAGCCACTATAACAGAGATATGTGATAAGGATAGTAGTCTGACACGATAGTTGTTCTTAATTACTTATAGTGGCCAGTTAGGTGCCAGTCGTTACTATCGTATTTGAGAACACACATTTTCACCAGCTAGCTATTCGATGGTTTGATGATCTCTAACGTGTATTCGAATTTGTTCTTTACTATTCTTAGCTTTTCGGCATGCCTTCGAAAATCAAATCGTTGTGATTGTGACATGTTGCGTTAAATTACTTGTTAAATTTATAAGTTTTCTTGTTTACTGGTTGAGTCTTGACTCCAATTGAGCTGTAGTAATGTAGTATTTGGCTTCTTATCAGCATACTACTCCTGTACTGACTTAAAACGTTCCATGTTATTACTTACTATTACCCAGTTCGTAATTTCATATTATTTTAATACTAACCTTTGAGTTATAAGTTCAAAAGACTTCCCGCCTCGTTAATGCCCAAAAACTAGCAATATCCACTACCACTTTGTTACTTAGATACTCAGAAGAAACTATAAATGACTATCAAAACCGGATGTTATTATTATTATCGTTTATTATGTCAAAACTAACAACAGAGACGTGAATGTATTGGAGTTGCTTAAATCTCTAGAAACTTATCACTTTATATTGTCTTATAATGATGGATTTACTGCTTTTTAGCCACTAAACTTACTCATGAATAATGTTATTCATTTTAACCAAGTCTATAAACACCTCTCTTTTTATTAAATTTTTAGTACACCAATCTTTGTTCTAATTTTACGGATATTGTAAGCTTATTAGTTCGGCTTATCTCAGGATTATATAGTGCTTTGAATAGGATTAGCTGAGGCTTAAGAAAACAGGAGGGAATCGTTGCGTTAATAATATCAAGGCCAATTGTATCTTACCATATAGTTACTTCTTATTGAAATATCGTTTAAATTCTTTTTCATAGCTTATTTAGAAACACTCCTCATGGATCTAATAAACCATTTTTTTGTATTACAGTAATAATAGTGATATAAATCTCTTCCTTTTTTTTGAATTTCTCTGCAATCCACCATTCTGTAGCCAAATCGATTCTTTTTCAATATTGAAACTTGTGGATCATTACAACCGAAAGCCATCATATTTTCCAGTTTAACTGTTTTGAAAAGGAAATTACAAAATCTGTTGGATAATTTAACACAGGAGGGTCTTTAAAACTGTAATTAACTCTAATATTTTGTAAATATTTGAAAAAAATGTAATATATGCAAATATTTATTTACTTTTCACTTTCAATCATTCAGCTGTAGATTTTAACTGTATTATGCCAATCAAGTTATATCATTATTCTAGACAAAAAGTACCTTTCGTAACTGAATTTACCCTCCATTACTGATTTGCAATAAGTTTAATGATAGCCACTATCTTACCTCTATCAGCACTCAAGGTTACCCTGTTGCAATCAAATCCTTTCACCTAATATTTCTACTTCCACTTCTCCAACCTTTTCCCTACTACTCTTACATGTACTGCTAGTGCTAGCGGTTCAAGTCCACGAAGTTTCACGGTTTTCTGAGACCGCCCTCTAGTCGTCTTGTTGAAATTTTTATATACAAACCCTGTGTCAGATTGATTAACAGCGTGTCTATCTAAAACCCTAGAATTTCTTGCCATTGATGTGTTTGTTGTGTCTGTAAAACACCTATGGGGGATCTTAATGAAGTCATTCGCTTATTTCATCTGATGAATATATAGAACCAGAGCGATTTACTTTTCGTTTATCTGGGAACAGGAAATTCACACAACCGTAGTTGTGTAGAAACAGGACTAAGATGGGGGCTAAACAGGCATTTGTTAAACATATTTCTATCAAAAGTCGCTAGAACTTATGGCGAACTGTCATCAGAGTTGTCAACCTTAAGCGGTGTTTGTCAGAATTGCTGCTTATCCCTCTCTTAATTTTATTTGTCGATAGATGTCCCACAAGAAGTCTCACCTTATTTATCTAACTTATCAAGAGCTGGTCTCCTTCCTTGGAGCCCACATATCGACTGAAAATGCGCGGACGTTATAGTCCTATTCGCTGAAGTTGCTGGTAATATATAGAGTCTCCTGAATACCTTTAGAAACAATCCAAGCATATTTAGCTTCTAAACGTTACTTTAAGACTGATGGGCATCATCGTCTAGACTGGTTATAAGAAATGAAGTAGTTGAGTGCAAAAATTATGTCACGTACCCTGGGAATCACATCAGCCCTGATTAAACAGTCCCTGTTGGGATTTTAGCTCGGATCCAAAAAAGCTCGTTTGCATTTGCTAACTTAGGTCACATATTGTAGGCAAGATATTCGTCTACCAACAAAAGGATAAGTATACTACCCAGCAGTTCGCTCTGTATTAATATATGTATGAGTAACATGAGCCATGAATATAGGAGATATGTGTAAGCTCCAGGTCTCTTTGTTATCCTATATCCTAAGCATTATTATTTTTTCATACAGATCTAGGCTTCATTTCTTTCTGTTCAGTTATATCGTGGTGTTAATTTCGTAAGTTTGGCCTGACTGTGCTAATCTGGTGTGGGATCTTGGGTCAGTGTGCATATGTCTATGTTGTTCATGACTGACTGATTGAAAGATAGGGACACACGGCACTGCATTTTTGTCGTTACTATCTATAACCTGATTGAATGTAACTCGGATGAAGTAAAGAACTAGACTCTATCAGAAAGCTGGACGCTTAAAAATTGTAATCATAACAGAGGGTTTTAACCATAAAGTCAGCTGATAAGTACTTAGATTTTTCGTTCCAGCTAAATGAACAGATAATGGTGGTTGTTTTGTAAAATCTTGCTCAGATTACCACCCATCACTGGCAAGCAAAAACTGTAGAAATTAGGAGATATGTGAAGACTGTCGACCTCCAACATCAACATGTAGATGGATATGAATGAATCATATCAGCACTGATTTCCATTTGAGAAACTTAGTAGGAGACTGTAGCTCATTCTGGAGTACGTGTTTGATCTAACCATGCCTTAGTGAGAGAATGCATTTCCATGAATTTCACTGGACCTAAAATGTCACAACATGATGATCTCTAGAATACCAATTCTGGAACAGAAAAGATCCTAAGAATTACCTAAGCACTTAATCGATCATAGGCAGAAGTTTTATCCCGAAGGAGTTTAGAGTAATTTTCTCACAACTTTAAATGTAGCATCCGACTTAAAAGGTTAAGAAAGACCATAGTGTTTCTGAGATATCTATTGAACTGATAGACTCTTGGTAACTGATTGCAGCAGGCTCGGTCAGTGGTGACGGACGGCACCATCTGAAACACATTGTAACAAAAGTCTACGCAGGAATTGTGTTCAGTGGTGAGCGACACAAACAATCAGTGTACGGGGGTTGGTCGGAGGTACGGCTTCGGCGGTAGGTGTTTCTAAACAAGTGTTCCACCTGATCAAGGAAACCAGTTTTAGAAAGTCGACTATTTGTGAAACTATTTTAGAAAAGTATGTATCCATGATCCACTCACTTCAGACGATTAGGTCGATGGGTTGAATGCTTTCAGGTACAGTTTCATTGACTTTAAGCTACCCTTCAGTTATCTGAGTGAAAAGTTGACCCGTCCCCTAACTATAAGTAATTTGAAGCAAGGGAAAGCAGAACTGCCTGACAGGTTGAACTACGCATTATCGTAAAGTTTAACTACATAGGTTGACTGACATACGAGCTAGAGTCTGGGAAGTGCAATAAATCCAACTTGACCGGCCTTCATCAGTTGCTAACTCGGTTTATGCGGAAGCGCAATATCCTTTTTTTAAAAATAGATGAGTTTGAGTAAATGTTAGCGTTTGCAATCATCCGACGTTTATCTTCCTTACATACTTTCGTTTCGCTTCTTCTTGAACTATGCTGTGATATTAATCTCGTACATTTGGTCATGTCTTACTGGTGTAATATAGTAGTCTGGACTGATAAGCGCATATACCAGATCTTACGTTCTATATGACGAATTGACTAACCTGACATAAAATGCATTTTAAAACCGATTTATTTTTCTGTATCTTCATTAACTAGTTTTATTGAGTTTAGTGACTTCAAAATGTACAACATTTACTGATGAATTTTGTGTTCATACATACTAGGATGAAACTGCTGTTCAGTACTTCCTAGTTCCAAAGGAATGTTTTTCATCAATTCCTCATATCAAATTCTTTCCGATAACTGCTCACTAGTTCCTACAATTATAAGTTCAAAATTAGTGATCACAAAAATAGCCAATTCTGAGACATATTCTTACTTAATCGATTTCATTCTAAATAGAATTCAGCCGTTGTTTACAAACACTTGATCTAATTGTATTTTTGTATCTACTCTATCTCCTATGTCACCTATATACAGAGATACTTATATATATTTAATAAGTAGTCTTGTTTATTTCAATTGTTCTTTGAATTTAACAAGCTACATGATGACGTTGATTATTTCAGTATTAATATTCGTATTTTACAAATAATCCGATGGAGAAGAAATGTTTATCCAATTATCCTTGATATCTAAATGATGTTGTATATGCCTACAAATTGGTTATTTTCGTGATCATTAATTCTTGAACTTATAATTATAGAACCTAATATACATTTATGGAAAAGAATATTCTTCATTCAATCGTCTTTGTTTTGCTGAACATAGAAATTTTTAAATAATATCAAACTCTAATTTCAATCAGCTTGAAATAAAGACCTTGATAAATTTCTGTATTTCAAGCTATTGCAATAGAAGGAGGATTTATCAAGGTGTTAGATACAATGATTGATTCCTTACATTCATTTATGTCTAAGTGATACTTGACTGATTTATAGAAACAGAAGACAGGATAACTAGTCAGCAAACATGTGCGCTTTTATGTAACAAAGTAAACATGATTATAATTTATTGAAATCATCAGTGATTGTTTGATACCGATTTCATAGACCACTACTGAAGTTACTGACACATGCCAACATTACAAGAGATTCCAGCCGTTAATTTTATTGAATTTCTTCTACATACTTCGTGTGTTCAAATCATTTAGTGTACTAATTGACTGTCAGTATTTGCAAGTTATAACTGATATGTTGACTAATGAGTCACTGGTTTCTCTCCAGCTCTATCGGCTTAGTCCATTAGCCTTTAATTGTTTTCGATGTAACACGATACACAGTACACTAATTTGTACTTGTTAAACGAGTAAATATAAAATTTTGTTTAACTGATTTAAATTAATTTCATTAACTTCGTAGCATTTAGAAATTCACTTCACTGTCATTATGTAAAGATGGACAATTCAATTTTCAATTATTCAATCATTTTCATTATTTATCATTTATGATGTTTATGTTTGTTTAATTCTATCATTATTGATTATTGGGTACATACAGAAATTGACATTTAAATGTGTCAATGTAAACATTGACCTCTTTGAAAATAGAAAAATATCTTTCTTTTTTCACATTATTTTAAATGAAAAGAAATAAACAAAAGTAGATGATAATTATTGACTGGATAAAATTGATTCCCAATTGATGAAGAAATTAGGAAAAGACACTGGAGGTGAATAGGACACACATTGAGGAAATCACTAAACTGTGTCCTAAGACAAGTATTGACATGGAATCCTGAAGGCCAAAGGTAAAGGTGAAGACCAAAGAACGCATTGTTTTAGGACTTGGAGAAAAATATGAAGAGAATGAAGAGCTCTTGGGAAGAACTGGAAAGAAAAGCTCAGGACAGAGTTGGTTGGAGAAGGCTGGCCGGTGGCCTATGCTTCACATGGGTTAACAGGCATTAATTGATTGATTAATTGAAAATTGATTCCGCCTAATTAGAAATAATTAAGAAAATGAAAATGTCAAAGTTTTTAATTTTTTTAAAGCTTGTTTAAATGAAGTGTATTATTTACATTTAAGTTGGATTGTGACTGGCAAGTGGAATCCAGGACGCGCGTTTCGTCCTATTTGGGACTCATCGGCTGAATGTACCTGCATCCCAATATTGATGTTCACATTGGGATTCGAACTCAGTCCGCTTCGTGTCAAACGCCACCGCGTTCACCACAGTAGCCTAGAACGGGAAGATACAAGCCTATTCTGAATTGTATTATTTACACTTTGAAAATTCACTTGTTTGTTAAAATATAAATTAGATTGTCATAAACATGACAATCAATAGAATGTCTCAGTTAATTTCAAGTTTAATGTAAATGTCTACTGATGAAGAGAATTATACACATGAATGAATTAGAAAATTAAATTGTCAGCTTCTTTTTACTACTTTCATAATATGACTGTAATGCAGACATTTGACTAAAATTAAGATTACATTCGTTTTACTGGTTAATAGACTGTTAACATGTTCTTCCTGAACGTAGCTGCTGCGTTGATGGAGCCAATACTGACTGAGATGTTTGTTTTTTTTAGTTCTACTATTTCAATCAACTAGCATTACAGAGATTCCAACTTCTCGAAACTGAAGAACGGAGTTACAGAAAGTTGCTCGTAAAAGTGTACTTCTTATCTTACTTCATGCATTTCCCTCTTCAAGCACAAGGCCTTTATAAATATGGAACGAACATTTAGAATTACTAATAAAGCCATGTGTGTTAGTGTCCTCAGTTAGTTATCCCTTAGGTACTGTTGTGATACCTTTAGGTCATCAAGACAACGCCTAATTTAATTTTCAGCTTTAATGTCAGTTTGAAGCTTTTGACTCTGTTAATGGTTCAAATCGAAGCGAAGTATAAACAAGTGCCTATACTACCATTTCTATCAGATTATAATAATAATTAATTGATTACAGGAAGAGAACTGGTATGTCTGGTGTTTATAATCACTCATTATTCATTCGCTCGTTACTCCTCGTGGAGCGCAGACTGCCGATCAAGATTCTCTAACTAACCTTGTTGAGGGCTCTCCATCGCAGTTGTTCTAAAGTTCAATTCATTCTTTTGATGTCTGCCTCCAATTTCCGGTATAATGTACTTTATGGTCTTCTTCTTTTATTTGTGGATTTCAAGTTGAGGCTTGTCTTGTGACAGTTTGGTGATCTCCACAATGTGTTCATAATCAACCTCCAGTGAATTACCTAATTTCTTTCTCGACTGGAAGTTATTTTGTTCTCTACCACAGTAGGATGTTGCTGACAGTATCTGGTCAACGAATCTGGAGTATAGGGTTCATAGTTCTAATTTACTAGGAAGTGAAGAAATACTCTTGTGATAATTAAAATGGATGTTTCACATAGTTATTATGCTTGACAATAATTAGATGCATAAACGGATATTATAAACACAGAACAAGAGGAAACCATGCATGTAACAGACCTAACCAGTAGATGCATTTACAGAATCTTCAACGTTTTAATTGAATTAGAGTAATAGTGCTTCTTGATTTTTAAAAGTTTTTTGCGTTAGTAATTTGTCAGACTGCAAGTTCGCCAGACAGTGAAAGTTATAGCTATTAGGATTATGAAACTGCAATCATACATATAAGAATAATACGTTAAACCGTTTTATTTTTCTTCCACAACATCATGTCATGTAAGTCATTCATCATCTTAGTTAGACGATGACCTAATCATTCAATGTAAACTTCCCCTATGATTATTTACATAAATTTAGTTTGTTTTATTCAGATATTATTGTTACTATTACTTATATATCTTTGTTTTATTATTATTAGCTAGAAGGCCAGGATGCTCGTTTATTCCTACTAGAAACTCATCAGCTGGGTGCATCTGTATTCTATTGTTGATTTTCACACCACTCGTCGATTTTAGTCCATTCGTATTTAACCACTAAGCACTGAGCTACTAAGTGGAGCCCATTGGGGCAAAAAAAAGATAGGAGACCTTGACAACATTAGCAGGAAGTGAGTGACATGACTAAAACGTCAATATGTACTTTAAACAAACAAATTAGACCCTTTTATAATTAACACAACGATTGACTTATTTACCTTTAGAGTAGCCAAGTAATAAGGATTCACTGCACGTCTCTGTCTTGCATTCAAATCGTCAGTGATCTGAATCCGACTAGCCACTGTTTTTATTGTTTAAAGAACCTTGAGTCGAACAGATTTTCACAGACAATCGCTAACATGATCAACTATTAAGAACGGTCGATTTATACCGAAAGTATGGCCAGTTTCAACTAAATGGGCGAGTAACCAGGTACTTTTGAATACAAGTTTTGTTACCCACTTCAGGAAATGTTTACAAACATGAAAAGGAAAATCAGCCGAGTATCAACCTATGTAACTTGCTCTATGGGAGCAATTGAGTTGATGATTAAAAAAGATGACCAGTTCAGATAATTAGTAGTTTGGTATCAGTGACATCACTGGACATGTAGAAAACATTAGTTGCATTTTTCTTACATTATACATTCTGTGTAATGTCTGTACTAATAATTCACTGGATGCATAACCTATGGATTGATTTATATGTTTATTCTGATGATGCATAAATATAATTGAAGTTAATGTATTACATAATACTAGTTTGATGTTTTCGGAAGTAAAATATTTTCTTGAGATGAGAACAATAACTAAGTTAAGGTATTCTCTGAACCCCAACTCAGCTAACTATAATATGAAGAGCAGCCTCAGCAGTTAAGTGCAATTCCATAAGCAGCCCGGAAGACGATTAACAAACACTCAACTAGTGCGTGCGTATAAATACTGAAAAAAGTTTCTTTCAAAGCTTCATAAAAAGAGCGTACTTAAAACGAAAGTGAACGAATAAGATTTAAGTTTTTTTTGACTTAATAACAGTTGATACGTCATTTTTCGCTCATGAACTAAAAGTAATTAATTATGTACCATGACCCCATTTTCCGTTTATTAATGACTTTGCTTATATTGCATTCTCTGACCTGGATGGTTTGATTGCGTAGCTTTCATCTTCAATCTTAATGACTTCATTGGGATAAACTTCTGGCTTTGTTATGTAATGATGTTATTCTTCTAATTGAGTCGCTTCATGATTTAGGCTTACATTCATATACTTGAACGATTGTTTGTAATGAGAGATAATAATCAGTACTGAATTAGTTATCCTGGAGCCAGAAGTATCGGGATAAGTTAATAAAAAGCTCGTGAAATACTGATGTGCTCATTTGATGAACCTTAAAACGAAACAGGACTAATGGTGGTCTTCACGACGCAGAATTGTAACCTCAAAGCCTAACAAATAACCATTTGGAACTGTTCACATACGGATTTTCGTGAATGAATCCTGGTTTTAGATCTGTACCTTTTAAGGCAGTCAGTCATCTAAAAAGTAGAACTTGGTACGTGTGTACTTTAGCTCAAGTTTCCATACCCCAATTAGAAGATAGAGATGAAATTTTCGGACTAAATCCCAGAATAGTAGAGGTAGCAAGAGAGTTAGTATTAATGGGGAGGATTGGAGACCGAAGATTTGACCTCAGAAAATATAATTCAGTGAAAAGAAAATTATAGTGAATTCAGAAACTTAGAATCTGGATGAGGACAAGGAATGGAAGCACCTGCGCCATTTTAAACGATTTTGAACCGTGTCATCCAAAATAACTAACCATTGGTTACGATCATCACGCGGACCCCAACCAGGTAGTCTGCACCATTAACAGGGCTTAGCCCGATTGTCAATGACTTCATGGACTGGTGCCATGTTTTGGTTATCCACAGCTTCTTTCTAGTCTACTCCTACACCAGAAAGTATTGTTCATCGAGGTAGGTGGTGGTCGGGTAAATGTAACACATGTCCTAACCACCTCAGCTGATGAAGATTAACTACTTCATCAAAAGGTTTACCACATTTACCTAGAACTGTATTCCTAACTCAGGTATTCTATACCCAGTGGTCCTCCAAAAAACAAGCCATAATGCGGTATTGGAAATCTGTGGTTGATTAATAGTACGCATGACTTTTCCATGCTTTTATGTTGCGAGTAGGCTGTGCTGTTCGCCTTAGAGAAGCTCCTTATCGACATCACGCCCTTGTATATATATATATATATATATATATATATATATATATTTATTTATTTACGAAGTGGGAATGGTAGATGTAGTGTGTGTAAACCAGAGTGGATAGAATCGGTCATCCCACTGTGAGATATAACACTTGGCCAGTATAGTCCGATTGATTCATTAAGATAGGCGAACCCAACCATTACATGAAGGTGTACACAAATATATACGTATCTCTGTTGTTCACAGTTCAAGGTGAACATAGGAAAAGTCTGTAAATAGATGCATATATTTATATATCCCGCCAGTAGAGTACAAATTATTACACAAATATATGCAATGAATGTTGTTCGTAGCAAAGAAATGAACAGTTTTTAATAAACAGAGTCAACAATTACAAAATTTTTTATCCCAAGCTGTGTTCTACACGCCTCATTTCCTCCCTTTTAAAGTCTACCTACATAACGATACACAGAAAAAATAGAAATTGATGATAATGAAGAAGACAACAGTGAAGACGAAACATAACAATACCGGAGGTAAGGAAATGGGACTAGTGATAAAAAGAACAGATCAAAATCACATTTTCGGGGGGGGGGGAACAAAAATGTTACAATCATATGTTAATTCAACAGAAGAAATGTCAAGGCGAACAAAATAAACCTGAGAAACATCATTAATAGCAGTAGTAGTAGTAGTAACGTGAGACGTGGGCAAAAGAATACCTAAAAGCAATAATGACTGCCATTTATGACTAGGTTTTCAATGTTATTTTGCACAAATACACGTTAACTTTCTAAATGAAACTAAGTATGAGAGAGAAGTAATGAATCGAACAAACAAAAATAAAAATTAACGTATGCTAAACATTCACATAGAAGCCACTATTCACAATAGTAGTAAAAATACCATATAATATAAGACAGAGCAGTGAATTAATTGTAACTACTTAATAACTACACTGACATAATACATGAGTAAATAGGAGTATGAATACGAAACAAAGAAAAAGAGAAGAAATAAAACAATGTACTGGAATACTGCGGCGATGTAAAATCTTAATTTCTGTCGTTTTCTTTTTCGAGAAACAGGTAGACACATAGAGATAAATGTTTATATGTATATAATACAAGTAGGTTGAACGCTTAATGGAAGAAAATTGAAAGGCAGTAGTACACAACAAGTGAACAGAATAGTCATTCTACATCAACGAGTTTATTATTATTATTTTTTTTTAAAAAAAAAAAGAAGAAAGAAAAATAAACTATTGAATTAACGCTATGAGTAGTCTCAATGAAATCAACACTTTAATAATTCACTACAATGATGAAAATAATGAAGCATACACTATGCATTTATTTATGTATTCACATGTGAATGTATGTTAAATGATAGTGTTGAGACCGGGGTACTTAACTAATACTTATAAGAAACATTGATTTTGTCTTTTTGAATTAGTTATCAGGTTGAGTTTTCAAGTATTCATCAGGACGACGGTGTTGTTCAAGTGCACGAATAGTAGTTTGACTATGAGGGAGTTCAGATTTTCGTTGAATCATAGGGAACTTATCACGACGTCGTTCATTGATTATACCGCGAAGTTCCACCTGGAAAAAATAAATTCAATAAGAGTTGAACAAACTACAAATTTAAGCACACACCTTTTTACTAAATTTATTAAGCATCGCTTGATTTATATCGAGTAAGAGACTAATTATAAATAAAGTATTTGGCTTTCAATATAGTATGTCCTAGGTTCAAATCCTGCATCGCCTACAGTGAACTAGACAACAAGCTTTTAAAAAACAATATGCCTCGAAGTCAAGCAAATGAGCTTAACACAAATGAATTAAACTCTAACTTACAGTAGGTTTCCTACTTAAAACCGTAGCTAAACCTTATTAACATCAAACATCTACGTCGTGGTGACAGTTAGGATTGTTAATCATTTGAAAAATCCCCAAGAAGCTTAGAAAATTATGAAATGACGGAGATACATGCTCCTAATAGTGGCATACTCTTTATACTGATGTGTTTATGAAGCTTTCGATATCTTTATAAACAATATATTATAGGAGATGACTTTAAAAGGCTTTTTTCTTTTAAGTTTAGGGGCTAAAGAACAAAATTATTACAAATTTAGGCATATTTATCAAAAAAACTTTTAGAAGAGTTCCGGAGTCACTGCTAGTCATTATAGCTTTGCATTTTGGAATCATTCAAAGATCAAGTACCAAAGATAGCGAGACTAGAAATCGACTAGAAATTCAGTATTCTGACAATCGAATGTAAAAGATTTAACAAATATCATTTGAAATGAATCTTAGAATGAAAGAATAGCAACATTATACACAATCTTTCACAATATTTTTAAATTTTGTTCTAGCAAGCATCTAACAATGCTACGTACATCATCCTCAGCTTCACGTTGTAAATTCATTAACGAACCACTGACATCTTCTTCCGGACCAAGCTGACCGTCATCATTTTCAGATGCATTACTTGGAGATGTTGTACTATTTACACAGTGGTCACCCATAGCAGATGATGATGAAATGGAATTGGGTGCTACTGAATTGAACAATTCTCGATTTGAACTTGATACCTCTTTCATAACAACAGCATACATTGGATTCCCTTTAGCAGTTTCGTGTAATGTAGCCCATACACGTTCACGGCGCTTAGCTTCTTCTCTACTTCTAAAATATACGAAATATTAATGAGATAACAGTAAAAATGGATGTATAGACTTTAACTTATCCTAAAGTACATTATTACAGAGAAATATAATGTTGAACATCAAGGAATCGAGAGATAAGCATATGAGAAATTGTAGTACAAGGGAGTAAGCATGGGGAAGTAACACATAGTCACACACACAACCTGTAGCAATAAATAACAATCATCAACAAGTCTATTCGTTTAAATGCTTAAATCATAAACAGATGATTATAAGCAAAACTATATTTAAACGACTTACGAAGAAGCGAGTCATCATGAAATTTACATAAAAGCTATCAGATTCAATCTGCAAATAGCCTATTTTATAAAATCTAGACTACCAGCAATAGTAGATTAAGTTACAAAGGATTGCCTGATTTCAATAAACAAATGTAATTAACATATCTAGTGTACATGCATAAGCTGAACTCACATAAGTATTTTGAACTAACACATCCCATTATAGTATATATGCATTCATTTTACGACCCGAAATAACCTGATATGTGAAAATAAATAATTGATCGGCATGCATTGGAGCAGGTCAAATTACTTTACGGTGTTGGGGAGATCAAATAGTAACAGATGGAAATTTCTTGCACTGTTGCGATTGCGATTATACATTAATAAAAAAATTGAGACAAATAATTTCATCATACGATTTATTGTGAATTTCGCATGTAAACGATGTGGTTACCGTCAGTATAAGTTGTATCATTCCAAATTACCAGACATTAAATTAACAAAGAGACGAGAAATAAGGAGAACACATCCCCCCTCATGAGTTTATGACTTAAACGTCTAGTCCACAAGGTAGCGGAACAACAAACGAAGATAGTCAGTGACTATAGAATGCATGTACGCTTTAATTTCCCTTATAATACTGAGGTTCATGCGTTTCATTAATTTCGAACCAATGTTTTCTAATTCTTTAAGGCGGATCTTCCTTACTCTCTGACTCAATTTGAGAGACCTACAATTACGAAACTGAAAATTTCATACTCTATTGACTGCACTAATCGGGCTCTCGTTATATGGTAGATAGACAAATGTAATTCAATATCAGCTATAAAAGTATCTGCTAATTTATGGGATACATTTACATAGCATACAAATGATGTAAACAATACCGTACGAAGGTTTAAGGAAATACAGGTAAGAGTATATATAGATATATATACTAACTTTTGTCTGTCTTCTTTATATCGTTGTGTACATGTAT
This sequence comes from Schistosoma japonicum, assembly GCA_025215515.1. Lineage (NCBI taxonomy): Eukaryota > Metazoa > Platyhelminthes > Trematoda > Strigeidida > Schistosomatidae > Schistosoma > Schistosoma japonicum. Next base: position 1,951,875 of record CM046061.1, read on the forward strand.
CAAAAAGTTTCTGATTCATTTCCATGAATAGTTTAAGAGCATTGTATACAAGACCATGGATTGTTCTGTAAATAAATCAAAGTATATAAACGTTAGACTGAGCAAAATGACATTGCATACCATCTGAACGATGAAACTGAGAAATGTAGTTGGAAATTTCTTTTAAGAAAACAATAATTCAAATTGTGATGAAAATTACACTCAAGGTGTGTACAACTAATTAGATAAACTCAGAAATATTAATGAGTCTGAATGTTAGGAGTTTTCCATAAGAATCGAAGGTCTTGTATTCGATTTCTGGTAGGATAATGGATGGACATTGTCAGGAGTCCTATAACAGGATGAAACAGCTGCGTTCCAATGATAAACTAACTGATACCGATCTCAGATGAACACTATATACTAACAATAATTATTGAAAAACAGTCACAGTAACAATTAGCAATCATAATGGAGCATTTACTTACTTATTCCAATGCTCTTTAGTACGATATAAAGCAGGAAACATTATCGGAAGAATTTCATCAACATGATCATGCATCAATTGGAGAATATAATCATTACTCCAAAAGTACAATGCACGTTCTGCAACCTACAAGAAAAAGTAACAGGAATGTATTAAAAGACAAAGACAATATTCACGAAAACAACAAATTAATGAAAGTTCATGAAAGAATGAAATAAAGTGGACTACTATGTTGAAGTACAGAATTAATTCAGCAACAAAATGTAAATATTTTCTTCAGAAAATTGACGTATTCATGAAGATTTACTACTGAAGATGTAGACTTCAAAAATGAGTTTCATATTTTTACTTTTAGTAGAAAACAAATCCTTTCAACACACAAACTAGTTATCTTATTAATGGAATAAATCAACACGATGAAAGTAAGACAAATGTCACTAATCAGAACTTGGCACATAAATTAATCAGGTCAAGTTACCGTAATACATCAGCTAAAAGAGATAAAATTATCAAAACTAATCGTCAAAGTAGTAGTTGTAAAATGGTTTAGGGACAAACAGTACGATTGAAGAGTGAATTCATACAATAAACGGTGAATTTCATTTAAGTTAGTGAGATTAATTTATCTTGTTTATTATAATATGATAAATTTTCAAAGAGATTAACGTAAAGCGTTAAACACAGATCTTGTTGTATAGGCGTTTAAAAGTTTTGGTTTCTTTTCTTTTTCATAAGAGGGCATCTAGATAAAGCAGAATTACAATTTATTTTTACGTGATTATAAGTAGTATAGTTGGTTCACTAGTAGATTTGTTTGGTAATCTTTTGCATAGGAAAGGATATTCTTGCAATGAAACCAAATACGGACTAAGAAATAAATTACGACAGTAAATAACGTCGTATATGCAGGTGCACTTATAAGGAAATTAGTAATCTAATACATAGTGGCTACAAAAAATGGCCTTTGAAGGTAGGAGAGATACGCAAGCTATAAGTAAGGTGTTAGGCTTACTGAACTAGGCAAATATAGTAAATCAGTAAAGGACTCTATAAATCATTATCGACAGGGTATGCTCAAGCACTAACTACTATGACGCGCAAAATTGGTTATATTATTCTGTACTCCTTAATCTGATTAAATCTGTACTTCCATTAGTGTACTTTTCTCGTGCATGTGAATGCATATCTGTGTTTGATTGTCTTATTCTCTTAATTCCATGAACTGTTTACAGTGAATAATCCTATATATATATATATATATATATATATATATATATATATATATATATGGAACACTGTGAAAATCGTAGACTCATTCATTTCAGTTCATTAATATTCAGAATAATCTAGAGTTATCACTACAACACAATTACGAATTCGGGTGATATATTCACATTCAAACTGCTGGCTGTTCTGGTATATTCTAACTGCAGTCCAAGTGATGGCCTCTATTAATTTGCGATACATGACAATAGAATCTTGGAGAGTTTGTCAGTATCGGGATCATTATTATCACTACTTAGTTTGATACAATTCAATTATTTCGTATACAATATTTTCACTTCGCTAATTCGATCGTAACTGTAGTTGAGTCCCAGAGAACAGCTTTGATTAAGACTAGTATAATTAATAAGAACGTTACAACTGTCGTCAAGACTAAGATTGGTTGATTAGTAACAACACTGCATGTAATTATTCTAATTGTGTTGCTGTGTAGTTTGAGAACAAATTTATGTATTTAAGCGATTGCATGAAAGATGCATACTCAGATTTTGTACTTGAAAGCTTAACTTCGAGTGATTTTTTCTTTCATATAGGGCTAGATAGTACTAATGCAAACTGAGTAGACGTTAGGATAAATGATCATTGTTGTTGTCGGTTACCTATAAAAGTTGTGTATGAATTGAAAGTCGAGATAATATATTTGGTAACTGCGCTACTACTCAACAACATAATGGTTAAGATAAAAAGTATTCGTTACTAATCACTTCGTTAGAGGTATTCACTAACAACACTTGGCTCGTATAGTACTCCGTTTAGAAAGAAACTATAAACTCTTCTATGAAATACTTACAGATCGATTAAAAGTAGGCCGGAAATATGTAACTTGGATACTGGTCTAAGTATCTACGCTTCACCATGCGGTTAGAGGAATTATTAACGAAACAAAAGACAGTAAGAAATATAAAACAAAATCGGCATCAGTGGAAGTGTACAGGAAACTAAGTAGATAAAAAAGGTAGAGGCAGGAAAAAAGGAAGTATCATACAAATATATAAAGTGATTATTATGTATCACAAAGGTAGGTTTTATTTGAATCCTTATTAGCAACTTTGTGCCTAGATCTGTAGTAATGATTAAAGGAAAACAAAAACCTACAAATTAAATAAACAGTTACGCAAAAAAATATGATTAACACATTTGTATGTTTATTAAATTCAATAGTGTATAATACTTATTTAATTTCATATATTCTACTGGTTATATGTGATAATTATACAGGATAGAAGGGAGGAATGAAGGTGATTATGTGACAAATACTTACGTGTCAATTCAGATTTAGATTTCATTTATTAGTTATATGGTTATAATCAAGGCTTTGACTTACATCGCTAGTGCAAGGGATGATGAGACATGGATACAGTCGAAAGTAGCTGCATTGGAAGCATGAGTTGTGACAGAAAAACTAATATTATAAGAAAGCAAGCATTTCTTAAAACAGAAAATCCTATTTAGTCTTTTTCCTTATATATGATCTAATATCTATCCATAATTTCCCTTACATCAACCCCCCTCCCCTCGCCTTTCAACTGTTAACAGTACATTCTATCACAATAGTGATACAGTTGGGAGGGTTATATATACAAAACAGAATTATACGCGTGGTAAAAGTGCACAGAAAAATAATTATCAAGTGATGGATGAATGGAAATATCTCACCGCGATACACACACTGGAACACTTGATCAACAATAAATCAATTTAGTACAAGCATTTATAGAGCGCTGACATAAAAGCATGTTAATGAACGAAATAATGAAATAGTCAATATCTTGTATTATCAATCCAGTATACGACAGACTTCACAGTGTCAATTTCTGATTAAAATAACTGTAAAACTGAACTCAGATCTTATGCAATTACATAGATGTTGCATTTATCTATTAGAATCAGCTCTTATAAGCAAGAACTCTTCAAAATGCTTACTAGTATGGTAAAACATGCCCTATTTTACAATACTGCATAACTATTAAAGCGAAAGTGTATAAACAATATTAGCTAATATAAACATCATTTATATGGACAGTTAGAAAGATGAAATCTGAAAGATATGTGACCATTCAATTCACACATAACGATCGGAAACAAATGAGTTCAAAACTGAGAGTTGCTAAATTTTCTCTTAGTTCGTACATAAATTTTTAATGAATATTGAATTTACAAAGATAAGTATAATAAAACATAGAAAAATTTGGTTTCATTGGAGGGGGGTGGGGTGGTTGACTAAACTCATTCATACATCAAAGGCAAAAGTTGAACAAGTTTGAGATGAGTTATGCAGACTAATAATTTGTACGCAGATATAATAAAAATTGGACGATATTTAAAATAAAGCGATTACAGAATAATTAATAAAGAAAACTACTGGGTATTGACTCGGTGATTTAACGTTTAACCACTATCCGAAGAGACTGAATATCACAGTTATTCAATATTTCCTAGAATTTAATGATTGTCTAACTAAAATCAGGTCTTGATGTAAAACCACAAAATAAGTAATTTTTATATTCACTGTATATTTTTGAAAATAATGACTGTTTGTCTCACAATCGCGTACAGTAGGCCCCCATGTTCTTCAAGCCAGATAAATGGTCAACTAGAAAAAGACCTGAAATACTAGAGATGATATTCATTGTGCACGTAGAAGATTGTTAATCAACTGATGTTAGACAAAGAGTACTAAAAAAATGGCAAATCCGTCAAAAAGGTTGTAAACCTTAATTAGTAGATGTGATCGAATATGTATTATGCATGCCCAACCACCAAGTGTCTTGTCGCACGATGTTAGCTAGCGTAGGATTAGGAAGCAAGAATGCTAGGGGTGGTCAGAACAAAATATGGTATCAGTCTGTAAAGTCTTTAACTATTGATCTGATCCATGCCGGTAGATGCAGTCTACTTGGTCAGGGTCTGCGTGATATTAACGACCGGTGGATAGAAACTTCGAGCGACAAATCTGAGAATCAATCACAGTGATGCAGGTGCATTCACTTTTATATTCTTCTAGATTTCAAGTTAAATTATTTTTCAGAACAGAACTAAGCTTTATTTTATACTGTTGAATTATATTGTAGCGTTAACTTTGCGAATCGCTTTTTTGTAATCTCATCGTGGCAATTTGGACCTATATCTATATGTACCAGATTCTGTTGTTCATGGCTAACCGATCGATTAATGCATTTTATTAGACTCAGTCAGTCATTAACAATGTAAACAATGGAGTGTGTGTAGTAAGTCAGGCTCCAATACCACATTGGAACGGTGAGATCAAATTTACGAGAATAACACAGTAAGATGGAAACTAGAATATAATTCAACACGAAGGAATATAATCAAAGTACGTATGAAAACAATAATAAAACTTAGGATTTACAAGGAATCAAAGAATAAATACAGCTGCACTGTGTGACCGATATTCCGCCACGTTACCAAATGTCTCCGAATAATGATGGCAATAATCGTGCTGCACCTACCGATATGGCTCAGACCAACAATCAAAGACTTCACAGACTGATACCCTGTTCCGGTTTGATCATTCTTTACTATTTTCCATGTTTTTCCTACAGCAGCTGATATTGCTCAACGAAGTAGGCGCTGGTTGGGCACAATCAACATACATGTAAGCCATCTCAATAGATGTTTGTTTACAACTTCATAAACTGACTTGCATTTTTTCCTAGTATTCTGTATATAAAACCAATATTACCTATCAGTCAATATATGAAATACGGAGGATATTTCGAAGATTAATATGATCAACGACCTAAATCCTTCGTTAATCATCTATTTGCAAAGCCAATGATTCCGATTTACAGGTTAATAGAGAGCGGACTGTTGCGTAGAACACTCGGCCTTTCGTTGAGAGAAAGGTATTTCCCCTACGCTACAAGTGATGTAATTTGGTGAAAACCAAGAGAGTTTTCTGGATGTGTTATATCGTTGGACACCTACGCACCAGGACCGATGAGACCAAATACGAATCTATAGTATACTATGAGATACACCGAGACTACATAATACAACAACTGAACAGAAATACCTAATTACATACAAAGTCAGCACAATGAGACTAAGTAAATACAAGGAATGGTGAATGTGGCAAAAGAAAAAAGGTAGTGCAAAACAAAGAAATCATTCTGAGTGAGAGATATATTAGGAAGTAAAAAGTGAAAAGTAATTCAGAAACTTAGAATTTGTTGCTGAGATATGTTACTAAAGCTTCTGTCAAGTGATTATCACTATTGAACGAGTACAGTCATGCAGTCTATAGCCAGAGTATTGGTTCAGATTTAATGCACTGATGCTACCCATCTTTATTTGATATATATTCAATGAACAACCCTGTGACTCAAATATATGAAGTTAGGAAATTTATGAAAAAACGGAATAAATCTTAACCAAAAATAACATTGTTATCAACTGAACAATCAGAAGTGCTGTGAAAAAAAAAAGTTAATTCATTTGAAATTGATTTTAATATAAACAAGAAAATTGCTCTTACTTGGAAATGAGGAGATGATACACATTTAGCTAATTGTGTAAAAAGTGGTCGAATAATTTTTCGAAATTCTGACGGATCTACAACATCAAGAATTTCTTCTAATTCATTGAGAAACATCACTTCTTTAGGACTATGTGTTTTTGGCCAAAATTTCAATAGACTAAGCACTACCTAAATAGTTTAACAAAAGGAAATATGTGAAAAAAAAAATTAAATGTACAGTATGATATCATCCATATCTCTTTAATAAACAAAATTTATCAGTGTTGATTCTGAATTAGTTTACTTGAGGCGTTTCATACTTGACAATAAAATGTTAAGAAAGAAAAGAGAATTACGTAATAACGTTATGATATCCCTTATAGTGGTTGAAGGGAAGTAAACTACTTACTAACCGAACCTGTATCCCATCCCACCACCTTAATGATTCTTGACATAGACCGTAACTACTAAGAAGGCAAAAAAATCAAATTTATTCCAGCTACAATTGACGAAAATAAAGTGTGTCCTTGAGAACCAAACATTTCAAACGAGAGTTTAGAACATCTGATTTAACAGTATCAAAGCCTCATTCAACGATAAAAATGATGATTAGATTTCTGTTTAAAGAGGTGGCGATGTATTTCGTGATCGAGTGATGTTATTCACATAGTAATTACTTTCAGACAATAAACGTGTACATAGGAAATATTTTAGAATTAAGCAGATGAAACAGGGATTATAAAGGTCGACGTAATTCGATAACTGTAAATAACCGATTTCCGATAACTTCACAATACGGATGAATTTAATTAACATAAATCACACAACTCTCGTTTCTTCAAAAGAATCCATACAAACATCGTATACATTTTCAAAGACTACACTGTAAATGACGCCTGTATGTTTTGTGGATAAAGAATAGATGAAATAAATAGATCTGAATTCTTATTATTAAACCCTAGTAATATAATAGTCACAACTACATCCAATAGTAACAAGATACTCATATCATTTATGCATATGGATAGGAACGAATGCTAAGTACATTTATGCCTTAACATAATAGAATCAACTTCAATAAAATGTGCACAGATCATAAAAAGTATGATATATTACTATCTCACTTGGATATCTTTGTGAAATTGTATTCACCTTTATCGCATTGAAACGTCACAATTCAAATGCCTAACATCTTCAAATGTCAAATATTCCGAGTCATATATAGTTGTACAGAAGTCTTACTACTTTACACCAAACATCTTATTAGTTATACTTTTTGATAATTATAATCAATAGAAGACGGCGGTGAATCGACCTTTCATTGCTTGATGATCGACTTAAAGTGTACGACACTAACAATATTGGGTAACAAATAATACTGTCTGTGCAAATGTAGACTTATTATCGGTTAAATCTCTTGGTCATATAAAAAACAATCTCAGTTACATAAATCAACTAACCTGTTGAGTTAGTGTTGGATCCTTTTCCAAAAATTGTATAACACAATATGCTAATTGCGCATGATATATACTAACTGACTTAACTTTATGTAGAGGTAGTAGAACACGCATTAAAAACATTTTATGTTCTTCTTTTAACGGCAGTGCAAATCCATTAATGATACTACAAATATATAAGAAAAGCATACAGAAATACATTTCTACGAATTTGAAATATGAATGGCGAAGACATCTGAAATATAAAGTCTAAAGTACACCTCTTGGCTTCATTGATTGAACTTTATAAGTGATATCAAAGAGTGAATTTAAAGAAGAGTGTCGCGAGTTCATTATACGTTGTAGGATAGATAACGTAACTGATCATTGTAGTATGTTAAGGGAAAACAAAGAGAAATAACGTCATCTATTTCATCCTCCAATATGAAACAGATGCAAAACTGCTTCATTTACAAAATTCCGTCGAAATTGAGAGGTGTATGTCTAAACCTACTATGTATGTGAAGTAATTGAAAACATGTCAATTAAAAATGATAGACTCTATTACGATATGATATCTTCAGTTTGCTACTATGGACATTAAATCAATTGAATTATTTGCAGAAGTAAGGTAGGAAAAAATCTATTTTCATTGTACATTTACTTGATTCTTTTATAAAAACACGACATATGTACACAATTTATACATTCATCATACGACTATCCATTTTGCCATCACTTTATACTGCATTTTGACTATTGATAATAATGATCTGCTCTCGATAGTACCCCACTAACTTAAATAATAATAGCTTGGGTCATTTTAATACACTTTTAGTTTATTTTACATTCCCTCCAATTCCGTCTTTGTTTATTTTCACCACGCATTCATTTCACTCAGTAACTCGTCCATGATGAGACCTATATTTAGGACCACTAACATACTACAAATTCGCTTTCTTCCAACCGATTCCAGATGGGTGTTTGACGCGTTATTATCAGGAGACATTGCATCGTTTGCGTCCGGTTCCGTAGGTGTTGGTGTAGTACTAGACGCCAAAGCAGAGGCCGCCATAGTCGACTGAATCACTAATTAGCAGTCACATATGTATTGTTAGATAAGAAGGTCCCATCAAAGTGAGAGGAAAATGGCATGGGAAACAAAGTCTTTTCGTAAACTCAGCCACGTGCTGACAAATAGTAGCCCAAATGCAAGCAAGGATGATTTCCACCATCAATTTGATGATTTTTTCATGAAATCACATTTGACAAATAATGTAGTTACAGTTGGAGGTTTAAATGCCTATGTCGAGCATCTAGGTGTGGAGCTGCCTAGGTAACCAATGGGGACTCGATGATCGCACGTCAGATAATGGTGACCACCTTGTACAGTTGTGTGTGCCACAACCTGTTTCTAATCAGAACCAACCTTCCGCAAAACCACCACCAATGAAATACTTAGCATTCTTTCTCTGCAACCTAGGCCTGGATACAGATTGCTTACATAACGAATAGTTACCACTAGCACGGTTGTATTCTAAAACTGCCGTTCATTTTGGAACATCTCTCTGGATATTGATTATGGTTTAGCTTGCACCACGTTTATCCTGCGTCTTAGAGGCAATTAAGGTTTCGCCAAAGTTAGGTTCTAGGTTAAATGATAGTTTACCTAAAAGCCTAGATGGCTAGAAACTGTATTTTCATGACACCACGAAAACGGCGAGACACGTCCCTCTCTATTTCGTGGGACGTCCCGTTTATAGGTAGTTGACTGTTGCGAATTCCTTACAACTTCATGAGGCACGCCGATCTATCTCAATGATTCATGAGTTTGATAATAGACATGCTTTTTTAGGTCAGAAAAGCTTTCGTGAACATCAAGAAACTTAGTGGTTTGAGAATATTGGAAAACATGAAGCCGTATCTGGATATGGTAACTGCAGGAAGTTCTCTCAATTTGTCAGAACTACTGACAAAAAGAAATCTGCTGTCAGAAAAACGACCTATAAATCTGACACCACGCCAGTCATCAACTAAAGACACCGTCTAAGACGATGGGCTGCATTGTTCGAGGGTGAGTTCTCTTGATCTGTTGCCCCCAACTCAGGCCAGGTTGTTTTGCCTTCTATGGTCGGTAACAACTGATTTACCCAACGAAGAGGAAGTTGGGAACAAACCAACGGGTCTAGACGACTTAACCCCAAGCTCCATTTAAGGATAGTAGAGAACCGCTGATCACAAAGCTAACAAAGCTGTTCTGAAAAGTTCTGATAACCAAGAACATCCTATCATCAAGGAATGAATAAGTCATCATCCCTATCTTTAAAAGGGCTCATGTAACGATTATCGAGAGATAAATTTACTCTCAGTGGCTTCCGTTATATTTAGAAGATTATTCAGAACACATGTAAGAGTGAATCGCAGTGAGCAGGTTAATTTCAATCAAATTGATAGTGTATTGACGATATTTTCACACTGTGTCAATTGCTGGATCACTGTCACACGTATTGCATGCCGACAACTGTTTTTTCGTGACATCAAGGACGGTTATGGTTCGCTGGACAGGATTGTGCCCTGGAACTGTCCGTTGGAGAAGGGTGTACGTAGGAATTAGGGTTAGGTAGGGTTGTCCAATTTCACCTTTCCTCTTACAACTTTGCTATCAACGATATTCTAAAAACCGCTGTGAAAAGTGTTCGCCAGTGGTGTGTTGTTACATGAAGGAAAACCTTTCTACCTTGAGTATGCGGATGACAATGATTTACTGTGCGATAACAATGAAGCCATTATAATCGTACTTCCTTGATTGAAAATATAATATCCGTAAGTATACCATGTAATTAGCACCTTCTAAATGAAAAGTACTACTGCAAAAACTGACAAGAGTTTGTATTTGCTCTCACTATTGTGGTGAGCCGTTAGAAGTGGAAACATTTCTGTATCTTAGTAGTTGTGTGAGTGTTGGTAGTGGCATAATAGATGAGATTAATCTAAGTATAATGACAACTAGGTTGTTGGCTTATGACGAGTTGGGTCATCTTTGGCGCTGTGGCGACATGAGTCTAACTGGGGTCGGATTTATAACGCTTCAGGCTCTGTGATCAGTATCTTATATTCTTGAAACACATGAATGACACCTAATGGTTATCATTCTTAACTTCGGTTAGTAAGCCGGTCATGTATAAAATAAGACCAGGTACATATGTGCATCGGTACAATTTGCCATACCTTGTTAGTACAGCAAGATTAACAACAAAATAATTGGTAGCATCGACGGTAGTAAAAACAGAGTGGACATAGAGAATATGACACTAGAAAGAAATAATTCGAGAAAAGGAAGGCATAGAATAACGTTAACAATCGAATTTAGAAGACAGCAAGGAACCGAATATCAGACATTTCATTCGAAGTTTTCAACCATCGATTACGACAATTGTGTGGGCCCCAAACAAGCATTCTGCATCTACCAACATCGCTTAGTCTAAAATTCAATGGTATCATTAGAAAATGTTGTATTTTGGTTTAGCTGTCACTAGTTTTCTGCCTACTTCATACGCTAGCCCTCACAGTGTATCGACTTAAGCAGTAGATGGAAATATGTAGCACATGTCTTAACTAAGTTGTACATGACTGACTAACTGACCTCAGATGATGAATATACACATCCACATCAAATGTGTTACTATTCCACCAATATCTGGTCTATAATCTCATTATTACTTACACGTTGATCCCAAGCACACGAGGGTAATGCATCAAAGACATCGATGGTGAAATACCCAAAGACAATGTATGTGGACATGTTTAACATCCATATAGTAAGATAGAAGGGACTACCGTGAAGTTGCTGAATGATGCCAAAAGACTGCATTTTATGAGGATTTTCATCAAACAGTACTGTCATTTGCGCATTCTAAGCCAGCAAGTGGGCCTCTTGACAGAACGATTCTCAAAAATTAAGACGACGAAAGAGTTGTTCTTATAATGAAACTGAACAAAGATGGGGATTGTTAGCACGAAACAAGCCTGATTAAAGCATGCTCAAAACATGCTCACGAAGCTGTACTGTGATTGGTCCATTCTTAGCCAACTAGAGCTAACGACCAATCAGGAAGTTTCTAGAATACTCTATACCATTGTTTATATAAACCCTATTGTAACTATTTGTTTTGCTTTGGCCTTTTGCCTCCTGCTGTTATTTTCTCAATACATCTTGCTACCTGCTCTTCTCTTGTTCTGATTTGGGATCAAGTCACTGTCGTTGTCGAACCGAAGAATACTAAGCGGGATTAGCAATAATATTACTGGGACTAATAGAGATAACAGTAGGCCAATTTAACAGGGATAGTGGACAGATTTCACATACACCACTTTCGATTACAAGTGCAGACTGTATCTCATTATAAGCTTTGACTCGACTAATGGCATTCGGCTAAGAACTAACAAGATTAATGCACTTCTAAGGTACGCTCTTCAACAACAAACACTGACATATAATCTTTTGGGCTACAGACTCATATGCTGCTATCAGGTCAGAATAAATCACTAGTGTTGGACGTTGATAAATAAATCTATGTTCTCAAACCTGACGAATGGTGATTATATGGTTAATAGGACCACGACCTCGCTTAATTACTGGTATATTGCGCAGCAGTCCACTCTGTACTAACTTATGGGCGTGAAACAGTCTATGATAGTAGAAACGGGATATAAGACTAAATTAAGATCTAAAACTTGTAATTATTCACTTGGGGAACAAGAATGTTTGAGTGACTGATATTAACTAAAAGCACTGCACAGGACTTGGCAGACTTCGAAATACCCACAAATTGGATGATATTTTATTTAAATTTCACGTTACTAATCGTTAGAGACGAACAATTTGTGCAATCTGACCTTATATCACACAAAAATAGTGAGTGCCATCAGCATGCCTAACTTCATAAATGTTGACAGCATTATTACTTTACCTATAATGTATAAAGCAACTAATACAGAAAAGCAACAAGATAGAGATGCGCTGCACATAACGAAGTGGAAAGATACAGCAGAAAAGTGTTATACAATGAATAAACAAAGAGTAATTAATAAAAGAAAGTATAGCCAAAAAGATTCATTGTGTCAAGAAAGCTTATCATTCGTAAAAAATCTAGAAGAAAACTACAACAAAATTAAAAATAACTTCTACATAGGACTATAATCTGTTAACGCGATAAGTCGTAGAGTTGCAAAGTGATGTGGAAGCCAAGGTCGTGACATTCATAATGCGAAGCAATCAATTTAACGGCGACCCTACAAGAATTACCACCATAAAAGCACACTGTTGGATACCACAATTAATAGGATTGATTTCGAGCGATCCTATGGAGGTAATGGTGATAGAACATGTAATCGTTGGATGAATGTAGCTCTGACGGATCAGGTTTGAAAGCGTAAACCAGAACTACTCTCAACGACAAATTGAATATCCGACCTTTCGCAGATGATCTAACATCATGACAAAGTCGTAGATGGTTAAAATAGGCCTTTAAAATACGTTGACTAATAGCATCTGTAACGCAAGCATTACCAATTACAAGAAGATCCTAGATATACAAATTTTTCAAAGGTTCATCGGAAAAAAGTGAGTGCTGCCAATCTTTTGGGAGTACTTTAAATGTTGGTATAGCAACCTCTAATAAGCGTTTCGGCATCATATTAATACAAATATGTTAACGACGAAGAAAAATAATTTCATACAATAAACAAAAAACATACCTTCCTAAGATTTCTAAAAGTTCAGCAATTCCATTATGAACTTCTGTTTCGTAAATGAATCTAACGAATCAAACAACAAACAAATAAGTACGATATAAATAATATGAAAAATGCGTTCTTCAGTGAATCATTGATATAATAAAGAACGCATTAAACGACCTTTAAAGCAACTAAACATGTATACAATGGTTACGAAAGTGTGTAAGTATGTACTCTATTTAAGTGCTGTTTCTATCATTTTGTAGCCATTAGCATACACAAACAAGTTACACAGTTGTGAAAACAATAAAATAGTGTGCAGTGAATTGAAAATTGAAATCAATTTAATTCATAGTCGAACCATATAACTATTTATTACGAGGAAGCACATCAAACTGTCTGCATTTAAATTTAGTCGATGAATCAACAATCATAATCACGAAGACTCCACAAGTCTATAGTGGTCACGTAAAATTTATACCTAACCATCAAAGCTCCTCATTAATTTCATCAAGTACTTCATTGGTGTACCAATTGACATGTGAAACGACAATCCCTAATTTATCCAGTTGATATTATTCTGTTACATAGAACGTTTGAGATACAGATTTACTTATCGATTTCAATACCTCCACAATCTTCAACATTCCTACCTCGAACAAAATCAGAAGGCAGGAATGTAGAAAATGTATAATTTTTAAAATCAGATAGTGTACAGAAAAAAAAATCTGTGGAAAGCATAAATAGTGTTGATCTTTTAAGAAATAATAGAAAAGACGCTAAAACTGGTAATGTATCGCCTAGCCAAGCTAAATAGAAAGAAGCATATTCAGCTGAATTTTAAATTTTTTATTAATGTGAAGGAATATTTTTAGAGGATTAACAAAGAATCTGGAAGGTTTTCGAACAACAAAAGATCTTTCTTAACTTACAATATAAACAGTCATAGATTGCGAAACTTGATTGTCCGGAATTATCGGTTTCAGGCATGTCTCACAGACGAGTAAAAAGCACGAGACTTGTGCAGCACTTCCTAGCTTTAAACAGTGCCAAAACAAGAACAATCTGCGGTGATAACAAACAAAAAGTTAAAACCGACTTCCAGGAAATTCCTTGAACGTAATTAATTAGTCCTCTAGTGAACTATTTAAAAACTATCTTGAAGCTATAGTGAGAACTCGCGAGTGGCGGCGCTCAGGAAAACTGTGAATGTGACAATTATCATCAGCGGAACTAGACGATCGTCATGCTACATCAACGAATAACTACAGTGGGAGTTTTCCCATCAGGAGTCGGTTGAGAGTAAGCTATGAGGCCTAAAAGCCTTGGGTTCGACTCCCCAGAAGGGTATTAGCTTGGTGTAATATGGAGACGAATTCTACTAGGACGAATCAGCTGCTCTTCCTGATTTTCGATAGTACTCAGCAGAGATCAATATATGAAGAATACGAACAACAAGCTTAAATTATCACGTATGCTTATTCACTTAACATTTATTTCGTTTTACACATTATTAACGGGTTTGCCTCAAATACTAGGTTAGAGGTAAACTAAAACTCTTATCAATTCAGAAAGTGGACAATTACTTCAAAATAAAAAAACATCACTTTGAAATAAATAGATTATATCAACAGAATGGCTGCATTCCGTATTCACTATTTAAGGAATGCAATACTATTATAAGCGATTAACTTATCTTACTTGTAAAATATATTACCAAATTGTTTACGAATAAATGCACGTAATCCAAGAAATTTCCCGTATACACGATGCAAAATAGTTTTGACAAGATCACGTTCACGAGGATCTTCACTGTCAAATAATTCTAACAGCTGTGTAATATAAATAAATAGGAAAGTTAAATAAATTTAAATTTGCTGACTTAAAACACAGAAACCAAATGAATTTGCAAACAGTTTATATAAATATTAGCTTATCGACAGATGTTATGATGTTAAGTACAGCTTATCATGATAAACGGAGACAGCAATCTTGAACCTATACCGGGAAACCCAGACATTAAGTTCGTGGTTTTACGCCGCCACATCTGCCCTGTGAGTCTCAGTCTCCAAGTTAGATTGACGAACACAACATAGATGAGCCAAGAACAAACTAATAAAACCATATTTCATTTATTCATTTAATATATACACAAGCCCCGATCACACAGCGGACCAATACGTGGAGTAACATGTATACAAAAGGACAACAATGATCATGAACTGAGAGAACAAATACATAGTTAATTAGTTATCATTGCTGAGTGAAAAATAGTATGATAACAGGTCATAGGTCCAGAGGGAGCTTAGGGTGGGGAAGCATGACAATAATAAAAAATAATCAATTTACAAGTACTCAAAATAAATGAAATAATCTTTTGAAAGAGAGTTTCGACGGTTGGTTATTCTCCTCGAATCGCCCAATATAACAGCAGACATGAGTCGAAACTTTCCTGTCACTTGCATTCGACACACTAATACTTATACTTAACAACAGACTGCATTTTTCGTCAAATGAACAATAAATTCATTCCTTACTGCTATTCTTCATCAGGTTACCTGTACGTAGTATGGAAAATATGACTAAATTTTTTCTAAGTATGAACAAAATAGAATGTTATTTTTTTAGTGCAACTCAATTATCAATTATATCTATGTATGCTCATGTTTGCGCCACATCGTTTTGTGAAGGTTAGTGTAAAATCAACCAAACTAGTGATAACAATAAACTAGAAAACATTAAACATAGATCACGTACTGATTGGCACTCTTCTGTAAATATTACGAAAAATAAAAGAGACATAAAAAAACTAGTAAGCCACACGAGCTTGGATCATCGAACAATTTGTTCCGAAAAAAGTCGATTTTTGACGGTGCAAAAGTATCAAAATAAATAATAGATTCATTATTGTGTTGTGAAGAATTTTGGATTTGAATTTTTATGTCATAGATTCATCTTACTAAGACAACCAGTGAAACCCCGGAAGCACTGCACAGTAGTCTCGTCCCAGCAGGGAACTCTTTAGTAGTGCACGCCTACCGCTGAAAACTGAGCTCGGGACCTTAATATTACGCGGAAAATGCTCAATGCGAGGTACAGTGAACCGGTATCGAATAAATTATTTTCCTATCATTGATGAGCAACCGATATGGTGGGATTCCACTAATTAGTTCTTAACAAGGTCGATATACGATACGAAATTATAAAATAATATTTCTAAAAAGTAACTTCGGAAAAGTAATCAGCTGAGGTAAGTTATCAGTTGAATTATATGATTTAGTTAGCCACATGTTCAATAACCCAATTCGATTAAATAAAGTTCTAATCAAAACTCGATTGACTTGTATAGTACCTAATACAAGTTTGTAAATATCAATCTGACACTGAGAAAGAATATTAATATTAAGAAACGCTGGTATTTAGATTCATACAATACAAACGAAAAAGGGGTAGTTTAAGTGAAAACAGAACATTATAAACTAAGACCACCGTCTACAAAACAATTTTTAAAACATATTCTTGTTTAAAAACACACGAATGAGTAAAATAAATATGAAGAGAATCAGACATGAACGACGGAGAATCTGAAACATATCTAAACAGGTTCAAATTGCCATAACACGTTAGCACGATGAGATTACAAAAAAGTGATTTGCAAAGTTGACGCTACAATGTAATTCAACAGGACAAAATAAAGCTTACTTCTGTTCTGAAGAATAATTTAACATGGAATCTAGAAGAAGAAGTGAATGCACCTGCATCACTGTGACCGATTCTCAGATATGTTACTCAGAGTCTCCATCCACTGGTTGTTAATATCACGCGGACCCTGATCAAGTAGACTGTGACTACCGGCATGGATCAGACCAACAGTTCGAGCACACAGCTTTCATAAGGTTTATGTACTTTTGAGGTATACATTTTAATAACAGACACTGCCACAGAACCACTCAATTTACTGAATCGAAAGTTGATTTCAAGTTAAGAAATACTACTATTTTGAACGATGGCAGGTATACGTATGTTCTAGGATCCGACGGAGAGTAAATGTTTAGTCAGTGAATACCCACCTACGTCTTAAGCCAGCTTTTATTTCTTTAATTTGTTTAAATAAGCGTCAGATGATTACAGATAGGATAATATTTTGGATAAACTGATTCCTCTGTGGTTGTCACAAGATGATTTCTGTCCTTTCTTATAAACTGAGACGATTACTGATCAAGATCAATTACATGAGATTACGTTCAGGTCTTAGAATCTAGCTAATATATTAGTAAACCTACATGTTAAAATTAGACCTATCAACTATGATAAAATTTTGTTCACTATAAAATAAAACTTCATATTAACTGATAATATAGGGAATTTCTCTGCTTTACAATGATGACTTAAGCATCGATATCAGCAGGTTGTGGAGAAATACTTTGCATTCAATAAATAAATTAAAAAAATAAAAATTTCAATAGACAGACTGCAGGAAATATTAATCGACGCGTGGAAAACTTCAATAAATATAGTTATAGATGAAAGTGACAATGTTTTTTACATATAGATGTGATAAAGTAGGAAATACTAAGGTCGAAAGAGTAGACATGTGACATGAAAATACAAGAACAGTGAAGGTCAATTGGAACCAAAAAAAATCATAAGATATTTCACTTCCGCATAAAATAAAGGATAAGTGTAAATTCATAATTTAGTTCCAACAGTGATAATCAGTAGTAGTTTTACTGTGAAAAAATTGTTTTGTTTATCGGAGTTTCTGATAATTATTATAGAAATATTAAACAGTGCATAAAAATCTTAACACTAGACCTGTTAATACTGGGTGACAAAGTGAAAAGATATTAAATAACTAGTAACTTATGAAATCCTATTTCACGATCAACAGAATTCAGTCTATACCAGTGATTGAAGCAACATCATAAAACGGAAAGATTTTCCAGTAAGCCAGTGTTATCAAAGTTTCATGAATAATTAGAATAAGCTCGTATCTTCCCGTTGATTTGTAATAGACTAAAACTGGTCAGTTTCTGTTGCCATATGTGCATCCTGAGCAGATTCCCTCGATATAGTGATAGTACACACGTAATGTTTAGGTTGACTTGTGAGCGGCAAGCGAAATTCAGGACACGCATTTCGTCCTATTTGGAACTCACTGGCTCGATGTACCCATATCCCAAAGTTGATGTTCATACTGGAATTCGAACTCACTTCGCTTCATGCCAAACGCCATCGCGTTCACCACTAGACTTATTTTAATTACATGTATACTCAGTTCACAAGTATGACCGGTTTTCAATAATTATTTAACATGAGTCAGAGTGTGATATCAAACAACTATATGAAACCAGAAGCTCAAAAAAAACAATGAATTTTGGAAGCCTGTATTATATTAATAGTATTAATTATATAACTCAGTAACTATCAATAAAAGCTTGATTAAACCATTTGGGTCGTCCATTTTCAAAATGCAGACATACTGCAATTAAGCACTGTGTTTAAGACCATAAGTTGTGACTATGTGTATCCTCGTGCAGTTGCAAAAAGGTTTACAAAGAATTGACAACTAACGGAGTAATTATGTAGTTGATGGTATATCTTCCTCTTTTTATCATATGATAAAGCGAAAAATGAATGAGTTCATGTATCTTTTATAATGGATGGAGAAAATAGTTGCTGTAGCTAAACTGGTTAAAAACTACCATGATCAAAGGAGGGTTGCATATACTGACTATTGAGTACTTCTCTATAATAATTATTAGCGAAAAATGAATGCTCATATAATATTGCATAACTGAAACTGAAAATTCCTCGATGTAACAAAATTTAAAGTATTGTAATGGTTAAATCAACTACACCTGTTATCGAAGTCAATGAAATCTTGAGATGTTTGCAAAATGTGTTTATACGGCACATAAGTTATCATAGACTCTGTTACTACTTCGGTGTACATGCTATACTTTTTCTTACCCACTGTCATCGTTTTCAATACAATTTTCAATAAAATTCTCTAGCCCATGATAGTTTATTGTTTTTGGCTTAAGTCATTGGATGGAAAGTTTGATATTATCAAATGTCCACTTGTTTCAAAGTCTCGTATTTAATATTGTCGACCTTAACTACACACAAATTTGTAAGCGATTCAACTCATAATGTACTTTTAGCGTGTAACAAAATTTTTTTTCTAGAAACAGAGCATTTTGAATAAATCGTTTGTTCATTGTTACGCTATAAACGTACGTGACTTTGAGCAATTAAAATGTCATCTTAATTCACTGGTTGAAGAGTAAATAATACTAAAGATATATATATATATATATATATATATATATATATATATAGGAGTAATTTTGACCTGAATTGAACTTTAATAAATAGCTTATATAAATAAAAGGCAGAGATTACATGGATAAAATCAATTGGACGAAGTAACTGACTAGTGCATAAGCTAAAGCTAGATCATGAATATTTATTCGATTAAACTATGAAATCAAAAAGTAGGCCTGGGAAACTGCTAAGAATTTAAAGTTTATTGATCTAAATTTCCTAGATAACGAATACCGATGGGTGACTTTACGTCTAAAGACAGTTTTACCACTAGGAGATTTCTTTCGGACTTTGTAGTAACACTCCAAATGTCCTTACGGAAACCTAATATTGTTCCCTTTCAAAGTCTTTTAAGAAGAAGCATTCACAATGTTAGCTATGAGCAAGTGATAAACATCATTAAACCTTCAAAAGAACACCGGTTGATCTTCTTTGTAATCAAATCCCCTCTTCGCCGCCCGATATTCCTACTATTTGCACAATTGATTCTTCTCTCCTATCTTTGGTTCTTCTATCAGATGTATGATCTGTACTAAGGACATAAGTTAATGTACTGTTATTCAATATTTCTTGTACCACTGTTCCAGAATACATACAATGTTTAAATACTATATCAAATCAGGCGATAAACTCTAAAATCGTCTTTGGGTACGTAATTCCTGGCATGGTCGTTCACTTGACCACATCTAGTTAATATGAATATTAGAGTATAAGATGAGAAAGTAACTAACTAAAATCCCAAAAATGTAGGTATAATACAAAGTTCATAAGCGAAACAGGCACTTTCTGATTAGATTCCTATCAACAGTCCTCTTAGGTTAAATGGTATAGTAAAAACTCAGGCAGACAACTGAACGCTATTACATCTTAGTGAACTCTGAGAGACAACCTAGGAGATGCATGCATTCTGATATTACTATCAATGATCCTATAATAAAGGCAAAACTTTACCTGTGATAAATAGAGGGTACAGTTTGACTAAAACAATCTAGGGAATGTTGGCCTAACTACAGTTTCATCTATCCGGTACGCAATTAAACCATTCAGCTGTACTAAGTAGCGTTTGAATTGCAGTTTAAATAAATTTCACTGGCGGTTAAATTATAAGACAAAAGTGGATAACCAAAACGCTTAATTAACCCTAGTAAGTAGCGAACTAGCGTAATTTACAAACTAGTCATGGAAATACCGACCATATATTTTGTTAGGCCTTGAAACAGGCAAACTAAGTGTTGCTTAACAATGAGTGCCACTTCAATCCTCAGATCAGGTAAGTTGGCCAATTCACTCATCTTAGAAGATAGCCGGGATGCGCTTCTTCCATTCTAAATGCAAAATGTTACTCCAGGATTGACCTGCTCCTCCACCTAGATTAGTTATAGAGAGTAGTCATTGAATAAATTGATCGCTTGACTTATCTCAGAAGTCTCATTACCCCTGGTGGGTTGGTGTCGGACGAAATCTCAGCACGGATTCAGAAAGCCCGATTGGCTTTCGTCAATTTAAGCCACTTGTCGCGCAGGCGAGATATCCGTCTCTCAACGAAAGGCTGGGTGTACTGCGCAACAGTTCGCATTCTTTTGACATATGGTAGCGAAACATGGGCCATGAAAACCCAAGATATGCGTCAACTTCAGGTGTTTGACCATAGAAATCTTCGTACCATCGCTCGTATATCATGGAACAGTAGAATAAGTAATATGGAGGTTAGACAAAAGGTTCTTGAGAAATATGGCAAATCAGTCAAATAGGTCATTAACCTTCATAGACTGAGATGGTTGGAATATGTGTCGCACATGCCAAACTACCGCCTACCTAGTCGCGTGATGTTAGCTAGGATTGAAAGAGGATGGAAAAAGAGTAGGGGCGGCCAAACCAAAACATGGCATTAATTCATGAATTCCTTAACTGTTGATCTAAGCCATGTTAGTGAATTCCTTAACTGTTGATCTAAGCCATGTTAGTCCCGACCGTAGCTGCTACCTTGTCGTGGTGGTCGGGCTTGCCTATCGTGATGACCCAACCGAGCTATACTGGCTGGAACATATGTTCCTGTAGGTTCTACCATGCTAGGTAGGTCGATTGGAGAACGATGAGACTAAAAGCAGCTACTCAAGGTCTGAGGGCGAAGTCGTACTGCTGACTGCAGAGGGGTGTGACAGCAGTAAGGTGTTTCCCTCGGACAACCAGCATCTGCAGCGATGCTGCCTTCTCACAAGGAAGGAGGGGTTAGAAAAGGTCGGCCCTAAAAATGTCACACCTCACCCTACCTCACGGATTTCCGTCTCCGGCGGTATGGGTGCCCACTAAGGGCTTTTAAGTGCGGAGCTAATACTCGAAAAACTTTTCATAAAAAGGCCGTGCGTGATAGGCCTCAAGCAGTTGCCTCTTGGGCTCTGCGGTCACGCTCTCAGGTCTCTGAGACCGACACTAATCTGCCTTCTTTTTCAGGTTCCTCAAGAAATACCCTTCCACGGTGTGGGCAGCCGGGAAGTGACAACTGCCCTCATACCCGCAAAAGCACGAGAGTCCAAATTGGTCAAAATCAAATCCTTTCTACACCCCATAATATCTCTCTTATCTCTTCGACTAACTCTACTCACATTCCTTCATCTCACTGCACCGCTAATGCAAACGATGCGAGCTCACGAAAAATCATTCCTGGTCTCTTGAAACCCCGTTCTAGACTATATGTTGGAGCTTTTAATGTACGGACATTAAGTCAAATAGGGCAACAGGCTTCCTTAGCTAAGACTTTAGAATCTCACTCAATCGATGTATGCTGCGTCTCGGAAACGCGCATACAGGATCCTAGTAAAATCATTAACCTGATTTCACCGTATCAAAACAAAGAAGCAGCCCGATTTACTCTTCGTGTATCCGGTAGCCCGGATGCTGCTTCCCGGGGTCTCGCTGGTGTAGGTATAGCATTGAGTCGTAGGGCAGAACTAGCTCTCCTAGACTGGATCCCTGTAGATAGTCGCTTGTGCGCTATCCGACTGAACGGGACAGTTCGGACTCGGAAAGATAGGGACACTCGTCGTTGCCTCTTTGTCGTATCTGCCTATGCCCCCACTGACTGCAGTTCAGACGAGGTGAAAGATGAGTTTTACAGCAAGCTTAAGGACCTCCTCCGAAAAGCTAGGCGCTCTGATATAGTTATAATGGCTGGTGACCTTAATGCTCAAGTAGGTAAACTAAGTGAAAATGAGAGACACTTGGGTGGTTGTTATGGTGTCACGGCTCAAAGAACAGATAATGGCGATCGTCTGTTGCAACTATGCTCAGACAACCGCCTGTTTCTAGCGAATACTAACTTTAGGCATAAGGAAAATCATCTTTTGACCTGGCGACCCCCAAAATCGTCTCAACGTTGGACCCAACTAGATCACATCGCCATCAGCCACCGATGGAGGGGTTCGATAGAGGACTGTCGCTCGTTCTGGGGCACATGTTTAGATTCAGACCATGCTTTAGTGCGAGCGCGTATTTGTTTGAGGCTTACTGGACGTAGGAAAGACATAGCAATGAAGCCTCCTAGGGATTTACTTAATGATAATAAAGCTAAGAATATATTTCAGGAACAACTAGAAAAGCAGTTAGGCGACCGTGTAAACGATTGCCATCCGGAAGCAGGTTGGAATGATATCAAAAAGGCTGTGGAAACAGCAATGATATCTGCTAGTAAGGTAAATCATAAGGCTAGGATGAAGCCGTGGATTTCAGTAGCATCCACCGAACTGATGGATGCTCGTAAACTCATCCCACCTGGCTCTGAACATAATAAAGAGCGAAGTGAGCTTAAGCGCAGGCTGATAAAAAGCCTACGCAACGACCGTGAACAGTGGTGGGTGGCGAAAGCAAAAACGATGGAAAAGGCAGCGGCGATAGGCAACAGTAGGCAACTTTTTCGACTTATTAAGGAAACTGGTATTAGGGATCCGAATGTGAGTGAGACTATCTCGGAAAGGGATGGGATCACAATTCATTCTCAGTCCAGGAGATTGGACCGATGGGCGGAACATTTTAGGGATCAGTTTAACTGGCCTTCAGCCACACTTCGGTTGCCCACGATCCCCAGTCATCCTGAATGGCAAATCGACTTAACTCCTCCTAGTCTTTATGAAATCGAGAAGGCTATAGGAAATCTGAAGCGAGGTAGAGCAGCAGGTCCTGATAGGCTTACCCCTGAAATTTTTAAGGATGGTGGTCCAGTTTTAGCAGCTAGATTGACTGAAATCTTAGGTAGAATCTGGGAACTGGGCGTAATACCATCTGACTGGTCTGAATCCCTGATTGTCCCAATTTATAAGAAAGGACAAAAGTCTTCTTGTGACAATCACAGGGGAATCAGTCTGACTAATATAGCTTCTAAGCTGTTAGCATCGATTATACTTAGACGCTTAACTAGAGCTCGTGAAGAGCAGACTAGAGAAAACCAGGCTGGATTCAGACCTGAACGTGGCTGTATAGACCACATCTTCACACTACGACAGGTCCTGGAACACAGACACACATTTAGGCGTCCTACAATAGTTGTCTTCCTGGACCTAAAGGCGGCATTCGACTCTGTTGATCGTGAGGCTCTGTGGCAGTGTCTGTCATTGAAAGGTGTACCAAAGAAGTACATTAACCTTATACAAGCTCTCTACTCTAAAACTACAGGTCGAGTGAGAGCTTATGGCGAACTGTCATCGGAATTCCTCACTTCAAGTGGTGTCCGTCAAGGATGTCCACTTTCCCCATTTTTGTTTAATTTTGTCATAGACATGCTACTAGATATAACCATGTCTTCGTCTGACTTTTCAGGAGTTGACTTACTACCAGGAGCCTCGCTTACTGACTTAGAGTATGCTGATGACATAGTCCTATTTGGTGAAGACGCTGACAAAATGCAGAGTCTTCTGACTACCCTGAGCAACAATGCAAGCATGTTCGGGATGCGGTTTTCCCCCTCGAAATGCAAAATGTTGCTTCAGGATTGGGTTGCATCGGCACCTGAACTAGTGATAGGGAGTGAAGTAGTCGAGCGTGTAGACCGCTTCACGTATCTGGGGAGTCTCATCAGTGCTGATGGCCTGGTGACTGACGAAATCTCAGCACGGATACAGAAAGCTCGATTGGCTTTTGCCAAGTTGCGTCACTTATGGCGCAGGCGAGATATCCGCTTGCTAACCAAAGGACGAGTGTACCGTGCAGCAGTTCGCTCTGTCCTACTATACGGTAGCGAAACATGGCCGTTAAGAGTAGAGGACATTCGTAGGTTACTGGTCTTCGATCATAGGTGTCTCCGAAGCATCGCTCGTGTATCATGGGACAACCGAGTGAGCAATGCTGTCGTTAGAAAGTGGGTTCTAGGAAAGGAGGGCAAATCAATAGATGAGGTATTGAAACTTCATCAGTTGAGGTGGTTGGGACATGTGTTACGCATGTCTAACTACCGACTGCCTCGACGTGCTATGTTTTGCGGTGTAGGAATAGGTTGGAAGAAAGCTAGGGGCGGCCAAACCAAAACATGGCAGAAATCGATGAAGTCACTGACAAGTGGACTAAGTCATGTTGGTAGATGTAGGCTTCATGGTTGGGGTCCGCGAGACGAAAGTCACCAATGGTTAGAGACCTTGAACGACATGGCTCAGAATCGTTCGCAATGGCGCAGGTGCATCCACTCTTTGTGTCCTCTCAAAATCTAACCTTCCGAATTCTCTATCTTTCTCCTTTCAAATTTATCTCACTGAATTATACTTTTCGAATCATATCTTCGCTCCCTAATTTTCTACATTACTGCTAATACTTCTATTATCGCTATCACTCTTGGATTTGAACTGACAGTTGCGTCTCTGTGCTGATGTGGTATGGCGACCTGAACTGATGTACGAACGTACAAAGTTCTGCGTTGTATCTGTCTGTCTGTCTAAGCCATGTTAGTAGATGCAGATCACCTGGTCGGCGTCCGCGTGATAGTCACAATAAGTGGCTAGAGACACTTGGAGACATGACTCAGAATCGGTCACAGTGGTGAAAGTGTATTCACTCTTTAACATTATCTAAATCTTGAATCCTATTATTAGTTTCTGCACACCTTTACTTCACTCTCCCCTCTTGTATTCTGTTATTATATAACCCCTGTTATCTCGTAGTGCTAATGTGGTATCGCAACTTGAACCTATAGGCGTATGTGCCTGGTTCTACGTTGTTGATGACGATGATGATAATGTTAAAGTTTGACTGAATCTAAGCGGAGATCCATAAAGGTAGTTTGGCTTTGGTAAAAATGTGCTAACTGCGTAGCCCAGATATCCTATATGGGAAACAAAGAGAGAATATACTGCGTAGTATTACGCAGGATACTACTTAATGGTACCCAGGGGAAGAATACATAAGTGGGTTGCAGGTCTTTAAAAGATGTCTTCGAAGCATTGTTCGCAAACTGCAGATTAGTTGAGGCCACGGTAAGAGAACTCGACAAGCATTACAAATCTGTTGTGAATAATCATTGACTGAAATGATTAGGACTAATATCCCGCATGACCAACCCCCACCCCTCGATGAGTGATATAGAATTGTGTAGGAATACGTTAGAAGAGGATAAGAGGTGGCCAAACCAAAACGTAGCATTAGCCCACAAACTCACTGAACGTTGATAGAGGCAGAATATTTGTTTGATGTTCGGGTGATAATCGTAGTCGACGGCTGAAGAAGTCAGATGATATGACTCAGAATCAATCATGGTGATACGAGTATACTTTCTCGTTAATTTACTATAGACTAAGGATATGAATATTCTTCCATACATACTTTTCCATTCCGTCTTACTATACTAAAATTCGAATATCTAATCTATCACGTTATAATCGCTACTAAAACTAATTCGATTCACATCCTATTCATTATGTTAACTTGATTCGTCGCATCAATGTAGTACCGTAGCTTGAGCTTGTATCTGCCTAACTGTTGTTTATGACTGAATGAGTGAAGAGCGTGATATAAGGAAACATGATTGCAGTATCACTTGTTAGGATAATAAGATACATTAAATACAATAAGAGGAACATTAAATAAAATAATCATACCTGTAATACAAATTTGGTATCGAAATAACGTTTAGCAATATTCGGTTGGAAATTAGGAGACTCGATAAAGCGAAGAAGGAATTCATACACTAACTAGTAATAGTGAACAAAAATATAATAAAGTAAAAACATACACATATATCAACTACATGCAAGAATATACAAGAAACAAAATTAATGTGATACACATTAAGCATTGAAAGATGTTTATAAAAAATCTTGTGGTAAGGAAGCTTACTAATAATACAAATGAATATTAACTGATGAAAATGATTTGTTGAAATACGAGACGGTTATTTGTTTTAAAGAAGAAGAGAATAGCAAGATGACTGATGCATATTGGCTAATGAACACAATGCGATCTTATGGATGAGTAACTGGATATGCAGAAAATTGTATATGGATGGAGAAACTTCGAACATAAATTTGGAGTTAGTTGGAACTTTGTATAAAATGTACTCGATATACTAAAGTAACTCATGCTGTACGAGTTGAAATCGCATTATCTGTAACTAGAGAGAAACGATGAAACTGAAGTACTGCCCTCATACCTCTAACAACATACAGGATCACTGTCATTTTAATCAAACTCCTTCTATTCCTTATATTTATTCTGCCCCTACCTTCATGCCTAAATACCTATCTTCAACTTCATCATGTATCATTAGTGCCAACGAGTCTGGCCCACGAAATAATGTTCCGAGTTCACTAAGACGACGCTCCCAGCTTGACATTACGGAAGAGAGTTAGAGGCGACCAAACTAAAACATGACATCAGTCTATGAAGTCAGTGACTGCTGGTTTGGATCGTGTCGGTAGCTGCAGACTACCTGGTTGGGGTCCATGCGAATATCATGACCAGTGGCTAGAAACACTGGATGACATACCTCAGAATCGATCATAATGGCGCAGATGCATCCACTCATTGTCCTCCATCAAATTGTGAGCTTAAAATTATTTCATAACGTTCTTTTCACGCTCCATGTCTTTCTTTCTGAACCATATTCTATATGTTCACAAGCCTTGTTATTATTACTATTATTATTATTATTATTTAGGTGACTTCTACTTTTACTAATGTGGTGTTAATCTTGCGGTGCTATAGATGTATGGCAACCTAGACCGATCCACACATGCCAAATTCTATGATGGTCATACATACATACAAAGTAATCTATACCAAAGCTCTATAAAATAAGAATCTAATCTCATTTTTATTTTTAATATCAATGTACAGAGGGTAAGTTTGTGTTGAAATTCAATAAACTTTGGTTACTAGTATGTCCTGTTTCTAACAAGTAATAAACAGGGCAATGGTGATAAACAGTGGACACAACTGTAAATAACTGACAACTAAAGTAGTTAGGATGCTTCACACATCCCTAACTAACGCCTACTTAGACATAAGATGATGACTGGAGTAGAAGCAAGTTGGAAGGCAACTAGGGTCAGAATTGGTGTTAAAATTATCCTAGTAGATGTAGACCACTTGGATGGGATACATGCGATTACTGAGATCAATAGTTGGATACGTTAGGTGATATGGATCAGAATTGGACACATTAGTGCAGGGGCAACACTTTTATCTCCCTTTAAACCCTAAGCTTTGAAAGTGCTTAACACCATTCACTCTTGATTTGTATTCTCTATAACTAATCTTTCTTACTACCGTTGATGCTCCTATCAACCCTACCACTTTGGTATTCATCTTGTTGATGGGGGAATTTGGACCAATGTACATAAGTACAAAATTCCAAGTTTCTTATTACTGACTGACATAAAACAACATCAGTTAGCTAACAACTAGGCTGAGGGAGGTTATGCATTGAAACAGTGGACGACATTTGAACGACTAAATTTCTAAACAGCTTTTCTGGTACACTTTAAAATAAATATGTGATACTGGTTTGAATAAAACCGATCCTTCAATAAACATACTTGCAAATGAGGCCAAGCAGCCTCCAATGTTGGCTCATCCTCTTCAGGATCAAATTCTGCACCGGATGGATTACTTGGTGGTGGTAATGTACGAAACAAATTCACTTCAACCATTCGAACCACTTCAGGATAAATTGAGTCTGTAATTATGCCGGAATTTTCAGTCAGATATTCCGTTAATTCATGCAGAGCTGCTCGCTTGACCTCTTTGTCTTTTAAATCACTTAAAATATCTGGGACAAACTCAAAAACAACTGAACATTGTTTCAGTTTTTGAATAAATAGCTCTTCTCGTTTTTCTTGACTGTCTGCATCTAGCAAAATAAAAAAGATAACGTTTAAAGGAAAACTGTCATAAACTATGAAATACACACTTACCCTATACATACAGAAAACCGCCTGAAAGGAAGTGTGTAATCGTACTAGTGCAGAATCGATTCAGCACTTAGTAGTCTACATCAGCAGTAACTATGTTATAGCAGACAGCAACCTAAGTTACATATATATTCACTACTCTACAGACATTTCGTAACGCATAAAAATATTCCAAATATTTGGACGGTCTAGTAACTGCCGAATAAAATCTGGGCAACTCAGAAACGTGAATAGTACAACAAAACCTTCGAGAACAGTCTACTGTTCACGAATACACAAAAGGCAAAATAAATCAGAATATAGTCAACCAGTCAGTTGTGCACAACGTAGAACTTGAAACATGTGCAGAGGTGCAAGTTGCAATAACACATTAATACAATGAGATCAAAATTACGAAATTAACTTAATAAGACGGAATGATGGAAACTAAGATCAAGAATAAGATAAAAGTGAATACACTTGAGCCACTGTGACTGATTCCCAGACATGTTAACAAAAGTCTCCACTCACTGGTTAAGATTAACAAGTGAACCCCAACCAGTTATTTTGTATCCACAAACATAGCTTAGACCAAGAGTCAAAGATAGCACGGACTAATACCATGTTATGATTTGGCCGCCCCTAGCATTTTTCCACCCTACACATACGCCAGCTAACATCGTGTAACTAGGCAAGTTGTGGCCGGGCATAAGTAACACATGCCCGAGCCACTTCAAACAATTTTGGCTCACATTCTTATCGACTGATTTGCCATATTTTCCTAGTACTCTGTGCCTAACATCAATATTGCTAACTCAGTCATTTGATGATATCTTGCCTACGCCACAAATGGTGCAAGTTGGTTAGAGCCAAGTGAGAATCTAAACCATGCAGAGGTTTCGTCAGACACTGACTGACCAAGGCTGATCAGACATCCCAAATAAGTTAAGTGGTCAACGCACACAACCACTTTGTTCCTTATGACCAGATGGTCTTGTGAATGCAAGTGGAGTGAGGATAAGTTTGGTTTACAATAATTGCTCTCATAAATTGGAAGTGGTCTGGAATTTAAAACAGCTTCCAATTATTCGATTGCGAATTTGACCAGATAATAAAACAAACTCCCATACAAGGTGTGGCTTTAAATAAAGAACACTAATACAAATTTGGTCGCCAAGTATAGTACACTTATTTCACTTACATAGGCAGCTGAAGAGATGACTTCATCTCAGTATTTGGATCTTAAGGAGCGGTTATACAGCTTTTGGTATAGCTCTTTTATTTCGCAAAAAACAGTACAGTTTAGAAAACCTATTAAGTTTAGTAGTGTTTGAATATACTTGATCAAACGATAAGTTTCGTAGGTGACACATATAAATGGATTTAAATCTAATTGATTGGTTTAATTCTTGTCTATCATATCACTGCTCAAAGCAGCATAAAACAAAAATCAGGCAAACTGTATTATATTGAAGATATTTTTGTTTGTACATATTAATGTATTTCTGATGTGCATGCACATAATAACTCATGATAAAGGTGCAGTCAAATCTAAATGCATAAGCAAAATTTAGACCGCTAAACTATAGCAAGAATCGGTGACTGAATAGACAACTGAATTGTAATAAAAATACGCGTTTAATTTCATATAAGAATATAGCTTTCATGTAAACAAAACCCTGGATGTACACTTCTAATGAGTCCTAAAATAGAATGTCAGTTGCCCAGTGGCCTCTACTTTTAAATAGCTCGAAACCAATCCGCGATTGTCACTTAAAAAACAGAAACTATTAAACGGACAGCTCGGGAAATAAAAATAATAATACAAAGGAGTACTAACTTTTTTCAGTGTTTGATTTTACGATATACGGCAAGAAATATAGACAAACGAAGACATCTCCAAAATTTTTCATAGTGAACTTCCGAAGCATCAAGAAAAGTTAAGAACCGCGACAAACAGCACTGTGGATCAGCAGTTTACCACAAACCTTACCAATTGGTGGTCGTATGAAGGGATTTTGCTATATTTATGTACGTTATCAAAACACTTCTTAAAATAAAAATCACCACGTAAAACCTCTTATCTAGGGACTTGAAGGTCGTATTATTAGCAAGTAGTCCTACGATCCATAACGCAACGACCGTAGCTGCTACCTTGACGTGGTGGTTGGGCTTGCCTATCGTGATGACCCAACTGAGCTATATTGGCTGGAACGCATGTTCCTCTAGGTTCTACTATGCCAGGCAGGTCTGTTGAAGAACGATAAGACAAAAAGCAGCAACCTAAGATCTGTGGGCGAAGTGCTACTGCTGAATGCAGCGAGGTGTGACAGCAGTAAGGTGTTTCTCTCGGATAACCAGCATCTCCAACGATGCTGCCTTGTTAACAGGAGGAAAGGGTTAGAAAAAGTAGACACTAAAAATGCCAAACCTCACCATACTCCACGGATTTCCGTCTCCGGCAGTAAGGCCTTCTAAAGAACGGAGCTATCACTTCAAGAACCTACCATAACAAGGCAGTGCGTGATCGGCCTGAAGTAGTTGTCTCTTGGGCTCTGCGACCGTGCTCCCAGGTCACTATCACCAATGCTGACACAGTTTCCTTTCCAGGTACCTTAAAAAGTAATATCCTTTAATGGTATGGACAACCAGGAGGTGACAATTGCTCTCATACCTCTAACAGCACACGAGATCATCTTGTTCGAGGTCAAATCCCACTATCAACTCATAATAACTTTCTTA
Source organism: Schistosoma japonicum (assembly GCA_025215515.1). Taxonomy (NCBI): domain Eukaryota; kingdom Metazoa; phylum Platyhelminthes; class Trematoda; order Strigeidida; family Schistosomatidae; genus Schistosoma; species Schistosoma japonicum. The sequence goes on from CM046061.1 coordinate 1,983,714, forward strand.
TCACCATACCTAATACTCGCACCTCAAATGCTAATGATTTGAGTTCACGAAACGTTATTCCTGATCTCCTGAAATCTCGCACTAAACTGTATATCGAACCTTATGCCCATTAAGAATAGAGGCTTCTTTAGCTATGACTCTAGAATCTAGTTCCATCGATGTCTGCTGAGTCTCCGAAACGCGTATACAGGATCCAAGTACAGTCATTCCCTCGACCTCACTTTGTGAAAATAAAGAAGCGGCTCGGTTCACCATTCGTGTTTCCGAAGACCCCACCGCTATCACTCGAGGCCTTGCAGGCGTAGATATAGCACTAATTGCAGTTCAGATGAAGTAAAAGATGAATTTTAAAGAAAGCTATTCAACCTCCAACGAAAAGCTGAGCGCACTGATGTAGTAATAGTGGCTGGCGATTTTAATGCCCAAGTAGGTAGACTAGATGAAACCGAAAGGCACCTAGGTGGATCCTACGGTGTTGAGGCTCAACGAACAGACAATCACGACCGTTTACCACAACTATGTTAAGATAAGCGCTTATTTCTCGCAAACACCAACTTTAGGCATCAGCAAAGACATCGGTTGACATGGCATTCTCCAAAATCAACTCAACGCTGGACTCAAACAGACCACATTACTATCAGCCATCGTTGGAGAGGCTCGGTCGAAGACTGCCGCTCGTTTTGCAGCTCATGTCTAGACTTAGATCATGCCTTAGTACGAGCGCGTATTAGTCTGTGTCTCATTGGACGTAAAAGATCCACGACAAGGATCCCCCTCAGAGTTCAACTTAATAATGAAAAAGTCAAGAATACGTTTCAAGAACAACTAAAATATCAATTAGTCAACTGCGCAAACTGTACTCATCCCGAGTTAGATTGAAATGATATCCAAAAAGCTGTTGAAACAGCAGTAATATCTACTAATAAACTAAACCAAAAGGTTAAAAAAACTCAGTGGATTTCAACTGCATCTACTGAACTGATAAATGCTCGGAAACACACCATCTGGTTCTGAACATGATGAAGAATGAAGGCAATTTAAACACAAGCTGGTTAAAAGCTTACACAATGATCCACAGCACTAATGGGTGGCGAAACCTAGAGAGATGGAAAAAGCAGTAGCAATAGGTAACAGTAGGTAACTGTCCGCATATGACAATTACCGAGGAATCAGTTTAACGAATATAATGTCTGAAATATTGGCTTCAATAATACTTCGATGTCTAACTAAAGCTTGTGAAGAGCAAACTCGAGAAAACCAAGGTGGTTTCAGACCTGGACGTAGGTTCTATAGACCAAATATTAACACTTCGGCAGGTTCTGGAACATAGGCACAATTCTAGACACCTAACAATAACTGTATTCCTTGACCTTAGGGCGGCGTTCAACTCTATTGATCGTAAGGTTATGTGGCAATGTCTATCAATGAAAGGAGTACCGAATAAGTACATCAACCTTATACAAGCCCTCTACTCGACCACATGTCGTGTTACAGCTTATAGCGGATTGTCGTCGAAATCGATCACCTCTAGTGATGTTCGTCAGCGTTGTCCGCTTTCCACATTTTTATTTAATTTTATCAATGACATACTTTTAGAGTCAACATTGTCATCGTCTGATTTGTCCGGGGGTGACCTTCTTCCAGGAGATAAATTTACTGACTTAGAATATGCAGATGATATACTTCTATTGGGTGAAGATGCTGATAAAATTCGGAATCTTTAAACTACTTTAAATATCAATGTAAGCATGTTTGGGATGCAATTTTCCCCATTCAAATTCTAAATGCTGCTTCAGGACTGGTTTAATTCGGCACCACAGTTAGTGATAGGGAGCGAAGCAGTTGAATGTGTTAACTGCTTTACTTATCTTGGGAGCCTCATCAGTCCTGACAGTCTGGTGTCTGATGAAATCTCGGATCGTATACAAAAGGTCCGATTGGCTTTTGCCAATTCGCGTCACTTGTGACGTAGGCGAGACATTCGTTTACTGACAAAAGGACACGTTTACTGCGCAGCAGTACGATCCGTTTTACTTTATGGATGTGAAACATGGCCATTAAGGATAGAGACTTCTAATATTTGATTATAGATGTCTTCGAAGCATTGCTTGTGTTTGCTGAGACCACCGAGTAAGCAATGCATAGGTTAGGAATAGAGTACTAGGTAAATACGGTAAGTCTATTGATGAAGTAGTGAATCTTCACCAGCTGAAGTGGTTAGTACATGTGTTACGTATGCCTGATCACCGCCTACCTCGACGAGCAGTGTTGTCTGGTGTGGGAGTAGGCTGGAAGAAAGCTAGAGGCGGCCTAACAAAACATGGCACCAATCTATGAAGTCATTGACAACTGGGCTGAGCCATGTTAATAGATGTAGACTACATGGTTGGGGCCCACGTGATGATCGTAACAAAGGGTTTGAGACTTTAGGTGATATGGCTCAAAATCGTTGGCAATGGCACAGGTGCATCTACTCCTTGTCTTCTTCCGAATTCTAAGTTTTTTTAGCTTATCATAATTTTCGTTCTTAAATTTTATTTTCGACCTCTATACCTTTCCATTAGTACTTACTCTGTTACTACTTCCCCTAATCTGGGATTTGGTCCGACAATTTAATCTCTATCTGCTAATTGAGGCATGGTAACTTGAACTGATGTACGCATGTACCAAGTTCTACGTTGTAACTGATTGACTGACTGATCGATTTGACCCTTTATTGAAAATTCTCACTACGTAAACTTGAACAAATTTAGCTGCTTTTATGGGGAAAGCTAAATGAGGCATACTACCAGTTAACGGGCATCTACCATCATAGTTTGGAAAAGGTTTACTTAAATCGAAGCAAAGTTTAATTTCATCAAACCTGGCAAATAAATGTGATGAAATTGAATCATTCAGAGCAGTGTATCGTGTAGCATCAAGCTTTCCGGATGAGGTTCGACCACGTAGCCGATATATATAGCAGAAGCTACAGGGAATACAGTTGGCTAAGTGAGCCTGTCTCATCTATAGCCATGAAAGATTTAGTAAATAGTTTACTCATTTCTTTACACCATTTGTTGTTAGCTAACTTTATATTACTCCTTCATTAGCTATATTTACAATGATTATTAACACACTTAAAATTTAACGATTATTATTGTTACCATTGTATCATTATTGTTCAAATAAGCTTGATTTCTCGTGCTTTAACCTACTTCCTGTGCTTAAATATTTATTCAAGTTATCATTATTCTTATCAACGCCAGAAATGCTAATTGTGGGAGGGGAAAATTTTACTGCCTTTGTACCTCAATACGACCGATTGTAAGATTTCATTCCCGGACATTAAGTTTCTCTTAGTCTTACCACTCTTCGGTCAATTTGTCTAGAATAGTAGGGTTGAAGTAAGTAAGTTTTTTAACGAACATAGCTCGACTGGGGTATAAGAGTGGGAAAACCAGATAGCCACATCAAAGTAGCCTGTTTGGTTGGCTGAAATGAACATTTTATCAAGATAAATTATGATACTGACTAGCATCAAATTAAACTGGTAAAATGTTAGTAAGCACATAAATATATAAAATTAACCCATGAAGTCACTAAATGTCTGTTTACGTACAGTGAACGCTAGGTGGTAGGTCTTTTGGATTACGTTAGAAATTATGGGCGACATTTCAAAATTAACACTATTAAGAGGAAGAAATAAACCTGGAATTTTAAACCCTTAGGTGATGACAAATACGAACTGGTGAAAATGACTATCTAGACGTAAAAAAAGTATTAAATTCTAAACGAAGTCACAAAACGAACTTTGGCTTTACGAAAGCTCCAGAATAACTTCAAAAAATTTTGTGAGCTCGTACTGATCATACGTTTAGAAAAGGACAACAAGCCACTGTAGGTCATCAGTAACCATGTGGCTCAATCCCCTGATGTGTGCTGTAAGATTTGGTCCGACAATTTAATCTTTATCTGCTAATTGAGGCATGGCAACTTGAACTGATGTACGCATGTACAAAGTTCTATGTTGTAACTGACTGACTGACTGACTCAATCCCCTGACAATGTTTCACTGCAAAGTGGACTGGACCAAAGGCTTGAGGAGCAGCTTGTATAGGTATAGGGGTTTAAGCAGTATCCCAGCCTATGCACAGTTATGCACAGATATGATTTCTCCTAAGCGATACAGGTTTTTATTGTCATTTAAGTTACATTTTGTGTTTAATAAAATCAAAAATTAACACAGACAAATCATGATAGCTGAAGATCCCACCTGAAAATCTTGGTTTTAAGAAAAGATGTTTTACTCCTAAGAGCATTTTTGTGTCGTTCTAAAAATCCGAATTAGTGAGTAGTTTGAAAACGGTTATTGCATCCTGTCAAGTCAATTTTCGTTTGACAAGTGATAAAATACAATGTATATGGATGTGCACTTTGTTACGAATCAGCATAATAAGTAGTACGTCGAGCGAGCCAACGAATAATATGATCAACTTGAGGGTCAAAAGGTGTTTTAAACAGTTCACCATTCCATTTATATAAGATGTCATATTTTTCTCAGAAACAGATCTGTTTTACTGAGGACGCCTCATAAGCATATCGAAAAACCAACATGATTAAGTAAAAACCTTACGAATTATAAGATAGACAAGTACAATTCCGCCCACTGGATAATTTAGGATTTACCTTTAATAAGTGGCAAAGGATTCAGTTCGCGACTCTTGGGAGCATTGAACCGAGAAGAGGTATGAAGTTTTTCTTTTCGTGATACTGAAGGACCAGTTAAAGAATTAAGCTTGATAAGCTGCGTCGGAGGAGGATGAGCTTCACTATGTGGGACAATATGGTGACGAGGAGTATCCAAAATTGTCGTATTATTTTGGCAGGAACTATCTGTTGTTAACAGTGAACTAGGTGGTGAATTCATCTGACTCGACACTATCACAGAATTTGAAGATGCCATGAAACTCTAGGTAAAGCGTCTTGAAACAATTTATAAACTCGTTTATAGTTAAATTAGAATTATCCAACATGCGACTTAGAATCACAAAAACAAAACCACCGCAATATCTGACATTCGTATTATGCGCAAAATACAAAAGTAACAAAACAATTCTACAAACATTTTTATGACTAGTTATTTTCGAATTAACACTTTTTAATTAACAAAATTAAAAAGTTTGTTTAGTACGCTTTTTGTCAGGTTGAGCCTAATGAAAGATTTAAGGTCATATATTTTGTTTAGCGGTATCAAAATCGATATTCTATATTTCTGAACTTACTCATCAAATTCCTTAGAAGCTACTTACCAGTAACTTTTCAAGCCATTTAAACATCAAGATTCCTACAATGCTGGCTGATTTTGATAGACTTGGGATATTCAAGGAGATGTCTTATCATACAATCGGTGATCCGTATGACAAAAAAGAGAGTCGCACAATACGATCAGCATTCAAAGGTAAGCAGATGTATTGCGATGGGTTCAAAGAAAAGTCAGCAACACCAGATGGTTATTTTGGACCTTTCATACGAATTTACAATGGAGACAATAAGATTAGTCTTGAAAGACTCAAGCGACTACAAAGAAAGGAGAGTGCAGAGAAAATTAGAGGAAAAGCTTGGGTACCTCCCAATGGACCCCACCATATACACGGTTCGGGAAGCTTCCTAGATACGTTTAGTGGACCTATTCCTTACTTCAAACCATTAACAGTTGTGAGAAAACAAAGAGTGAGCAGCCGTAAAAATATTTACACCTCCCCATCCAAAAAAGGGTGTGGTTCATATGTTGACATTACAATAGGAAAATATCCAAGCTACAAAAGCGATCCATATGACAAAAAATTAAAATCAAGTAACAAAGAAGGCTCATCGTCCGGAAAGCAGTTTTATCTTAACATGCATCCTCAACAATACTTTGACAAAAATCCCTACCATCGAGTAAGTATGAGACGTAGACCCTTCTCCAAGACGCATAACAAACCATTTTACTCAAAGCTTGTATTTAAACCATCAAGTGCACCAAAATTAATTGGCGGGTGTAAAGACGGCTGCTTCAGTCCTTTTCCTCATTATAGCTCAGATAGACCTAGGAAAACCGTCTTAATAAAATCATCGAAACCAGCACTCAAAATACCATCTTGTTCAAAAACCTATCCTATTAGTTCGGTTCTGGAATTAAATATTAAAAGGCGCATTAATTCATCAAATTACAAAAATGTTAAGACCTCTTTATTCGACAGTTAATTATATCTACGTTACTACTTATTCGGCCATGTAAGTCAAAGCATTTTACACTATTCATAAACATGTTAGCAAATAACTGACTACCCACCTAATTTTAATCTATGAATTTGTTATTCCACCGATACATATTTGATTCAATTGCTTCTCATTGGCTTATTATTTCCAGCGAGTGCTAATTTTCATAGGAATTTCTGTTGATTGTACCTAAAGAATTCTTCGAAAGTCAATCAGTTAGGACAAATATTGCCTTCTGTTTTATCTTTCGAACATTTTTATCTACTTCAAGTGAACATATTTGTGTTGAACATCGATTACTGTTTACAAGTAAAACTATAATTCATTAGTAGCTTATTGTTATACAGTAAAAAAATTTTAGATTTTCTGTATGTGACCACAAAAAATGCCAATAATAAATGAGTTGTCTATATGATAAATTCATAGAGTTGTGTAGTATTTTTTTGTTGATAAATTACCATGGTTGCTAACACAAAGTTGTTTATAGCTCAAATTTTATTCACCAATAGCTACAAGTACTTGAGTAATTGCAAGTTAAGACAAATATGTTATGATGAACAGATCATATGATATTTTACTTATTAAGAAAACTTCACACTTTATTGCTAGGAATTCAAAAGATAATTGCAGTAGAACTCATTTAACAGCAATCAAAAGAGTAAGCAATTTATGTATGTCACCTTAAACTAATATTTTGCAGACTGAGCAGTTTTAACATGCAAAACATATTTTTCACACTTTCAGATGCTTCCTTATGTTTATATAATAAATAAGTATTTTGATTGCGAACTTTTTACAGACAGTATTACCAACTCGGTAGTATCAACTCTATCACCACCATGTAGCTAAGCTTAAAGTCTTTATTAATGTGTCTAATTATAAGGCTCCTATGGGAAATAACAGACTGAGTTCTATAAATTAGATGATCATTGAATTAAGATAATACTCCAGTCCATATTTTGCTTACACCACGTACCAGATTTTCTTCTTACTTGAACTAAGTTAAACATAATTCACTGAATATTACTCAAAACTTTCTTTAATAGAATTATTGCTTTAAATTAAAACATTTAAAGGATTATAAATCAGTCCTCTTTTAGATGATGACGTCAACTCAAAGATATTCATCAAATGTTTTTTAAAAGAGATTTCACACTGTTAGGTTTTTTCTTAATAAATATAACAGTGGTTCCTTATTAACAGTGTTTATTTAGTTGAAGACACAATCCTACTTAAGGTTGTAGCATCTTGTAGAAATATAGGTATTTATCCTTGAATGATAAGATATATTTACATTTTATTACATTTTTGACGAGTTTTATTTTGTTTCTAGACATTCAAGAATATTCCCCATCATTGACTTAATGTCATAGAAAGACTCTTTAAATGAGGTCGATTTGAAAGAGTAGTATTTAGACTACTCACCCATGAATATCGGATATGATTTTCAAATTATCGTTATTATAACAATCCATTCTACGGAATTCGGTTGGTGATCAACGTCATAAAATTTCATTCTTGTCATTAGTCGATTCTTGACTATTTGTATATGCTAGGTTAATATAATATAAGGTCAAGTTTTTATTTCTAAGAGATTAAATTATTTATTTTGCTAAGGTCGAAGTGTAAAATTCATGACACTAAGTCGATCAACTTACTAATTATTTTTGGAACTCGATGACAATCATAATCAAACTAACTGATTGCAAACAGTGTGTGGAATGATTGAAATAAGTAGTAGTGATCATGCCAACTCTGTGTTAAGCATTGTACAAATATGTTTCGATGAAGTGAAATACCGAAATGAAATGTAGGTTGACAAAAATCCCCATTTTGTCCAGCAGTGCAAGTACACTAAAACGACTTGCAATGATAATAAAGATTGTCAGACTTGTTATTGTCTTGTATGACGCAACATGGTATTGTTTCAGTAACTTTGAGTTGTTTTAAGTATTAATGGACTGAAATGAATGAGTCTACGAATACCACAATAAGCGTCAAAATCAGTGATACAAATATTGATGCTTCGAGTAAAATACACTATTAATAGAGTTCATAAAAATAATACTTTAAAATAGTATTACAAACAGCAGGAAACAAAAGACATAAGGAAGATATACCAATAATAGTATAGAATTAGCTATACATAAGGATACAGAATAACTTAAGTTTATATAGAAATGCTTTTTACGAACACTATCACACATAGTCTTACTTGAGTAGGTCATTGAAACTCATACAGTAACGTGTAACAATATTTAGATTCATTGATGACTACGTATTGTATCACTGCATTAGTAGAGTAAAATGGGTTAGATAAGAGACAACCGAAAACGCTACAACTGAGAACTAACAAACAGAAACATTTTAGTTTCTTAATATCACCTAAACTTTCAAATAAAACACCTCAGACTTTTTTGCCTAGAGTTATTATTTAATCGACAAGCAACTATTGATTAACACTTATTATACCTTAGTTCAACTTTTGTTCTCCTTTAACCATACTGTTATGATGACAGTGTATTCAGTGTCATTAGTTACGAATGTTGATTACTAAGCTACTTGTGTAAAGATCTTCATACTGTTACCTAGCTAATTTTGCCTTTTTTTGTATTCTAACATATAACAAATGTCAATGAAAAAATGTTTGATATCTCACAAAACCAATATGATAATTCATCTTAACTTATGCATATTTAATATTTATAATTAATGTGACTATAGTTACGAACTGAATAACGAACTTTGTATTAGAATCAGTTAATACAATCTCATATACAGTTGAATATACGTGTAGAAATGACTAACTTAATGTCTGAAATTGATTCATTAGTATACAATTCTATTGTTTTAAAGGGTTACTCATTCAAATAGATCATGTACGCATATACGAAATGTTAATTTATGCCAAACAAGAATAGACTTTATTGATGAAATGACATCATTTTAGAGATTGATTTAAAGCCAAGAACTACTGGTTTATTATTTTGTTTAACAGAGTCTTCAATCATTACATAATAACCTAGAATGAAGAAAGAACAATCATAGTTTCAAATCCATACACTTTTCTACTAACAATTGAATCATATGAATAATGTTGATGAGAAAACATACATTCTTCAAGTTAAACTATTTATGTATAGATGGCATCTATCAAGTGATTTTATTAACATTTAAATAAAATAAACGCTTATCTTTTAAATTCATTTAACAAATGTAGAAACCGCTAGTTTTAATAAAGTTAGTTTAAACAATTTCATAGGAATTCCAGCATAAAGTTGAAGTTTGTATTCTTTATTCAATAAATTATTGACGACTACAGTCTAGAATAACAATGTGATCATTGTCATTGTCAAAGTAATCTAAAGCTTAGTTATTTACCAATGTCTGTATGTCAATATAAAGTTGTCTTTTCTTTTGACAATAGACATCACTTTGATTGATCAATGAATAAAATTTCACAAATTATTACTTTTGTTACTACAAAACGCGACAATCGATAATGGTTACTTACTTAAAACATACAAACTCCATGTTCAGCTTTTCTTTCAATCAAATTACTAGGTTGGACGATTAAAGCAGAGTAACAAACTCTCAGAACTGTGTTTTAGAACACTATTTCAATTAGTCTAACTGTTGGTAATGCAAACATTTCGTTTATATTATTGTTACCGTCTCCTTACGCTGTCCTCCCGTTTAGTGTATTTGCTGTTATTATATTGTCTCTTATTATGAACTACAGTTAATTGGTTGTGTTCAAGTTGTGTCTATTCACTACCACTATCTCGTTTGTTCTGTATCAATGTTAGATTCCGAATTGGTTTGTTGTGTGGTTTGATTTTATGTATATACAAACAAATGATTGAAATACAATTCGATTTTGTCTGGTTGGTCTATCGGCTTGTGTTCTTCTTATTTGAGCTTGGGACTCAGTGTGGATGGGGCAGACGCGCTATTATCAACTAGGCCCACCTAATTGCCATTCGAAGAACCAACCAAAATTTTCTCGCTTCATAACACAAATATGTGAATTTGATTTCATCAGGCTTACTTGATTTCATTTTATTTCATTCAAGCACTTCACATAATTATTTATAAGAAAAACTTTTATGTAAACTAATCAATCAAATATTTTGTCCTCACGTAAAAAATATATTCAGTCAGAAAGTAAAATGAACCAGTTGGATTGTAGTTCACAAGCGGAATTTAGATAACATGTTTCGCACTATCTGCTAGTTACTAATTAGATGTGCCCAAATTTCAATGTTAATTGTCACACAGAGGCTATAACTCGGTCCGTTGGTATCAAACGTCAGGAAAAGCGTATCCTTAACTCTACTTTTCAAGCATAATGTGATTGTGACCAGACTTGTGAACATTTTCTCCCGATGCGCATAAGTAACAAAATCTGATCAATTACAGTCCACTACGGTATCGACAGAAGCGTATAAATACTGTAAATAAAACGAGAACTAAGTAAATCAAGCAAACAAATTTCGACTTAAATAAGTATAAAATATTAAACGGTTTCACTTTTCTCTTAAAGAGCATTTTTCTCTTCACTTTAGGAAGTCTTCAACAAATCACTGAAAGGTCTTTTATTGGTGAGTCCTGTACTACGACAAAACATCCATCCATCTCTTTCTGGTTTTTATAGCACCCAATTGAGATCAGTCAATCATAAAATATAAACAATTAATTTTAAGATTCATTGAAGGCAACTATTTATGTTCTCTTCGTTAACTGAGAAGCAAAATGTAATCTGATCCTTTGGGAAATGTACTTAAATTTTCCACAGCAAATCATATTCGTTATAATTTTGAGTGTCTACAAGTAACATGAAAGATTTACCCACCATAAATCATTCGATCGCTATCTATTGAAATTTATTTCGCTAACTTATGCTTGCTATGTAGTTGCTTCATTTAACATTACACACATAGTTATGCATCCAATGGATCACTGAAATGCTTGAAAATGTAAGAAATTAATGAATCTTCTATAGGTGACTACTAAACTCTTAACAATCAACTAGCAAACTGTAAACACGTAAACAAGCAAGAATCATAAAAGCAACTCTACCAGTCAACTAAAAACCAAGAAGCTTGGAAAACACAGACACTACAAGTATTTTTATCTCTTTCGATATCAGGTCTCATTGAGACATTGCTATATGCTTTAAGGATTCTATTCAACATTTGTAATGTGTAGGTAAGATTAAAACAAACGTCAATAATTTCAAACAAACATTAAAGAACTATTTTGAGTTCGGTAGGGGAAAAAATTATAATATTTTTCAGTTAGTACTCTCTACTATCGTAAGAGCTACTTATTTTCTGAATTGTGCATTGGGATCTCGATTCATCATTGTCAGGTGATCGAAGTAATTTGTTTCTGTGTCTATCACCAAAATAACATTAAAATATTTAAGTTGGATTGTGACTGGCAAGTAGAATCCAGGACGCACGTTTCGTCTTATTCGGGACTCGTCGGCTGGATGCCCCTGCATCCCATCAACGGGAAGACAAAAGCCTATTCTAAATTACTAAAATATTTCTTTCGAAAAAGCTAAGAAATGTTAAGCAACATATATATTTTCACTATTAACAGTGTTTGGGATATTTAAAATCAGATTGTAGTTCACAAGTAGAATCTAGAAAGAATGTTTCATCCTATTACAAACTCATTCACTGTATGCACCTACCACTTTAGAGTATTGGTGCTTTCATTTGGACTCGTATACAGTCACTGTCGAGCTACTGATCACTTTCAGTTCAAGATAGTTTCAGTGGGATGATACAAACATTTTTAAAGTGACTACAATAATTTTAAACATTGGATGTAAATCATTCGTTTTGTGCATTGGATTATTCTGGATGGTGGTATGTTTACAGTTTAACTTGTCTTGTTAGCACAAATGGATTCAACTGTTCTGACTTCTTTGAATTACTTTATCAGCATCTATTAGCTTTTGTTAATTTGTTAAATAAAAGACTTAACCCCTACGCTTTGCTGACAGAAAACTAATCGAAAATTACGTATATTATTCACTTATTGAATACTGAAAACATTATGTATAACTGGTGATAGAGTGGTCAACAAGTAAGCTGTATAATCAAGTGGTATCATTAGTAACTGTCGTGATCACTATGCGACAATGATTAGTGGATTAGTTTTAGTCAGTTATTTTATAACTAAGGATGTTATTTGGTTACGTAAAACGGGTCATATTTATATTAACCGGTACACTATAGGAAAACGCCAATTGATAATATAATCAATTATAGTTATTCATCATTAATCGTATAATCAATATATTGGAATAATCTTTCCCTCCTTTGTAACGAAAGAAGAGTATATTATACAGGTTCCTACAATTCTATTCAAAACGGCTTCTATTGGTTAGATAAACGGTAAACACATTGAATTTCAACTAATGAATTTCAAGCGAGTGATTGACCTTAAGTAATTCAAATGTTGTCTTAGGAGTTGGCATAGATCACACCAAATAAGAAATCTCTAAACTCAATTGAAGTAAACTTTGTGTATCAATAATCCTCCAACTGGTTTCAGATTGTAATAAAAAAAAGTACTTTTTCGCTAATTTCACTTTAGATTTATTAATTTTTTTTAATAAACAATCTACTTTAATGTCTGAAATTGATGTTTGTGAAAACCAACAGACCATTTAGGTAATAAGTTTTTATTCTGAAAAGAGTGTAAACCTGGTTACCTAAGTAACCGATTGAATGAATTACGTAAGGTCATTTGTTAAGGTAACTAATTAATAATTAAAATGATATTTAGATGATGAATGCCAGTTAAATTTCAACGTTTGACAATTGATCAAGTAGATCAATTTAAACTGGCTACTACAAAAGTTAACTAGCATACATTGAAATATTGGGATAACATAGAAATTTTTCACTGAATAAGATGATTAAGAAGTTTGTTTTAAATGCTTTTCCATGACATTATTCAGTCAGTCAGTCAGTTACAACGTAGAACTTGGTACATGCGTACATCAGTTCAAGATGCCATGCCCCAATTAGCAGATAGGGATTCAATTGTCGGAAAGGTATGGAAGTCGAAAATAAAATTTAAGAAAATATGATTCAGTAAAGAGAAAATTACAATAAGCTCAGAAATTAGAATTTGAAGGAAGACAAGGAGTGGATGCACCTGCGCCATTGCCAACGATTTTGAGCCATATCACCTAAAGTCTCAAACCCTTTGTTACGATCATCGTGTGAGCCCCAACCATGTAGTCTACATCTATTAACATGAATCAGCCCAATTGTCAATGACTTCATACATTGGTGCCATGATCTGTTAGGCTGCCTCTAGCTTTCTTTCAGCCTACTCCCACACCAGACAACACTGCTCGTCGAGGTAGGCGGTGATCAGGCATACGTAACACATGTACTAACCACCTCAGCTGGTGAAGATTCACTACTTCATCAATAGACTTACCGTATTTAATTAGTACTCTATTCCTAACCCATGCATTGCTTACTCAATGGTCCCAGCAATGACAAGCAATGCTTCGAAGACATCTATAATCAAATATTAGAAGCCTCTATCCTTAATAGCCATGTTCCACATCCATAAAGTAAAACAGATCGAACTACTGCGCCGTAAACGCGTCCTTTCGTCAGTAAACGAATGTCCCGCCTTCCATGACATATTTTTATGTGTATCTGTTGTAAGTGTGAAAGTGAACTAAAAGAAATCTAAACATAACTCAACCAAGATATGGCAGTTTAATGTTTTTGTTCAGTCAATTATTCATACAACTAAGGTTACGTAATCGAATAATATTATCTACTTGTTATACTTCATTTATGCAATTGATTAACACCGATAAACATAGACAATGATTAGTTTGTAATAAAAGTCGGAACAAACAAGAGTAGAATGAATATAACAATCGGTGTAGATTTCAAAGTTCAATAGTACAAATAATGTTTTTACGCAAAGAAAATGGTTACTGGCATGTTATGACGCGAGAAAATTTAGTTGTTTGACCGGATGGCAACTTGGTGTGCCTAGTCGATAATTCAGCGTCTGCTCTATCCCCACTAAGTCCTAAGCTCAAATAAGAAGAACACAAGCCGATAGACCAACCAGACAAAATCGAATTGTATTTCAATCATTTGTTTGTATATACATAAAATCAGACCACACAACAAACCAATTCGGAATCTAACATTGATACAGAACAAACGAGATAGTGGTTGTGACTAGGGACAACGTACACACAGCTAATTGACTGTAGTCTTTAATAAGAGACAGTAAATATGCTAAACGGGAGGATAATGTAAAAGAATCGTAACAATAATGGAAATGTCATGTTTAGATTACCGACAGTTAGAATAATTGAAAAAGTGTTCTAAAACACAGTTCTGCGAGTTCGTTACTCTGCTTTAATCGTTCAACATAACAGGTAATGTAGAAAATTCCTGAATTGTGTAATTTGATAATCGTTTATTAATTTATTAGGAAGAATGAGTATAACAGTGTTGTTACAGAACGATTTCAAAAATTGTTGTTTAGTACAGTGCGATGGCGATTGAAATACACTTTATAATTATAACCTATGCCTACTTGTCTCAAGAGAAATAGCACCACTTCATGACGAGTCAGTGAGCTTATGGAAAATTTGTTAATTTTAACCAATGAATTGGATTATTCTGTTATCCATAATCTTTAACCAACTAAGTAACTGGGTGACTGTAATCAAAAGTCAGTGTATTTTCTTAATCGACTTGTTTAGATTAATCATTAATTATATCATTCAGGTTCATCTTCATACAAAAATTATCAGCTACTTATCAATATGTTACAACAAATGAGGCAAAAGCTAAATAACGATTTTATTCTAAAGATAATTCGCTAAATGTTTGCTGATCAAGATTCTACGTATTTTCAGTGCTTTACTACTTACTTTACTTACGCCCTTTTCCCCTCCCAAAGGAGCATAGGCGGCTCACTAGTATTCTCCATCCAACTCTGTCCTCAGCAATCCTTTCAAGCTGTTTCCAGTTGCTGTTCATTCTTTTAATGTCTACTTACATTTCTCGACCCAGTGTGTTCTTCAGACTTCCTCTTTTCCATTTCCCAACAGGATTCCAAGTTAATGCTTGCTTGTCTCGTGATGCAGTCTGATGATTTCCGCAATGTATGTCCTATCCATCTCCAACGTCGCTTCCTGGTTTCCTATTCGGCTTGAAGTTGGTTTGTTCTTTGACATAGTGGGCTGTTGTCGATGGTTTCCGGCCAACTGACATTCAGTATCTTGCGAGGACAGTTGTTTATAAATACCTTTGACCTCCTGATGATGTTTGAAGTTATTCTTCACGTTTCACATCTATACAGGAGAAACTGTCTTGACATTCGAATTGATGAGTTTGACTTTGAGGTTAGTTGACAGTTGTTTGGAATTCCATATGGTCTTCGACTGTAGGAATGTTGCCGTCGCTTTGCCAATCCTTGCCTATACATCTTCATCAGATCTGATTGAATATAGAAAAGTATTAATGTGAAAGTAGATCACATGTGAAGATAAATCTCCCAAATCATCTACTTAGTATAGAAATAAATTTAGGTGAAGTGACTTCGTAACTTATATTTATCTCAGATTTATTTATTCATTTAATTGCAAGAAGGCAAGAATTGAAATAGGTATCCTACATGCTACTAAGTAATTTGAAATGTAATTTCATTCAATTAAAATTACAATTTACACATTCTTTATTCAGTATCATCATATAAGATAACTACTTCCTTACAATCGATAATCATGACAATCACTGCACTGTGCTACTTACATTCATTAATTTAAACTTATAAAACAAATCAACTAGAAACAGCAAATGTTTTACCTCATTGATTTGTCAAACAATTACCTTCTATCATCTGAAACTTTTTCAACCGACCAAAACAAGGTTACACTATTGGAATTAGGAGTATATTCATAATGTGGTATTTGAAGCAACAACAATAGCTTCGATTTACGTAATCAACTATTAAACTGTAACTACTATCTGCTTAAGATACTTCGGATTCGTTGGACGGATACCATCAACAATAACCTTCTCTGGCAGAGAACAAATTAACCTAAATCCAGGAAGAAATTAGGAAAAGAGGCTGGAGGTTAATAGGAAACACATTGAGAAAATCATTAAACTGTGTCACAAGACAAGCATTAACATGGAATCCTGATGGCCATAGAAAAAGAAGAAGACCCAGGAACACGTCGCGTCGGGAATCGATGACAGACATGAAGAGAATGAAGAGCTTTTGCGAAGAACTGCAAAGGAAAGCTCAGGACAGAGTTGGTTGGAGAATACTGATTGGTGGCCTATGCTCTACATGGAGTAACAAGCATTGATTAATTGACTGACTGATTATTAAACTGGAAGAAATTGATTCAGCTAAGCAAATATCTTCATAATCATCTCTTGTACAAAGAAGTAAACCGCTTTGCTCTGTTGGAGAAAGATCGACATAGAAAGGAAGCATAATATAAAAGAATATCTCAAGATACAAATAATAAAATCATGATTAAAAAGATAATATGTAAAACAGTCTAGTTTGATATGACCAGAGGTTGGCAAGTTAATACGCATAAATAATGTTTCATTGCGTGTTTGTCAACGGTTTCAACAATACACAAAACACAGAACCCTCTCTTATGTTCGCTATATATAGAACATTAAAAAATGAATCCAGAGTTACCAAGGTGCCCTATTATGGTAAGCTTAATATCATCGTTGTTTCCTTCAGAAACCAGGCGGGTTAATTTTCTTGGACTCTTTTGGACAAAGTGCACATCAGACAACCAATATCTCTTGCCCTGAATTAGCAAGTGAGCAGATAGGCGGACGTCATAGAGGTTGAATGAGATAATCTGTCCTCAGAGTACTTTCGTAAATGATATTCGACTTGATAACACAATTGCTAAAGTTACTGCGAAAAAGAACTTTTGGTTAGCATTCATGATCCCAGACTACAAAATGGTGGTGGACGCGTCATTTATGAACTTAACGTTGGTCTGGTGTATCTACTTAAGTGTAAAGGCTTATGATTCTCTGAGTTTTTGTTCAATGTTTTTATCTACGAATCGCTGCAATATGAGTTTTTAATTAGCACATTTTTATTATGAGGAAAGTTAGTTTTCTACCATCAGCATTGAGAACAGTGAAATTTTTCAGATTTTAGAAATAACGCGTACAACAGGACCCTTATTTTTGTTGATGGGGACCAAGCCACAAGGATTTATCAGTTGACTGTTTCATATGGACTTTATGATAAATGGGACTTCGAAATTTCCCACTAGGTTTACTTTCCAACTTGACATCTAAGAAGTGAAAATATGGTACTTTTCTTCAAGAAAGCATTTGGTTGATGGTTGAAGCTGTTGAAGATGTTTAGAAGTTTGTTCAAAACGACCTTATTAATGAAGATAATATAGGTGTCGTCCACATGCCCCTTATACACACAGAAATTCTCAATGTTACCTTCAGTCGATCGTTTTTATTATAAACCATTAAGTAATCTGCTAGTAAGTGACTTAAAGAGGATCCAATGGGTATTCTAGCTCTATGTCTTCAAATTACATTATTAAGTGAAAATTGCACACTGGACGTACATCTTAATGCTAGTTCTTCCAGACACAGTTTACAACCCAATATTTATCATGTTATCATCAATATATGTGAAAATAAAACAAGTAGTTTCTATGAAAGGGACATTGTGAACAAGGCATTTATGTTTTTTGACATCGATAAAATCAAACGAAATCTCGTAATAAGTACTTGGAGATCTGTCATCCTACACATTAGCTGAACTTGGTTAACCATCAAGTAATGTGGATGTATGGTCGACGTAACATATCGAGAGTCAAATGAATAGGGAACCCTGATTTGTGAATTTTACTTGAGCTGTACAATCATAGAATTCTGAAACCCCTATAGTTCAATTCGTCTAAATGCATTATCGTTTATTAAACACTAATTTCTTACTCTTTGGAGAACATCAATCACTTGTTTGTCAATTGATTCGATTTCATTTTTCTCCTTAAGTTGTTTATAGAAGCTAATTTTATCTGAGAAAAGGGTTTATACTTTGTCTATGCAGATCTTTTGGCCTACTAAAATCACTTTAGAACTTGTATTAGGGGCGGGGAGTTATTAAAAGATCTTGATTACTCTTAAGTAACTATAGTTGTGTTTCTGTGTTGTATTGTTCGTAGGTTTTAGTTTAACTAATAAGAAACTGGTTGTGATAGTCGAGAAGAGTGGATGTGAATTGTTGCACTTGGTAAGAAAAAAAATTAGGAGTCGACAATTCAGTTTGGTTCATTAAATTTTCGAACTAAGTTAGTGCATGTTGCTTATTAATATTATGCAGGGCATCGTAGAATTTCATGTTCATGGATGAAGCTAACAGTTGACTAATAGATAAAAGTATTAACAATCTATATAAAACAAAAGCCTCAAGGTTATTTAGGAATTTGTGTTGGATTTCGACAGGTTGTACATTTGATAACGTGGACTGGGTACGTACTTGCTAAGGATTCGCGAATTAAGGTGACACCTTGATACCTACTAACGAATGTAAGACCAGTGACACAACAACAGGAAGCTAAGCTATTCCGCAGCACCCCAGCCCAGCTCACTAGAGGGAGAAATCCAGCGTCAGAAAAAAGCGTTTATTTCCACAGGCAGCCTGGTAGATGATATAACGCACACATCTCATGCGTATATAAACAAAAAAGAGAGCGTCATTGGAATGTTATAAATAGCGTACTAAAATATACAACGTACCAATAGGATTTAGAGTCTTACTAAGTGAGAAACACAAACTGAAGTTGAAAAAAGAACTATTTGGCGCAAAAACGAAAAATTTAAATTTACACCATGAAATCACAAAAATCACAGGTTTGTCAAGAGAATTCTGGGAATCTAACATCTTCAACAGTAATTCAACAATATTTTTGAAATATTCAATAAATAATCGATCTTTAGTTGCAAAGAAATCGTGTAATGTAACTGATCTTTTATGTTAGTTGTAATAAAGTTCAGAGATATGTAAGTAAATAGGAACAAGAATGTTTGATTGATTTCGAAATGAGATAGACACCTTTAATCTCTAGTTATTCATTAGAGAATATAATTGAGACCTATCAAATTATAGATTACCAAGTCAGTAAACAATAACAATAACCTCAAACTAAAAATGATCCTAACTAATATGGTTTTCTCGATATAAGAAGTACAGTGTTGCTCATCTAATGCCAAATATGAATATTGTCTCATTTAGAACTTAATTTGTTGCATGAATGCTTTTCTATACGAATTTCTGTATGAAAATTATATTTGGATCATAAGGTTAGCATACTCAATGTAAATTTTCTAAGAGGCATTACCTTTGATAATTCGAAAAGTTAAATGATTTGCATGAGTATGCTTTACTTGCATAACAGTTAAAGTAAACGAATTTTTCGATGAATTTAGTTATTTCAATCAATATTCTACATGGAAATCTAACAAACTTATAGTGAAAGTGTAAACGCAGTTGGAAATCTAAGTTTACAGACAATCAGATGGAATGTGAAACTGTACATTGGTAATGTAAACCTTGTAAACAATCAGTTTCATCTTATACGAATTAATGATCATTTTCTCTGTGAACGCAACACTTTTCTAATAATCATTGTATTACCTTCTTTTTTGTCTTATTAACGATTCTCTTAACACTGATTCCTGATACGGGGTGATAACACTAAAACAAATGAAATGCAACCATAATTATGGGTATTTAACATTCAAATAGGCAAAAGTTTTATAATATATTGTTAGGTCGGACCACAAAGAAGCGTAACAAACTTTCAGAACTGTGTTTGCGAACACTATTTCATTTATTCGAACTTTCTGTAATGTAAACATTTTGTTTCTATTATTGTTACGCTCCACTTGCCCTATCCTCCCGTTTAGCATAATTACTGTTATTAAACTGTCTCTTATTATGGACTACAGTGAATTAGTTGTGTACAAGTTGTTCCTATTCACTACCACTATTTCCATCGTTTTGTAATCATGTTAATCTTCTAAATGGTTTGCTGTGTGGTCTGATTTGATGTATATATAAAAGGATGCTTGAAATATAATATGATTCGATTCTGTCTGGCTGATCTATTGGTTCGCATTCTTATTTCGGCTTGGGACCAAGTAGGCACGGGCAGCTGCACAATTACCAACTAGGCACTAGTAATTTAGCACTCAACCCAACCAACCACCCCCCCCCATCTTTCTCGCATCATAACATATATCCAAACAGTATAAGAAAACTGTTAAAAAATATTGTATTGAACATGTACAATAATACTAGCTGAGTCAATTGATTACGTTAGTCGTTACATGTAACCTTTCGTAGGATCAATGTAATAATCATTTACTAATATAAAACTGGATAATCTTCATTCTGTTTATCTGGGAGTAGAAAAAAAATCGAATCACTGGTTTGTCAAATATGTTGGTGGTTGAAGTTTGCTACCAACGACAATAATAAATGCAAACAAGAAGTCCATGTAGAATTCTTCGTCAATATTTTGAGAATTATACACTGGTTAATGTGGCATATTCTTATAGTTGTATTATGCTTTTGTTATTAGTAGGTCATATTCTAGAAGTCTAGAAATTGTGCTTGGTAGTAGTACTAATGAGAAGACTAATTAGAAGGAATTGAGTGAGAGGATCATCTATAAAGGACTACCTGAGACGCTACTCACAGATAGCAGGACATATTTCACGGAAACGAGTTTTGACAATTGCCTTGTTGGCACCAGTCGACGGATTTTATTGACAATTGGGATTTATCCTTAGTCAAATAGCTTGGTGGAGAAATTTGTTTAAACCTTAAAGAATGTGATTACTCTACTAAGCTCAGGTAATTTATATGAATTAGTAGAACTGATATTTTGTTGCTACATTATCCAATTACTGATTATCAAGTCATGAATATACAGTCAAACTCATCATATTTAGCATACTTTAAACAAATTTAGTAAATACGATGTTGTATGATGCACAGTGTCATTGATCATTTACTCAATTTATGTTTCGAAAAGGTAACATGTCAAATGTTAAATTGTCTGTAATTAAGTGAAATGTCAGTTTACAACAGAGATGTTTATCAATTTAGGATGAATGAATTAAGTGGTTATGTAGGTGTTGAGCTCTTAGTAGTTAAAAATAGAATATAACTGTAAGAGAACGTAATCCTCTAGAACAAACACACTTTACTGAAATTACCAGATCTACGAATAATGAATGTAAATTACTGTAATATTTTAATATACAAATTATAATCCTTCAGAACTTTTTAAATATGTTACTTCTTTAGGACGAACTTGCATATTCCCATTGATTTGTTATGGACTGAAGCTGATCAGTCTCTAGTCTAGTGCTGAACTCGGTGGCATTTGAAACGAAACAGACTGAATCTGAATCCCTCTGTGAACATCAACATTGGGATGCAAGTGCATCCACCCGACGAGTCCCAAATAAGACGAAACGCGCGTCCTGCATTTCGCTTGCCATCCACAACCCAACTTAATGTTGCATACCCGTTTAATTGCTTACTAGTAATATTATACTACTTACTGATACTAAGTAGTTTAAAGGATTAATCTAATCATCTTAGCAATTGACATCAAGTAATGCGTTTACTTAGATTACACTGAAAGTGTTTCTATCCCACTTCGTCATTTATTCTCTCATCTATAAACCCATCTTCAAAGTTCAAAGCCTAATCCTTCCGTTTTCATCATTAGTACTCCCTTTTTCTGAATAGAACCATGTTGTAGCATAATTCTCGTTCTCCAGTATGAATGGGATAATTTTATTGTGAAATACATTTCCATTGCACAATTTCAAGCATCCTACGATTCAAAGTTTACCACTTATTGGTGTACATGGGATTCTCCCCAATTTTGTTGGAATTGTCGTGTTATTTTTAAGATTTATAGTGTAGATTAGGGAAACAAACATATGTGAATAACACCTTTTCGGTAATCTGCATTTCATCGAGTCTATACTCTGATATATAATAGTGTATGTCTTGAGCTCTATACTTTCATACTTGACTGATACTGGACACCAACTGGATGTGTCTATAGCCTTTTGAATCATTCACCAAACTCTGAAAATTTAGCCTCATAGCATACGCGCACAACTTTATACCCATGACAGAAGTACTCGGCCTTCATTTCGGACATGATTCGTGTATATGTGAAGTCTCTAAATCATCTTTCTATACCTTAACCATCTTAATAGCCACACTCACTCCTTGTTTATGTTATTACTTTTATTATTAATTTTCTGTTTCTTTATTTCGCAACTTTCGAAATTCATGCTGTCTTGTAATACTCATACAACAGTTTATTCTGTTAATTCTTGCGTAATAAAAGTTAATATTGGAATTGTAACCATGATATTGTCAATTCTTTCAGTAGACGGGATACTGCTTAATCGATTATATATTAGTCCATTCACTTATTATCTAATATAGTCGAATAGTGATAATTTCCTTATTCATGCTCTAAGTGGGAATTTCGGCATCATTAAATATTCCAGCATAATGAATAGTGAAGTCTGTTGAGGATTAAATTGATGAAACAATGTTGTTGTTGTTTTCTTGACAAATACACGTATGTTACTCGCATTATCTTATCTGGCATTAAACATATCAGTATAAATTACTTCTCATCGATAAATTTATTTCATTTGAAAATCAATTTAAATTTTCATTTCTGTTAGTTAATGTTGTTTTATAGTTAAATAACAATACTTACAGTCATATAATATCTTACTACTTACTAACCTATGTCCGTTACCCCTCACAGAGGAGCAAAGGCGGCTCACCAGTATTCGCCATCCAACTCTGTCCTCAGCAATCCTTTCAAGCTGTCTCCATTTGCTGTTCATTCTTTTAATGTCTACTTACATTTCTCGACCCAGTGTGTTCTTCAGACTTCCTCTTTTCCATTTCCCAACACGATTCCAAGTTAATGCTTACTAGTCTTGTGATGCAGTCTGATGGTTTCCGCAATGTATGTCCTATCCATTTCCAACGTCGTTTCTTGATTCCCTATTCGGCTTGAAGTTGGTTTGTTCTTTGACATAGTAGGCTGTTGTTGATGGTTTCCGGCCAACGGACATTCAGTTTCTTGCGAAGACAGTTTTTATAAATACCTTTGACCTCCTGATGATGTTTGAAGTAGTTCTTCACGTTTCACATCTATACAGGAGAAACTGTCATGACGTTCGAGCTGAGGAGTTTGACTTTGAGGTTAGTTGACAGTTGTTTGGAATTCCATATGGTCTTCGACTGTAGGAATGTTGCCGTTGCTTTGCCAGTCCTTGCCTTTACATCTACATCGGATCATCCTTGTTCATCGGTGATGTTTCTTAGGTAAGTGAAGGTATTCACCTCTTACAGAGTTTCACCATCATTTTTAATTCGGTTGGTGCTCTCTGTGTTGTTATTTGAGGATCCTGCTCTTTCCATTATGTATGTTTATGCCTACTGATGCTGAGGTTACTGCTACGTTGGTTGCCTCCACTTGTATTTGTTGATGTGTATGGGGTAGAAAAGTTAGATCATCCGCAAAGTCCAAATCGTCGAGTTGCATCCTACTTGAATTCCGTTCTTCCCCTCAGATATAAAGGTTTTCATGAACCAATAAACTACATAATATCTTATTAACAATATGAAAGTGAGATTTCTAAATGATTAGTTATTATTTTAATCTTGATCAATTTCACGTTAATGCTAACTCAATCCCTTCATCATGATAAACCATTTTGATATACAACATGTTTCCAAACACGTTAACGGATTTCATTGTTTATTTCGCTTGTTGAATAAGAGTTATCCAACAAAGTCAATATCAACAGTGTTGAATAATGTTAATAGTATATTAGGATAATTAAGTGATTAGCGTTTTTTTTTCAGCAAAAAAGGCAAGACAAACAATAACATAGAATCTGAAAGGTCAAAGGAAAACAGGAAGACCCAAAAACACATTTCTTGGGGAATCGGAGATAGACATGAAGAGAATGAAGAGCCCTTAGGAAGAGCTGGAAAGGATAGTTCAAGACAGAGTTGGTTGGAGAATACTAGTCGGCGCCCTATGTTCTTCACTGGGTAACAGGCATTGATTGATTGATTGATTGATTGATTGATTGATTGATTGAGTGAGTGATTGATTGATTGATTGATTGATTGATTGATTGATTGAGTGAGTGATTGATTGATTGATTGATTGATTGATTGATTGATTGATTGATTGATTGATTGATTGATTGATTGATTGATTGATTGACTTGAAAGCACAATTTCTGAATCCTATCTTTTGATTGTTTCAGAATATACACTGATTAATTGTAATTACCTCACATTCGTTAAATATGATATTGATGTTTTGTAAATTGTTAGCTTTATTGTCATATCTAGTTATATTCTCAATTTATTGTAACTTTACTATGAACTTATTATCCCATTATTTTTGTATACAATTCACTTAGTGTAATCCCTATTGTACTTAATATTTTCTATGAAGTTCTTTTTTGTTTAACAATTAATGCATATAATTAGTTATTTCTAGTGAGAAAATGATTTGGCATTGATTCGTATCCCCTAGTGACAGTCTCTTCTTCATTACCATTTGAAGATTTAAAGTTAGTTCATCATTTACCAGTTGATTAAAATTCACTTATCTCCAGTCATAAATTATAATTACATCATTCATTATCTTGTCCAGACAACAGGTTACTTATTCAATTAACTTTGCTATTCATGTCTTGTTTACACATCAGCATCTACAATATTCATTACAGTTAAACTTATTAAAATGTCAATTACATTGTTAATAGTACAATTCATTATGTCAACATTCTAATTATGGTAGTCTTAATTATAATTTTATGTAGTTACTGTTTAAGAGATTATTGATTGTTGAATACTTTATGAACTTTTAAAGTACATTCATCATGTTTTAATAATTTCAAAATTAATTATTTATTATTAATAAAATTTATAATAAACAAAATGACATAAACAAAATTATATGAAATTAAAACTTTATTCAAAATATTTTCCCGCCATATTTTATTGATTCATAGTCAATATCAATAGGAATTGTTGCTTTCATTTATACAGATAAATGTAACTATTTTGAAAAAAACAACAACAACAACACGAAAAACACAAATTATAATAGATTGCTAAGGTTTCGCGAGTTTATGGTGACACCGAGATAAGCGCTTACGAACGTAAGACCAGCGACACAGTAACAGAAAGCTAAGCTATTCCGCAGCGCCCCAGACCAGCTAACTAGAGTAAGAAGTCCAAAGACAGCAAAAAGCGTTTAGTTTCGCAGGCAGCCTGTCAGACGACATCATCACACATAACTCATGCATATATATACAAAAATAGAGAGCGTCCATGGTATATCATAAATAGCGTACAAGTGGAAAACACGAACTGAAGGTGAGAAAAGAACTTTTTGGCGCGAAAACAGGAAATTCAAATTTACACAATAAAATCACAGAAATAACAGGTTTGCCAAGTGAGTTTTGGGGATCTAACATTCCCAACATAGATAAACAAATGGAATTCAATGTTTCAATTATATTTTTTCCCATTTGTGTACATGATGTAAAATATATGTCAATTGATAGGTAACACATAAAATTCAGTAGTTTATTGTATACTAAACTTTTCAAATGTTGATGCTTAAAGTGAATTTATTGATTAAGTCATTTTAGTTATAAAAATTAAAAAAACATTGTAATGGAATACATTGTAGGAACTTTCGAAAGATGACACATACCTAATGGAGAATAGGCTTGTATCTTCCCGTTGATTTGTAATGGACTGAAACTGGTCAACCTGTGTTGCCATATGTGCATCCTGAGCGGATCGCCTCTATATAGCGGTATTACACAAGTTATATTTAAGTTGGATTGTGACTGGCAAGTGGAATCCAGGACGCGCGTTTCGTCCTATTTGGGACTCATCGGCTGGATGTACCTACATTCCAATGTTGATGTTCACACTGGGATTCAAACTCAGTCCGCTTCGTGTCAAACGCCACCGCGTACATCCAGCCGATGAGTCCCAAATAGGACAAACGCGCGTCCTGGATTCCACTTGCCAGTCACAATCCAACTTAAAAGATGACACATACCGTTTTTACTTTCAATTTGTAGTAGAAAGATGTTACTAGTCACGTGAATGAATCTATTTTCCTTAAATGGCTTTTTATCTAAACAGGAATATTTGATCACTACCTATAAATTCAATAATAACAAGGTTCTTTGAGTGTAAAACACTTGTGTTTTGTTTTCTAGTTAATCACATCGAATAGAATGTACATAAACTATAAATATACACACTATTAACTCTGAAATAATTCCAATCTCTTAACTTTACTCACTATCATAGAAAGTATTCTCTGAATTCACTTTTTTTTCAATTTCTGTAAAGTTTACTGTGATTTAAACTGTTGCACTAAAGAAAGACTCTGTTCAAAAAGAATTTATATTTCGTTCTGTGTCGGGAGTCTATAATTAGTAAATTTCACTGGTATCGAATGTGAGGCCAATGCCATCAATGTCGGTGGATAATAGTTACTCGATCACAAGTTAACTAGATTCAGAAATTGTTGGCTTGTAGTCATCACAGATTGATCTTTGTCAGGTACTAGCCGAATTAATGGATTACTGGATAGTTATTTCACTAGAGTCAGGAATTCCTTAGAAGTAGGTACATCTGATTCCTATATGGAATCAAAACCACGACCTCTATGTCTAGCCGCGAACGCTTAATTATCAGCACTACTGGGCTGAACATGGGATTAATGATCAAGTAACAGTAATGACAGTCAGTATATGTAGTAATCTTGATATTACAGTTAATGATGACAGCGAATAGTACGTCATCTTGGTATAACAAGAGTTTTGTTACTTGAAAAGGAAAATTCACTAACTTACTAGTTTATCAGAAGTAGCTTAT
This sequence comes from Schistosoma japonicum, assembly GCA_025215515.1. Taxonomy (NCBI): domain Eukaryota; kingdom Metazoa; phylum Platyhelminthes; class Trematoda; order Strigeidida; family Schistosomatidae; genus Schistosoma; species Schistosoma japonicum. Next base: position 2,011,041 of record CM046061.1, read on the forward strand.
GTAAACAACGAAAGGATTTGCTCCCATCATCCGAACATACTTTGTCCCTTTAATGCTGTCGCAGTCAGTAATTTAATGAAAATTATTCGAATAAATGTAAATCATATTCAAGAATTACAAAATTCTGTATAGACGAATTGCAGCAAAATTACTTGATGTACATTCTAATGCAAAATCAAATAACGTTTTCTGATTATAATTTGACCTCCATACTAAAAGGAAGTGTACAGTTTCCTTTCTATGTACACTTCAGTACTTATTCCAGTTCACCTTCATGACAACTGTCAGTTATCTGATAAATAAATTGAAATTAAACTATGTATTTATATCAAAATATTAAAACACTTAGTAGAATGAATTTGTATATTCCCATTGATTTGTTATAGACTGAAGCTGGTCAGTCACTGTTGCTATATGTGCATCCTGTGCGGATCGCCTCGATATAGCAATTATTTAGAAATATCATTCAATTTGGACTCAGTAGTCTAGTGGTGTACGCGGTGGCGTATGACACGAACCGGACTGAGTTTGAATCCCACTGTGAACATCAACATTGGGATGCAGGTACATCCGGCCGATGAGTCCCAAATAGGACGAAACGCGCGTCCTGGATTCCACTTGCCAGTCACAATACAAATTAAATGATATCAAAACTCTTGTTAATAGATATAGATCTGTTTCATACGATCATTTGTCTTAGTGTATCTCCTAAATTCATGATGAAAATTTTATTTTGATAACGACACTTTGATAGTTAATAGAGTTAAATAATCGCATAATGCTGTAAGTTTATTAATCCACGTTATTTTTTTGTTCATGAACTAGGGAAGTGACGTATTAAAGTCTTAAAACACTTTAAGAATATAAACTACAATCTAAAGTTTAATGAATGAAGGCATTCAGCAGGAAACTTTAAACATAGATTTCATGCTACTTAGTAATCATTAGTAAGATAACTGATATTTCTGATAGAATTATAAACCCATCACATATATATTCACATTCTGAGACATTACCACTATTGTGTTCGAAGTGGGAAGGATTTGTTGTAGGATTTAGATATTTAGTTTGTCTGATAACTCAGTAGTAACAATTGTCATGTTTATCTAGTCTTTTGTGTCGGATGAATTCAGTTGATGAAATTCCACTGCGTTCACTAATGGAGGCGATTTAATCTACAAAGATTGATAAGACCATTTTGATATTTTTTAAATATGTTAATTCAGTAGATTCTGGATTCTTTCATTTTGTTTCAACGCATCTTGCTAGTATCTTACACATCTATTAAAATGACTGAATTTGTGAGGAATTCTACTAAATATTAAAGATGAATATTGATACTTTAAAATAAATACCATTAATAGACGATGTATCTTTCAATACAAGGTGGATTAACAAAAGCCAGTCACCTTCATACTTCACAACTTTATCATAACTGATCACATCAATAGTACATTCTGAAAATAAGTTGAAACGGTGATCTCTTTGCATAAACTTGTAAACTGAACAGTTCTGTATCATTAAGATTAGGATCTCTCAATGTATTCATGAGAATTACTTAATGGTTTGATTAACGAATTAACATAAATGAACAAATGAAACTGAAGTATCTTATTACAAACCATTGAATTTTATCACAGCCTAAAGTTATCTAAAGGATTATTAATAACTAAAAATGCTGAACATTTCTTTCATTTTTCAAAGTCACAGTACATTTGTAGTTGTCATTTAACTCTTAATATCGAATGGAATTATCATACTTATATTGTTTTGATCTGGTTGTGCTGCTAGATTCGTAAAATTGTTAGGTTCAGCAACTATATATGTATGTACATTATTAGTAATTTCACCATCGTCAATGACAATGACTCATGCACACATGACTATCATAGAGTACGTATATGATCAAGAAATTCAGACTGAAGATGTAGAAGACATAAATCTGAAAACCAAGAGAATTCAACATTACAAATTGGAAAAAGCTCTTAAATTCAATAGTACAGTATAATCTGTTACTTTACGCATATATCAATAAGAAACTGTACAGTACAAAGATCATTTTGTAACAGAGTTACCATAACCTCAACAGTATCAACAATTTATTAGACAATAAAAATTCATAATTGTTTCATCAACTGTAATGAAAATAAATATCTAATCGTTAAATAAGAAAGTTTCCATATGAAAAAGTCTATCTTTCTTTAGACGCAATTCATGAGTGCTTCTGTTATATAACTTCTAGTAATTGATCTACAGTAATAACCAGAGACAGTTGACTGGTTGTATTATTATTATCATCACTTGGATTATTTCAACTTCCATTGATGATTGAAATAAAGTAACCACATAACTGTTGAATATTTTGGAGAATTTCCGTATTATAAATAAAATTTAAGCAAATATAACACAATATTACTGAAATCATTATTCAGTAGATTACTTATTCATTGTTATTAGTTGAAAGAATAAAATGGGATTTTATTTACAAATAAAAATGTACTAAGATCCCTTTTTTTTCCCAATCCTACTACTATTTCTATAAAAATAATTTTTTTTAGTAAAAGAAAAAGAAAAAAACTTGAATTAAAGAATGTTAACTACTTATCTTTGCTTAGAGAAAATGTTCAACTTCATTACAACTTCAATTGAATAAAATTATGTATTTTATAGGTATTTTCATCCAAAAATGAATGAAAATATTTACAAAACTTGGGCGCCGAGTGTATGTAAGACAATATGAATAGAATATATTCGGTAATAATCTCAACGTATGAAATTAATGAAAAATTCCAACGTTTCGCTCGGCAAACTGGTCCGAACTTCTTCAGGGAAATAACCTAAATCAAAAATTTTCCTGAAGAAGGTCGGATCAGTTTGCCAAGTAAAACATTGGAATTTTTCATTAATTTCATTATTAACAAATATATTCTATTCAAAATTGTTAGGTCGGACTACAAAGAAGTGTAACAAACTTTCAGAACTGTGTTTGAGAACACTATTTCATTTATTCGAACTGTCTGTAATGTAAACATTTTGTCTCTATTATTGTTACGTTTCTCTCACCCTATCCTCCCGTTTAGCATAATTACTGTTATTATATTGTCTCTTATTATGGACTACAGTCAATTAGTTGTGTACAAGTTGTTCCTATTCACTACCACTATTTCTGTATTCATGTTAATTTTCTAATTGGTTTGTTGTGTGGTCAGATTTGATGTATATATAAAATGATGCTTGAAATATAATAGGATTCGATTCTGTTTGGCTGATCTATTGGCTCGCATTCTTCTTATTTTGGCTTGGGACTAAGTGGACACAGGGCGGACGCGCAATAACCAACTAGGCACAAGTAATTTTACATTCGGCCGACCCCAATCACCCCCCATCTCTCTCTCGTCATAACAAAAATGATGTAAGATTATTAAAATATACAATAGAATGAAACTAATTAACATAACATCATTACATAATAATACAATAAAGAGTATACTTTGTATGAATAATAAGAAATTAGCTTTTACATTATAAAAGTAACTTTAACTTTAATTCATGAATAATAATAATAATAATAATAATAATGTAATTCAATAATTATTGATTAGTTTCATTTTGATCATTGTCATATTATCGATTATTGTGTAAATTTATTATTTACAGTAACTATGACTAATTTCAAAATGATAGAAAAATAATAATCATGTAATAACTAAATCGATTAATTATTTTTCAATCAATAATTACATAATCAATGTTGATATTAACTATCTATCTTCACAACAACCCCCCCCTTTAATTACATAATCTTTTTAATGAAATTCTCTAATAGAATAAAATATTTCATTTAGTACTTATTGATATTCAGTAGTATCATATCAACATCAATCTATAATGTAGTTAATCAATAAAAGAAAGTATAAATGAACTTTTCTTTTTTAGTACAATTTTTTTTCTTCATTACACTTCTGTGTAATAAATTCATTTAAAACAAAAAAAAATTTTCATGTCACATGACCTCTTCTGTCTCTAAGAGAAAAAAAATTTCTTATTTATTTTTTTTTATTTTATAATGATATTTTTATGTTGTTTTAAGTGTTATTCATTTTAGTAGTCACGTGAAGTAATTGATCAATAAATTTATTGATTAGTCTATGTAAAAATTTAATAGATTTTTATTATGTTAACATGGAAACAATATTATTGATTAGAATCAGCTTGTATCTTCTCGTTGATTTATAGTAGACTGAAACTATTTAGCTTCTGTTGCTATATGTTTATCTTGAATGGATTGCCTCGATATAACGATAGTACACAAATAATATTTAAGTTGAATACAAGATATTCTAATTACATATGTACCCGTTGCACAATTGTGACCGTTTGGACACAGTAGCCTAGTGGTGAATGTGGTGACGTGTGATAAGAAGTGGACTGGGTTCGAGGCATATTGTAAACATTAACATTGGGATGAAGGTACATGCAACCGATGAGTCCCGAATAGGACGAAACGCCCCACTTGAATTTTGTTTACTAGTCACAATCCAGCTTAAATATTATCATTGATGTTAAAGTGATTAGAATTAGTCGACATGAAAAGTTGATTAATATGCATTAGTAAAATGTAACTTGAATTTTCAATAGATTGATTTGTTCTGTAGTTTATGAACTCGAATCAGATAATCTTCACAGTCTTAAATGTTATCAATGAGATGTTACAGATGAATTGTTAACATATTGGGAATTTGTGATAATTAGTAAATTTGAAAGTAACTTACTTGACAGACTGATAACAAGCTGAAAATAAGATATTACATAATAGTTGCTTGGCATTTTAGTTTGAGATATCTTACTAGTTTCCACCTATAATTCCATTTGGAGTCAACCTTTAAGTTACAAAATGATTGTTCATGTTTCCCCCCCCCCTTTATAGCCGTTCGTAAGGTTCTATTAAAACGCAAAGCTTAAGATTTATTTGATTCACTTGGATGAAAACAAAATCACGTGAATAAATCCTGAATATAAAAAAAATGTGAATTCTATATTTCTCTGCTAATTACTGTCTAGTAAACTGTTCTTTTTCTGTATACAAACAAAATAAGGTATCTTCAATAAACCGTAAGCTAATACAAGCTATTCATTATAGTTTAGAGTATGAACAACAACCACACAGTAACATTTACAATTTTGTTGAAACTCTCCTTTCTTATTTCGTTAGCTAAACATTATCTATAGTATTAATTAAAGATGAAATTAAGTGGAATCCAAGCATGTTTTTTTTTCATTTTACTCCGTACTTGTAAGCTGAATTTACCCCAATGCGATTGTTGTTGCTCACACCATGATTCAAGGATTAATCAAACTTATGAATTGATGCGATATCGTGGCAATCCACCTAGAATGCTTAAATTATAACAGGAACTGACAGTTGTAAATTACATTTGTGAAGTTTTCTGTAAATCTATTAAGAAACCAGAAACAATTATCTATTTTAATAGTAAGTATCCATGGAAATAGGCTTGAACTAAATAAGTCTTCTTTTGATGAACTAGAAATTACTTATTTTTAGGTTTATAATAGGCAAATAACTCAGAAACTGAAACCTAAAATAAGCAGTTTATTCTTAATTAGATAGAAAGTTATCGATAGCTTCTATATGAAACGTAATATTTACAGTCTAACACATGACGGGCTGTCAGCCTCAATTACCACTGCATTTCATTGGCTTTCATTGGCATATTCCAGATTCCCTGCATTAGCTTCAATAATATCTCATCTCTTGAGAGGTATAACAATGAAATCATTATCTTCATTTAACATAATGAATAATGTGAAGTAGACTTGAAATAACTATAGACTGGTCGAGATAGAAGGAAGTAGGTCAAAACAATAAATCCATTGCATAAAGTTATTTACTAAGCATGTGATTTTTAGTCATAAAAGTTAACATATGTAACGACGAATATGAATGAAATTTGAAATGCCCGCTAATACCATGAATGATTGAAAGAAAGCTAAGGTCAACACAGTCAAGAAAAAATGTTAGTTCATGAGGTTATTGACTATTGGCCTGTGTCATTTAGATGTGTTGGGTATGTAGTTGGGATCTGTGAGGCAAATGTGAAACAGCGGTTGAAAATTTCAAGCAAAACGGTATAAAGTCGGACTCAGAGGGAAAAACGCTTATATGTTAACAATCTAAATCCTGAATTCCAATATTACTTCATACTTTCTATTCGTCTGTTTCAATTCCAGTGTTATTCACCTTGTTAGTTTCCCTCCGGTATGTGGGAATGCCATACAACTTAAGTTGATACAAATTAATGCAACGTCTTTCGTTGGTGATTTATTTGTTTGTTACCATTTGTGTTTGAGCAGAGAATAAATAATAAAAACTGTCATATTGTAATTGAATAAAGTAATAGGAAAGCTGGAGTATAAGGACGAATGGACAAAGTCTACAGTAGGAACAAAGAATTGCAATATTTACACTGTTCGCAACTAGCTTACGAAAGAACCGATCAACGTCTGAATTCATTAACTATTTTTGACCAATCAATTTTTCAGTGTATAGTTAACTGAGGAAACAATGCGGAATATTTAAACATCATACACGGTTGATAGATAAATAATAGTTTTGTAGTGGATCTTTTTTATAAGTAAAAACGCATCACAAAGTAACTCCCCTACGAAAGGGCAAAGATTTATCCACAGCCGGATATACACCACAGTTTCAACCATTAACTATGCATATATATGTTTTTAACCATAAATCTTGTGTTACTGAATTTCTCCATAGACGGGGGGGGGCATAATGTAATTAGTTATATTTCCCTAACAATGCAATAACCTATTTCTAAGTAATAACACAAACATTCGTAAACACTATTACTAGATAAATCTAGATGCAACCCTAACTCTAACTTTTGAATTTATACTTTACAACAAAGTTTTACTCCTAAATACTGATACCAAGCTATATTCCTAATGCTATGTCTTGGTTCTCACTAGAAATCCTACATTATACTGGTAACATTATTCCATACCATAAATTCTGTTTCTAGCTTTGAGTCCTAATTGTGTTGTAGAATTTAGTGTTAATTTTTTAGTATAAATGTTACTTTCAAACCTAAATCATACATGATTCAACAATCTTACACATTTTAGGTGACGTACACTGATATGTTTTAGCAAGCAGAAGAAAAGCTTGTATGCAGTATGTATTTCAAGTTTAAATCAGCAGCAAACTTGACACTGATAGGACTAATTCTTTAAAATATGTTACGCGATTATTTAAATATCGCGAATCTTCGTTACCAGACGAAACTGTTGCCAAAAGAACTTGGATGATTTTTAAAACGTCTATAATCAATCAGCATAGATTTTAGAAATCTGAGTGTTACGTCTTGTACTTGATGCTTGACTAGTCGCGGACTACCTTAGCACCCCGAACGCTCGAACCCTCCTGGTCGCAAATCAGAAGATAGAAGACGGGTAGACAGGAACTTTATTCCAGTGAGATGGAGAGTAAGTCAGGTACAAAATATTCGTGTATTTATAGTTTTCTGAACAACAAAAATCAGTGTTGCAATCCATCCAATCCGAATTAAGAAGTCTCAACGGTTACTCAATCAGAACGTGCCACGTCAAGATTCTGGAATGTTCTATCGATCAGTGATTGGATGGAATGTCTTCGGCTCCTTCAAGGGATCTGGAGGCTTCGTTGAGTTTTCTGGGAGCCATTCAAGCACTGAGTATACATAAGAGCTATTTAGTTATGTAAATTTGTAGCTGATTTTATCCAATCACTAGACGGTAACTGCATATAAATATTTTACTGGTAAAAAGACAATATAACTAAAGGTGTACAGATTTCCAGGTATAATGTAATTAATTAAAAGCTCTCTATAGTATCTTATACCTGCAAATTAATGAAATAATTACATCTTCCATCGCTCATAACAAGCTTATTTCAGAACCCATAATAGTGGTGCACACTTAAATTGGAGTTGAAAGTTAAGTTTACGCCAGGGTTAGATTAAATTTAGGCTCAAATTAAGCTTACTGTTAGTTTAGGCTGAGTATCATTAGTTCAGCAAGAAGAAGCTATTCGGTACGTTCAGTGCTTAAAGCTTTATTGTGCTGTCAAAGGCTAGTTTTCTCAATAATGTAATACTTTCTGAACCCTCACTAAGAGTACCACAATGAATGACTTTGGACTATCCTAGAGATTTCTGTATCACTGGCGATCGATAATAATAATTATTATTCACGGGTAGTCTAAGGATAGTTCAAGCTCATCCCTGTAGCTATAATATAGAGTTTCCCTAACACTTATAGTAATAGGTTATTTTAAACATTCTATTGAGATCTATACATTTAGTATCAATGATAAGAACAATTACAACCAATTTAAAGTGAGTAGGATAGAAAGCTGGATAATCTGTGACGAATTTTGCAACACATAAGTACGACTTCGACTTTTCCTTAAAAATATCAACTGAAGCTTTGTGTAACGCTTGTTCTGATGACCAAATTTCAGATAATTGTTATTCAATGAACTCTGTCGTTGGTGATTTATGTAATGTTTTGACGTATTCTTACAGTCAACTAATCCTAGAAAGATGGAAAAACAGATTAATAAATGGTACTCAACGCTTACTCATGATCACCGTTTACCACATGATAACAAGGAATGATTTCATCATTATGATTATTCTCTATGAGAATTATGCAGAACCTGCTGTGTGATCTTCATGTAACTTCCGGAATGTAGACTACATTTTTTAATTTGGGGTGAATTTCTTATTGTCGAATGTCTTGTGAAATAAGAAAAATATTGAAAGAGACTTGTCTGCAGCTTTACGAAACCGTGATAGTTCTAGGTTATTGCTAACAACCACTTCAAAAGTTCTTTATTTTATAAACTCACTAAGACCCTATTCATCTGCAATAAAGTGGTTGTATTACAGTGAACTTACTGATGTCAATCTCAGCGCATTAACATTCGCATTAATTGACTAACCCATATAAATCGAATTGTAATTTCAACATAAGGAATGACTCAGTAGGCTTCTATGAAATAAGAGTAAAAACTTAACAGATCAGAACAAGAAGAATAATTGATCTAGTACTGTATCGCATATTCATCGACAAAGTATTAACAATGTTTGTGAGTAACGGTGAAAATTGACGATGTAATATATCCGAGCTCAGTAACTTTCCATCAGATTATCATGAATCATAGAGTAAGTAAGGTGATATTCAAGACAACACAGAGGTATACACACACACTCTCTCTCTCTGTATATATATATGACTGCATTCAAAGTGACGTACTTCAGTGTGTGAAATTGTATATTGTGAATTAAATAAGCTAATCTATCAATTTACTTGAATCACATGCAACTGTTCAATAACTGAATTACTTTACTGCAAAGAAACTATGGATTACACATTAACTGACATTATATAATCACGTCACTGAAGCACATCACAGCTATTGATGATGGTGATGCAACATAATTTTATTAGCCAGTCAATACACATGATAAGAAGAAGAAATCAAGGTGAAATTCGAAACAGTTTCGTTGTAACACATGCATAAATCAACACAAGAAATCTTCGACAATTACATCAAATATTATTAACATAGAATAAAGTGTTTAGAAAAAGCGGTAAATCAAACATGAATGTGTTGAATGAATGAGAAAATTATCTTGTCAACTATTTACCAGTTAGAAAAGAAAATTTACTCATCAATTGATTGAATAATGAATGCCGGAATAGAAAGAAGCGTAACAAACTTTCGGAACTGTGGTTGCGAACATTATTTCATTTATTCGAACTTTCTGTAATGTAAACATTTTATTTCTACTATTGTTACGTTCCGCTTGCCCCATCCTCCCGTTCAGCATAATTACTGTTATTACATTGTCTCTTATTATAGACTATAGTTAATTAGTTGTGTACAAGTTGCTCCTATTCACTACCACTATTTCCCTCGTTCTGTAATCATGTTAATTTTCCAATTGGTTTGTTGTGTGGTCTGAATTTGTGTATATATAAAAGAATGCTTGGAATATAATATGATTCTGTCTGGCTAATCTATTGGCTTGCATTCTTCTTATTTCGGATTGGGACTAAGTGGGCACAGGGCAGACGCGCAATAACCAACTAGGCACAAGTAAATTGGCACTCGGCCATCCAAGCACCCAATTTCTTGCGTCATAACAGTGGTAAATATAAAAGTTTACAAGAAATCACTACGTTGCTTTAGTTTTCCGTAATATCTTATACGATTGATGAGATGGCTTTTAAGTGATAAAATATACGAAGTATATATAACTCCTCATATACAAATATGTTATTGATTGGTAGGAAACTACAGCATAGTTCAGCTCCATAGTACAGTTTTCTATGGAATCATTATTAAAGGCTCTGGTCTTATGAAAACACATTGAGGTGTTATAGCAAGAGTAAGAAATAGACACTAAAAAACAACAATGATTTGATTCTTATCACCTAATACATACAATTTATAGTATTACATAATGAGAATACAATTTAACATACAAAGGTAAATTCAGTTGGAATTAGGGAGAAAAACATTACAACACTATGTAACAAACATCCAAATTAGGTTGAAAAGAATGCTGCAAACACAAATGTTGCGAAGTGAAAAAGAAAGTTCTAGAAGTAACAGGAAATTATAAAAGCTAAATTAAGTGATCATGCAATAGAGCACAAGTTGGAGATAATGCAGAATAATATGAGTTGAACATACTTATTTAAAATAAGACTTAAAATCATACGATGACGTAATGAAATACATCCGATTTGTAAAAGAGGGAAAATGTTAGAAAGATATCGAATTCGGGTACGTGCGTTGGACACGTACACCAAGTTTTTAGTATTTGGTAGGAAAAGCATCGAGGAGTTTTAAAGTTGGATGCTGTTTGCTTCTTGAATAATTTAACAGATTTCAAAGTAATAACATGATGTTCTGTATGGTCTGGATGACTGGATCGAGTCTTGACGCAAAATCATATTGTATTTCAAGCATCCCTTTACATATGCACAAAATCAGTACACTCAGTGAACCAATTAAGAATTTAACATTAATACAAAACAAAGAAGATAGTGGCAGTGAATAGAGAAAACTTGTACACAACCAGCTAACTGAAGTCTATAATAAAAGATAATATATTAAGAGTAAATATACTAAACGGGAGGATAGGGTAAGAGGGACGTAACAATGATAGAAATGAAATGTTCACACTATCCACAGTTAAAATAATTGAAATAGTATTCTGAAGTATAGTCCTGAAAGCTTGTTACTATTTTTAGTCGCCCAAAATAACAGATACTAAGGATATTGATTAACTGTACTGAATTCTGGTGTTCTCAATTTGTTAAGATATAAATTTGTTATATTGGATTTAATCAACTTCTTTTTATATTTGCTAGATTGAGATAGTTCGCTTAACTAATCAAAACAACAACGTACTGCTGCATATTTCTAGCTGGTTTTGTTTCATGTAAATATTATGTACTATTTTTGTTATTTTGCTATCGTAAGCAAACCATATTTTAAGTGTTGTAAATTAGTAATAATGACTGTGTTATTAAGACAGCTCACCCATATACACTTAAAGAGAGAATGAAATACACAAGGATAATGTTGAAGATTTTAGTACTTCTTTTACATTGGCATTACTCAAAATTCTTATTTACCGTTAATCAGAGTAGTTCTAAATCAAAGGAAAGCGTAATTTCATTAGTTAGGACTATTTATTTAGTAGAACTACAATTATGGCGATTATCAGTGAGGCTACAAAAATGTTTCATGGCTGTAACAAATTGTTGAGATACTGATATTGGCAGAATGTCAACCAATCAGTCATTCACAACGTACAACATGGTACATATGTACATCAGTTCAAGTTGCCATGCCTCGATTAGCAGATAGAGATTAAATTGTCAGACCGAATCCCCGATTAGGGGAAGTAGTAACAGAGTAAGTACTAATGCAAAGGTATAGAGGTCGAAAATAAGATTTAAGAAAATATGATTCAGTAAAATGAAAATTATGATAAGCTAAAAAACTTAGAATTTGGAAGAAAACAAGGAGTAGATGCACCTGCGCCATTGCAAATGATTTTGAGCCATATCACCTAAAGTCTCAAACCCTTTGTTACGATCATCACGCGAACCCCAACCATGTAGTCTACATCTATTAACATGAATCAGCCCAGTTGTCAATGACTTCATAGATTGGTGCCATGATCTGTTAGGCTGCCTCTAGCTTTCTTCCAGCCTACTCCCACACCAGACAACACTGCTCGTCGAGGTAGGCGGTGATCAGGCATACGTAACACATGTTCTTACCACCTCAGCTGGTGAAGATTCACTACTTCATCAATAGACTTACCGTATTTACCTAGTACTCTATTCCTAACCCATGCATTGCTTACTCGGTGGTCTCAGCAAACACAAGCAATGCTTCGAAGACATCTATAATCAAATATTAGAAGTCTCTATCCTTAATGGCCATGTTTTACATCCATAAAGTAAAACGGATCTGACTGCTGCGCAGTAAACGTGTCCTTTCGTCAGTAAACGAATGTCTCGCCTACGTCACAAGTGACGCGAATTGGCAAAAGCCAATCGGACCTTTTGTATACGATCCGAGATTTCATCAGACACCAGACTGTCAGGACTGATGAGGCTCCCAAGATAAGTAAAGCAGTTAACACATTCAACTGCTTCACTCCCTATCACTAACTGTGGTGCCGAATTAAACCAGTCCTGAAGCAGCATTTAGAATTTGAATGGGGAAAATTGCATCCCAAACATGCTTACATTCATATTTAAGGTAGTTTAAAGATTCTGAATTTTATCAGCATCTTCACCCAATAGAAGTATATCATCTGCATATTCTAAGTCAGTAAATTTATCTCCTGGAAGTAGGTCACCCCCGGACAAATCAGACGATGACAATGTTGACTCTAAAAGTATGTCAGTGATAAAATTAAATAAAAATAGGGAAAGCGGACAACCTTGACGAACATCACTAGAGGTGATCGATTTCGACGACAATCCGCTATAAGCTGTAACACGACATGTGGTGTTCGAGTAGAGGGCTTGTATAAGGTTGATGTACTTATTCGGTACTCCTTTCATTGATAGACATTGCCACATAACCTCATGATCAATAAAGTCGAACACCGCCTTAAGGTCAAGGAATACAGCTATTGTTGGGGGTCTAAAAGTGTGCCTATGTTCCAGAACCTGCCGAAGTGTTAATATTTGGTCTATACAACCTACGTCCAGGTCTGAAACCACCTTGGTTTTATCGAGTTTGCTCTTCACGAGCTTTAGTTAAACATCGAAGTATTATTGGAGCCAATATTTTAGACTCAATAATCGTTAAATCGATTACTCAGTAATTGTCACACGAGGACTTCTGTCCTTTCTTATTGATTGGGATGATTAGTGTTCGAGACCAGTCATATGAGATTACGTCCGGTTCCCAAATACTAGCCAAAATCTCAGTTAATCTTGCTGCTACATCTGGACCACCATCCTTAAATATCTCAAGAGTTAATCCATCAGATTTCGCTGCTCTCCCTCGCTTTAAGTTCCCTGTAGCCTCCCCAACCTTACTAAAACATGGAGGACCAATATTAATTTGCCATTCAGATAGCTTGGGAATGGTGGGCAACAGGGGTGACGCCGAGAGACAGTTGAACTGTTCCCTAAATTGTTCTCCCCATCGGTTTAATCTACTGGATTGACAGTGAATAGTGGTCCCACTCTTTTCTGAAATAGTTTCACTTACAGTCGGGTTTCTGATACCCATTCCCTTGATAAGTCTGAACAGTTGCCTACTGTTACCTATTGCTACTGCTTTTTCTATCTCTCTTGCTTTCGCCACCCACCACTGCTCACGATCATTGCGTAAGCTCTTAACCAGCTTGTGTTTAAGTTGCCTTCGTTCATCATCATGTTCACAACCAGACGGGATGTGTTCCTGAGCATTTGTCAGTTCAATAGATGCAGTTGAAATCCACTGAGTTTTCTTAACCTTTTGGTTTAGTTTATTAGTAGATATTACTGCTGTTTCAACAGCTTTTTGGATATCATTCCAAGCTAACTCGGGATGGGTACAGCTTCCGCAGTTGACCAATTGATTTTTTAGTTGTTCCTGGAATGTATTCTTGACTTTTTCATCATTAAGTTGAACTCTGAGGGGAATCCTTGTCGTGGATCTTTTACGTCCAGTGAGACGCAGACTAATACGCGCTCGTACTAAGGCATGATCTAAGTCTAAACATGAGCTGCAAAACGAGCGGCAGTCTTCGACTGAGCCTCTCCAATGATGGCTGATAGTAATGTGGTATATTTGAGTCCAGCGTTGAGTTGATTTTGGAGACTACCATGTCAACCGATGTCTTTCCTTATGCTTAAAGTTTGTGTTTGCGAAAAATAAACGCTTATCTTAACATAGTTGTGGTAAACGGTCGTGATTGTCTGTTCGTTAAGCCTCAACACCGTAGGATCCACCTAGTTACCTTTCGGTTTCACCTAGTCTACCTACTTGGACATTAAAATCGCCAGCCACTATTACTACGTCAGTGCGCTTAGCTTTACAAAGAATGTCAGAAAGCTTTCTTTGAAACTCATCTTTCACTTCATCTGAGCTGCAGTCAGTGGGAGCATAGGCAGTGACGACAAGGAGATAACGGCGTGTGTCCCTATCTTTACGAGTCCTTACCGTTCCATTTAAACGGACAGCGCACAAGCGATTGTCTATTGGAATCCAGTCGAGGAGAGCCTGTTCAGCTTTTGAACTTAGTGCTATACCTACAGCAGCAAGGCCTTGAGTAGCAGCGGTGGGGTCTCCGAAAACACGAAGGGTGAAACAGGCGGATTCTTTATTTTCATAAAGTCAGGTCAAGCGAATGACTGTACTTGGATCCTGTATACGCATTTCAGAGACTTAGCAGACATCGATGGAACGGGATTCTAGAGTCATGGCTAAGGATGCCTGTTGTCCTATTTGACATAACGTTCGAACGTTGAAAGCTCCAATATATAACGTAGTGCGCGGTTTCAGGAGACCAGGAATAACGGTTCGTGAACTCAAATCATTAGCACTAGAGGTGCGAGGCGATAAAATTACGTAGAAGGATTAGGCATAGTGATAAGAGAGTTATTGAGGGTTGATGGTGGGATTTAACCTCGAATAAAATGATCTCGTGTGCTGTTAGAGGTATGAGGGCGTTTCACTTCGTGGCTGCCCACACCATGGAAGGATATTACTTCTTGAGGTACCTGGAAAAGAAACTGGGGTAGTATTGGTCATAGTGACCTGGGAGCACGATTGCAGAGCCCAAGACACAACTGTTTGAGGCCGATCACGTATGGCCTTGTTACGGGAGGTTTTTGAAGTGATAGCTCCGTTCTTTAGAAGGCCTTACTGCTGGAGACGGAAATCCGTGGAGTATGGCGAGGTGTGGCATTTTTAGGGTCTACTTTTTCTAACCCTTTCCTCCTGTTAAGAAGGCAGTACCGTTGCAGATGCTGGTTATCCGAGGGAAACACCTTACTGCTGTCACACCTCACTGCAATCAGCAGTAGCACTTCGCCCACAGATCTTAGGTTGCTGCTTTTTTGTCTTATCGTTCTTCAACAGACCTGCCTGGCATAGTAGAACCTAGAGGAACATGCGTTCCAGCCAATATAGCTCAGCTGGGTCATCACGATAGGCAAGCCCGACCACCACGTCAAGGTAGACGCTACGATCGAGTTGGTAAAATGATGACATTCATGTATGGCAAAGGAAACAGAATGCTTCGAAAGACAATGTTTCGTGATTGCGGACTGTGAATCACTGAAGTTACATATGAGAAGAAATGTGATCAATATGAACACTTATATCAGCAATGCTCTCTCAGAAAAGATCATTGAGTACTAGACTACTACTAATAGGTCGAAAGTTCTTTGAGACTAATTGACCACGTGATATTAAATTGATTAAAAGAACTGCTTGTAACAACTACAGCGGTGCTAAGTAATCTTAGTAAAGTCACATCTGTCAAGTAGTGTAAATACTATAGATACGTGTGCTCTGAAATTGTTGAGGACCAGTTTATCTACGTAAGATGCTAGTTGGATGGTTAAGTTTGATGGGTACTATTTAGGAGAGACAACATAATTGTAGGTGTGAAAATGAAACGTGTAAGTTGATTTTGTATTCTGTGGAATGTGGGATACATTTTGAAGATTGTAACATTTTGAAAGTGTCCCAGAGGGGACAATCACTACACTGGTTTAAATAATTATGAAATAGGCTTTGTCGGTTACAATAATGTACACAAGTGATCGGGAATCATACAAGCGCCTTAGCCATCTTAGATACGAATACTATGTAGTGATTAATACACGTCGTTTGAAAAATCCAACAGGAGTGGGCACGAACAACGTCAAGATGCGAAGCAAACTAAGGAAGTACTACAGACCACATAGGAAATTTGTTTAATAATATGGATGCTTCTACATACCTCAATCTTAATTTGAAGACTCAGAACTGCTAAATATCCTTAAGTATATTATCACCTAAATGGTATAGTCACATTGTTCTGACGCGGTGGAAATGCCCAAGTAAGGAAAAACGTTTTTCGTTGTCCTATCTGTTTGACTTCCAGTTAGTCAATAAACTAGTATCACGCTAAACAATCTAATCCGAGATATGGAGATTTATTTTAAAATCAGCTTCAGTTATATGGCATGTTGAGAAGCCATTTGAATATGTCAAATTGAGTCTGTCTGAATTTTGGTACGTGTGAATCCCAGTTATCTTTAGATGAATCGGACATGTCGGCTAAACAGAGGAAATTAACGTTTTTAGCTACTACACAAGAAACAACTACACCAAGTATTCAAAAGACCAAACAGTGGATAAGATCATTTTTGTGTGATTAATCATATTAAACACAAACGGTAGAGAACACAATATTTAATTATTTATCAGTAATTTATTTATACAGAAACACGAGCATATGTTGAACAAAAGGTCACAACAGAGGTTGAGTATGTGGTTCGGCCGAGAAAATAATTGAAGGCAGGGATTAATATAAATTATTACATGAGCTTGTGTAATTATACTTGAAATGGGAACAAAGGTGCAAGTACGTTGATTATTGCAAATATAAATCAATTGAAGGTTGAAGGGTGGGTATACCTGAAAACAAAAGTGTTGACAAATAATTAGTATGTCGAAGCCATTAAATTAAATGCTAATGAGTACGCCAAACAAGAGATTATGCGGATTAACTGTATAAGATACGACAATCCATTAGTGTAAATATAAAACAGAAATACTCAGTTTACAATAACTATTGTATATATGAGCAACATGGAACCTGGGACATGAGTGCATCGGTCCAAGTTACCATACCTCTATGGCACTACAAAATTAACATCACATTAGAAGTAGAAGTTACTTTAATAATAATAATAATAAGTAGTAATAATAATAATGTGTGAACATACAGAACATGGTTCAAGGAGAAAGAGATGGGGCGTGAAAAAAGTTATAAAATAATTTTAAGCTTAGGATCTAATAGATGAAAATAAGTGGATACGTCCGCGCCATTGTGACTGATTCTGAGCCATGTCAATCAGTGTTTCCAGGCACTGGTTTCGGTATTCGCGAGGACCCCAACCATCATCATCAACAACGTAGAACCGGGCACACGCCCATAGGTTCAAGTTGCTATCCCACATTAGCACTAGGAGATGACAGCGGTAACATAATAACAGAATACAAAAGGGGAGAGTGAAGCATAGGTGTACAGTAAATAATAGTAGGATTTATGATTTAGATTATGTTAAAGAGTGAATACACTTGCACCACTGTAACCAATTCCGAGACAAGTCTTCAAGTGTCTCTAGGCATTAATTGAGACTATCATGAGCATCCCAACCAGGTCATCTGCATCTACAAACATGGCTTAGATCAATAGCAGGGTTGTTGATTTTAAGGGGTAGGGTTGTTAACCCTATGCCCAAGGCTCCTCCTTAATCCAGGCTTGGGACCGGCAGTAACCTCTGGACGGTTCGAGGTAGAGTAGTCCGTAGCTACCAATATGGCTTAGACCAACAGTCAAGGACTTCATGGACTGATGCCATGTTTTGGTTTGGCCGCCCCTACCCTTTTCCCATCCTACAACTCTAGCCAACATCGCGCGACAAAACAGGTGGTAGTCAGGCATGCACAACACATGTCCTAACCATCTCAATCGATGAAAGTTAATGACCTCCGACTGATTTACTAGATTTCCCAAGAACCTTTTGTCTAACCTCCATATTACTTATTCTACTGTTCCATGATATACAAGAGATGATACGAAGATTTCTATGGTCAAACACCTGAAGTCGACGGACGTTAGCGATACACTCTTCGTTTACCTGACGACTCAACAGCAACTTTTTGTAGGCTAGCCGGTGTAGGTATCGCGTTATGTATGAGAGCAGAACAGACACTTCTCGAATCGATTCCTGTCGACAGTTGCCTGTGTGCCGTTAGACTAAATGGTTCAGTAAGAACACAGAAAGATAGGTATACACGCCGTTGTCTTTTCATAGTTTCTGCAGACTCATACTGACTGCAGACCGGATGAAGTGAAAGATGAATTTTACAGACAACTTTCTGAACTTCTTCATAGGGCCAAACACTTAGATTTGGTACTCATGGCTAGTGATTGTAACGCCCGAATACGTAGCCTTAGTCAGTCTAAAAGACATTTAGATGCTTACTTTAGTGTTCTACCTCAGAGAATAGTGACAATCTGCTACAACTTTCCTCAGACAATGGTTTCTTTCTAGGAAACACAAATTTTCAGTACAAGGAGCGACATCGTCTAACATGGCGACCTTCTGGTCCTACTCAACGGTAGACTCAAATAGACCATATCGCCATTAGTCACCGTTGGAGGGGCTCAACAGAAGATTGCCGATCTTCCTGAAGTACATGTTTAGATTTGGATCATGCTCTAGTACGAGCAGGCATTTGCTTGCGCCTTACTGGGCGAAGAAAAGCTACTACAGGAGAACCCATTAGAATTTAGTTTAGTAACGAAACAGCCAAGAGTAAATTCCAGGAACAACTGAAGAATCCCTTAGGCAATTATAAAGCTACGACCTAACTAGATACTGCTTAGCAAGATGTCCAAACAGCTGTGGCATCTACAGTGACATCTATCAAGGACTTAAATCAACATGTCAGGGAAAATTAGTGGATCTCGATGGTTTCTGTTGAATTCTAGAGGATTAGAACGATGGGCTGAACACTTCAAGAAGTTTAGTTGGCCTTCAGCTGCTCTAGAACTTGCCACTATTTTAAGACAGTCAGAATGGAAAGTCAACTTAGGTTCCTCGACTCTTGTTGAAGTCGAAAAGGTTATAATCAGCCAAAGGTGAGCAGAGCAGTGGATCCGGAAGGATTATACCCAGAGCTCTTAAATGATGGTGGTCCCACTTTGACGATTAGATTGACTGATATTTTGACTAAAGTTTGATAACATGATACAATTCCGTCTGACTGGTGTCGTTCGTTAATCGTCCCAGTATATAAGAAAGGGTCAAAGTCGTCCTGCGATGATCATAGAGGAATTAGTTTGACTAATAGTGTCTAGAATCCTAGCTTCTATAATTATCGGACGTTTGACTACAACCCGTGATCCACAAATACGAGAAAAACCAGGATGGTTTCAGACCTGGTCGCGGTTCTAAAGACCAGATATTCACAATTCATCAAGTTTCAAAACACAGACACTTTTTGGCGGCTGACAATCGTGGTTTCTCTTGAATTGAAAGAGGCATTCGACTCTGTAAATGGAGTTCTATGGCGTACCCTAGAAGCACATAGATCTTCTTAAGGTTCTTTACTCAAACACTATTAGTCGTGTCAGAGCTTATGGAGAACTGTCATCTGATGCAGAATCTTTTAACAGCAATAAGCACCAATACAAACATGTTAGGAATGCGTTTCTCCCCCTCTGAATGCGAGCAATTGCTTCAGGACTGGTCTTCATCAACACCTGGGCTAAAGATAGTGAGTGAAGTAGTTAAGCGCGTCGACCACTTCACTTATCTTGGAAGTCTGATTAGCCCTGATTGGTTGGTCTCTGACGAAATCTCAGTACGAATTCAAAAAGCTCGTATGGCTTTAGCCAACTTACATTACCTACGGCGTAGATGAGATATTTGCCTCTCAATTAAAGGAAGAATGTACTGTGCAAAAGTTCGTTGTCTTACTGTATGGGTGTGTAACGTGCCCGTTAAAGGTAGACGGCCCTCGAAGGTTATTAGTTTTGACCATCGATGTCTTCGAAGCATCTTTCGCATCAGCTGGGATCACCGAGTAAGTAATAACGAGGCTAGACGACGGATGTTAGGCAAATGTGATAAATCAGACAGACAGACAGATACAACGTAGGACCAGGCACATAAGTGCATCGGTCCAAGTTGCCATACCTCAACAGCATAGCAAGATGATCACCGAATTCACAGAATCAGTAATATATAAAAGGAAGATTGCATATAAGGATATAATATGTAGAGAAAATTAGTTTGTAGAAAGAAAGGTAGAGTAATTTTAGTCTCAAGGTGTACGTGAAGACAAAAAATGTATACACCTACGCCATTGTGATCGGTTCTGAGCCATGTCACCAAGAGTCTCCAACCACTGGGTACGGCAGTCACGCGGACCCCAACCAGGTAGTCGACATCTACCAATGTGGCTCAGACCAGAAGTTAGTGACTTCAACGACTGATGCCACGTTTTGGTTTGGCCGCCCCTAACCCTTTTCCAACCCACCCCAATACTAGTCATCATTGAGCGACGTGGTAACCGGTGTTCGGACATACGTAACACATGCCCCAACCATCTCAGTCGATGAAGTTTCATAACCTCATCAACAGATTTACCATTATTCCCTAATACCCTTCGTCTAACCTCATTATTAGTTACCCGGAGATCCCAGCAGGTACGAGATATATTTCTAAGACATCTGTGATCAAATGCTAGTAACCTACGAGTGTCTTCTACCCTTAATGGCCATGTTTCACAGCCGTAAAGTAGAACAGGACGAACTGCTGTGTAATATACTCGTCCTTTAGTTGATAGACGGACATCACGCCTACGCCATAGATGATGTAAGTTGGTAAAAGCCAAACGAGCCTTTCGAATTCGTGCAGAAATTTCGTCAGACACCAACCCATTAGGGCTGATCAGACTTCCAAGATAAGTGAAGTTATCAACGCATTCAACTTCTTCACTCCCTATCCTTAGTTCAGGGGTTGACGCAGGCCAGTCCTGAAGTAACAATTTACACTTAGAGGGGGAGAAACGCATCCCAAACATCCTGGCATTGTTGCTCAGTGCGACCAGAAGACTCTTCATCTTATCAGTGTCTTCACCAAACAGGATTATGTCGTCTGCGTATTCTAAGTCGATGAGTGGACCTCCTGGAAGGAGATCAATCCCAGAAAATTCAGCCGAAGAAAGCGTTACTTCCAGTAGCACGTCTATGATAAAATTAAACAAAAACGAAGATAGTGGGCAGCCTTGACAGACACCACTTGAGGTCGCAAATTCGGATGACAGTTCGCCATAAGCTCTGACTCGACTGGTAGTGTTCGAGTAAAGAGCCTTCACAAGGTTTATGTACTTCTGAGGTACACCTTTTAATGACAGACACTGCCACAGAACCTCACGGTCAACTGAGTCGAATGCTGCCTTTAAGTCGAGGAAAACCACCATTGTAGGACGCCGGTAGGCGTGCCTGTGTTCTAAAACCTGACGAATGGTGAATATGTGGTCGATGCAACCACGACCAGGTCTGAAGCCAGCCTGGTTTTCTCGTGTTTGTAGTTCACGAGTCTTTGTTAAACGTCCGATAATTACTGAGGCTAGTATTTTAGATGCTATATTAGTCAAACTAATTCCTCTATGGTTATCACAAGATGATTTTGGTCCTTTCTTATATATTGGGACTATTAGTGATTTAGACCAGTCGGACGGAATTTTACCTAGTTCCCAGACTTTAGCTAAAATACTAGTCAACCCTCATCGCCAAGACTGGACCACCATCTTTGAAAACCTCTGGGGTTAGCCCATCTGGACCAGCTGCTCTTCCTCGTTTCAGGTTAGATATAGCTTTTTGAACTTCAGCTAGTGTCGGGGGGCCTACTTCAATGTTCCATTTAGCTTGGGTGGAAATGCTGGGTAATTGTAGAGTAGCTGAAGGTCAGCTAAACTGTTCCTTGAAGTGTTCGGCCCACCGTTCTAAACGTCTGGGTTGAGAGCAGATTACAGTATCATCTGTCTCGGAGATAGTTTCACTTATGCTTGACTTCTTAATTCCGGTTTCCCTGATTAGTCTATAAAGCTGCCTAGTGTTGCCTAAAGCCGCTGATAAATCAGTCGATGGAGATTAACAAACTCGTCGACTGAGGTAGTTGGGACATGTTTTGCATATGCCCAACCACTGTCTGCCTCAACGTTCGATGTCAGCTGATATAGGAACAGGATGGAAAGAGTTATAGGCGACCAAACTAAAACATGGCATCAGTCCATGAAGTCACTGGTTGCTGGTTTGAGTCATGTCGGTAGCTACAGACTACTCAGCCTGGAACTCTCCAGAGGTTACTGCCGGTCCCAAGCCCGGATAATGGAGGCTTGGACATAGGGTTAGCAACCTTATCCCTTAAAAACAACCCTGCTAAAAAAAGTGTAAACCAGAAATAACCATTTAAGTCCTTTAAATTCCGCCCTGGGAGTGCTAACGTGGTATGGCAACTTGAGCCTATGGGCATACAGGACCCCAGCATGGTCATCCGCTTGACCTTACCCACTCGATGCAGCGGAACAGCACAATTCACTCTTCATTTATCTGGATACCCTACAGCAGGTTCACGTGGCCTTGCTGGTGTAGGCGTAGCACTAAGCTTACGGGCAGAACAGGTACTTCTCGAGTGGATTCCTGTAGATAGTCGTTTATGTGCTGTCCGCCTAAATGGCACAGTACGAACTCCGTAAGAATAGGGACACACGCCGACACACTAGGTTTAAATACACAAAACACTGAAAATGTAGAGGAGACTTACTTGTGATTGATGTTAGATTGAGAAAATGATGAAAAATTTAAAGGACTAAAACTATTAGATGAGTGAGAACCAGAAGAAACCAATTTATTTTGAATGCCATTTAGGGTATGTTGATACTGTTGCTGTAATAGACTAAATTGATGCATTAAAGCGATAGCAGTTGTTTGCTGCAGACTAGCACTCGTCTCATTTGAAGGTGAACATTGAAAGCCAGGTGGAGTAGGAAGAAGTCCAACATTATTATATCCAGTTTGAAAAGAAAAAAGAGGAGGTTGAGGGATATAAGACAATCTATTAGCAGTCACTGTTGGACTGCGCTGCTGTAAGTTCTGTCGAACGCCATTCGTTGTACACTGTGAGTGTTGTTGAGGCTTTCGATTTACACCGATATCCAGATGCTGTTTGTTGCTCTGGGGTACTGAATGCTGAACTCCGCTCTGGTTAGTGCACAAGTGATTAGATGTCATTTCTACAGCGTTATTTTGAATACAAACGTCCATATTTTGAGTCATAGAAGCGGTTCCAATGAATGAGTTGCGTTTCGTAGTAGCATTGCTAATATCCTCCGTCATATTCAGTGAATTGAACCTACATTAGGAAATAAATGATTAGAATCAGTATGTAATGAAGAACATCTCTGAACGTCTAAATACCAGTATAGTCGTACAGAAGAATAAAAATACCGAGTTCTCGAACCCAGCATGATTCTTTAGTCTGAAAAATTGGTTACAGCATGCTAATGGATGAGTGGCTTTTAAGCATCAGAAGGAATGAAACAAAGGAAACTGAGTTTACACGCGGTAATAACTTTCTCGCCAATCCTGGGAACAGACTTACGAGGTAACTAGATAAGACTTAATACTATTGACAGTACAAAAGACTGGTTGGCACTCCTTTTATGTAATTTGTAGAGGGAAATTCATTGGTATCTACTCTTACAACTGTGTCGGACGTAGAGAATCGCCGTTGACAAACGGGGATTCGGAACTACACACGTTTCATTTTCAATTTTTATCCAAGTTTTTCCTAGCTCTCATCTAGTTAGGGATTTTCACCGTAGCTCTACAAAATGTAGTCGCATAAAACACGATTATCTGTCTGAAGCACATTTGACGTGTGTATTTCCGAATCAACAAAACGTTGACTGAATTGATATTTACCATATTTCCTAGGATCAAATTACATCACAAGTCAATCTTAAGCGCATTCGGAGTTATTAACGGTAGACTGCCAAACAACAGGAGCACAATTGTACTGTCACATTTACTAAGCGAGTTATCTGCACTACTCATAATCTGCTTCTATAAATGGAACGTTCCTACCTCTATATGTCATCTAACCAGAGACACCGCAACTTTGAGAGCACAACTCGCTTAGTTTAGTCGTCGTTAAAGATATCCATGTAACACGGACGCAGACTGATTAGAAAATGTTTGCCATGACTTATACCACGTAAAATCTAGGGTAGGGAATCACTGGCAAAGTGAAAGCTCTAATATAAATAGGGGTTTAGAGTGACAAGAGGGATTCTCAGAATGCGCACATGGTGGCAGACAAAATCCGACCATTTTAGTCGTCCCGCCGTCAATTAGTGAAGTAACTTGGTCTTGAAAAGGCCTTACAGCTGGCATATTCTTGTCTAGTTTACACCAAGTCAGAAAATTTTAGTATACACAATAGGCAGGTTTAAAAATGAACGGACTTTAACCGTTTGGTACGTATTCCAAATACCTGTTTTGTGAGGCTTATGGTCAGAATAATTCCTCCACTCATTTGAGGTTAAACAAAAGTGGTTCGAGGAAAAAAACTGAGTTATTTACTTTCTTATGATTAAATGGATACTCTATCATATGAACAAAATGCACTAGAAATCCTGGCAAAAGAACTAACGGTTTTGGCAATTTGTCTTAAGATAAAATATCTGGAAGATAATTGATGTAACATATGTGGTACCACAGTGCAACAGGTACCAACAAGCCTTTCAGAACTACTTAACGAGATCATAACCTCGAATAATGTCTCAAGACTGTTACACTTACTCCGATACTTCTTTCGTCTCCACGTTTTCCTGCTCTGGAGTAGCGGACCCCATAATCCTTTTCCTAGCAGCAGCATAGTCTGCCTCCCTTTGTTCCAAAGTTTTTGTGACTACAGGCGGCCTGAAAATATGAGAATCTTCGTGGGATAACCAACCTCTGTGTTGTTTTAGGAACGTCAGATGGAACGGGGCATGGTCGCCTCAATATGCGGATAGGCGGATGTTCCATGTCAAATAAAGCTATGGGAAATAATAGTAAGTGACCTTCTTACTATTGCCTAAACAGTTCGCAGAAAAAAGGCATTGGTTTTCTGTTCATGAAAGCATGATTAAATGGATGACGCTGATGACGACATTCGACTAAATAAGATGTTAACATACAAACTTCACAGCCTCAACAGACTTTTGTGCAACATTCATACTGCCCAGAGAGTACTATGCACCAGTGTAACCAAACAAAGTAACACATTACTAAGTTACGGAGGGCAAGGTTTAACGCATTTCAGCAATGCTTAACAAGTCTATGAAAATTATTCGTTGTTTATTTACATGTCACAACGTTAGATTTCTGTTTTTTTAGCTTTACTGTAACACTGTACAATACTACAGTAATCGATAAACATCAAACGCTATTGAAAAGTTTTGGTCTTCATGTAAAAAAAGTAGGCTGTTTCCATTTCATTATCAGATCCTCTACCTGTATATCGTTTAGGTAGGCCTATGAATCAATACAATAATACACAGCTTTACAAATTGTTAAGGTGAACCTACTAGTGTTGATAAAAATGGTAATCATTGAGCTCTCAAACTTACAGACATCGATAGCCCTGAACAGAACACGTCCCAATGTCCTTAGGAAATGTGGGGTAACACTTTCTTCATGAGCTACCATCTCTAAATGTTTATTAGCTGCTGGTGGGTTATCCTCGGCTTTCATTCCGAAACAGCTATACGACACAACGAAGAAACTGGCAGTCAAATATAGTAAATCAGAGCAACCGGTCAGGAACAAAGAAGGCAAGCTAATCACCGAGATCCAAGAACAAAGAAACAGATGGGTAAAACATTTTGAAGGACTCTTGAATAGGCTAGCTCTTATGAACCCACCAGACATCGAAGCAGCATCTACAGACCTCCCGATAGATGTCACTCCACTAACGATGGAAGAAATCAAGATGGCCATCGGACAGATCAAAAGTGGGAAAGCAGCAGGACCTGACAATATACCAGCCGAAGCACTCAAACCAGATATAGACATAACGACAAAGATGCTCCTTGTTTTATTCAAGAGGATCTGAGAGGAAGAACAAGTGCCGGCAGACTGGAAAGAAGGGCATCTTATCAAGACAGCAAAGAAGGAGAGTTGAGTAAATGTGACATCTACAGAGGGACCACACTATTGTCAGTACCAGCGGAAGTCTTCAACAGAGTGTTGTTGAATAGAATAAAAGACTCAGTGGATGCTGAACTTCGAGATCAACAGGCTGGTTTCCGTAAGGATCGGTCATGCGCCGACCAAATTGCAACACTACGGATCACCGTTGAACAATCAATTGAATGGAACTTGTAACTATACATCAACTTCATTGACTATGAGAAGACGTGTAACAGTGTAGACACGAGATCACTATGGAAACTTCTTCGAAACTACGGTGTACCAGAGAAACTCATTAACATCATCCGGAATTCTTACGACGGACTACAGTGCAAAATTGTGCATGGAGGACAGCTGACAAATGTATTCGCAGTGAAAACCGGTGCTCTCGCCTTTTCTTTTCCTCCTAGTGGTTGATTGGATCATGAAAACCTCTACATCTGGGGGGGAAGCACGGAATTCAATGGACAAGTTGGATGCAACTCGATGACCTGGACTTCGCGGATGATCCAGCTCTTTTAACCAATACACACCAACAAATGCAAGTGAAGACAACCAATGTAGCAGCAACCTCAGCATCAATAGGCTTGAACATACATAAGGGAAAGAGCAACATCCTCAAATTCAACACCGAGAGCATCGACCCAATTGAACTTGATGGTGAAACTCTTGAAGAAGTGGATACCTTTACATACCTGGGGAGCATCATCGATGAACAAGGAGGATCCGATGCAGATGTAAGGGCGAGTATCGGCAAAGCAAGGGCTGCATTCCTACAGTTGAAAAATATATGGGAGTCTAAACAACCGTCTATCAACCTCAAAGTCAAACTCTTCAATTCGAACGTCAAGACAGTTTTTCTGTATGGAGCTGAAACATGGAGAATTACTTTGAACATCCTCAGGAGGACTTAGGTAATTATAAGTTACTGTTTACGGAAGGTACTGAATATCAATTGATTGGAAACCATCAGCAATAGCCTACTACGTGAGTGAACAAACCAACTTCTAGCCGAATAGGAAATCAAGAAACGACGTAGGAAATAGATAGGACATTGTTGGGGATGTTAGTTCCCCAAAACTAAAATGGGAAGCCTGTTATTTTTGTAGTTTTATTGTGTATATTTGAATTCCGAGTTTTCGCGCCAAAAAAGTTCACTTCTCACCTTCAGGTCGTATTTCCCACTTGGTAAGACGCTAAATCTTATTGGTTTATTGTTTATTTTAGTATGCTATTTGTGGCATTCCAAGGACGCTCTCCGTTTTTGTATATATACGCATGAGTTGTGTGTTTTGATGTCGTCTGGCAGGCTACCTGTGGAATTAAACGTTTCTTGCTGTCTTTGAGCTTCTTACTTAAGTTAACTAAACTATGGCGCTGCGGAATAGCTTAGCTTCCTGTTATTGTGTCGCTGGTCTTACGTTCGTTAGCAGGTATCAAGGTGTCACCATAAACTCGCAAACCCTTAGCAGTCATACATTGTGGAAATCATTAGACTGCATCACGAGACAAGTATTAACTTGGAATTGTGTTGGGAAATGAAAAAGAGGAAGAATGAAGAACACACTGGGTCGAGAATTGTAAGTAGACATTAAAAGAATGAATAGCAACTTGAAACAGCTTGAAAGGATTGCTTAGGACAGATTTGAATATAGAATACTAGTGAGCGGCCTATGCTCCTTTGGGAGGAGTAATGGGCGTAAATAAGTAAGTTATAAGAAATTATATAACTGTAGGTTAGTTAGACTGCCTATATTTTACCATCCTATTAACGCTACAATCACGATTAAATTTAATTTCTCCTCCAATCATTACTGCGTCCTGATTGATTCTTATTTATACGCATGGCTAAAGTCATTAGACATTACTCTGGTTATGCGACAAACGTGACTTAGCTATACACGGGGTGCACTTCACTGATGACCCAGCGAGACCTAGGCACATTCTTTACTGTAGGTTCGTTCCTGTTTAAAGATTTTGACAGAATATTTTTTTATTAATGTTTTTATCGCCCATTTTCAAAGTACTATGTATTTGCATATATTGGTGCCTTTGTTATGGCTAATCATATGCCTAAACTTATTAGTATTATAAATCTTCAGTATTTAGGTACGTTCCGTTTTATTTTAACAGAAGAAACAATAATCTTTGGTAATAGGTCTTTATTTCGTATCGTGGGCAGGAGACAGTTGGAGCGAGATCCTAATCATTCAAACACACAATGCCTCTCAACATTCAATATAATATAATAGGAAATATAATCCCTATAAAGAATAAGAAAGTAAATGAATACTTAAGCTTTCTTATCTACGTGTATACATAAGTTGTGAAATCAACTCTTAGCTAGTTAACTTAAGTCGCTACATTAGCTTCCTCCTAGAATTGACTTCCGTAGGAACGTCGGTTTGATCAACTTAACTAATAAAATTATAGTAGTTCTGCCACTGTAGCTCAATAGATAATTACTAGCATGTTCAGCACTTGACATTAGATCAACTGTAAACAGTCTTTCAGTATTCGACGATGTAACGTGGATTACATTTACTTTTAGTACTGGTTATCGAATATGTAGGGTTTACATTCTACCACAAATGATAATTAGATACTTGGACTTAAGCTCCTATTGGTGACCAGAGATTGGAAAATAAGAGTAAGAAAATGAAACAAGAATATCTGAGGAAGTACCGCGAGCGGGCTACCCAACACCATGTTGGTGAGGTACGATTTTCCCATGCTCTGTCCGGTTATCAGGTGTTTACTCACCTGCCTCTTGAGTCGCCCTCAAGTCAAAATGAAAGAAGAATCTACTTAAAAAAATATTGTTGAAACTCCATCACACCTAAAGAATTGCTCCACTGTTTGTACAAAAAAGTTAAAATACAAAAATAAAATGTACAATTATAATTGATAAGTCTTCGTTTCTACGTAAGTGTTCGGTTTCCAGATTAGTTTGGGAACCTGGAAGGAAATAAACATGGTGTAGATATCTGTGCATGCAAATGCATTAACAAAAAAAATGTGTATCAATTTAATTGAAAAATATATATATAAGTGCTTGAACTTGCCAGGAGTCAGACCGAATAGGCTACCTTGAACCTGTGACAGCTGCCTTTTATGACTGGGTTTGTAACGGTGGGTACTGATAGTAACCGTTAGGATAAAAAAATTATAGTAAATACTTAAAAAAAATGAATTACCGAGAACATAAGAATGCTTAAGCTTATTAAATTAAGGAAATAATCTGCGTTTTACAGATTACTCACTCGATGAGTGGTAGGCATGCAAGTCATAGTGAAGCTGTATCTTCTAAAGTCAACTAATAAATGAGTAGATTCTAATCTTACAAGTGTGTAAGTTTTTAAAAATTATTAAAAAATAAAGAAAATATACCAACAAAATCTAAAATTTTAGACATGACTTATGTTACTACAGTTGACGAATGCTAAAAATTATGTAGACGTTTAATAACTTACTGTCGTTAGCTCAGTGCTATTTATACCTTGTAACAAAAATAATTAAAACTAAAAACAGTCGAATCACTATGGAATCTGATATGTTTCCTGAAAAACAACACACTTTTTCGTAGTAGTATGTTGTCTTATCAAGTTATTAAAAATGCATATCACCAGTGAAAAATGGTTTTAATATTAGTCTAAGTAAAAATACACACATGTTAAATAGTGGTGTGTTTAGTAAATCAACTCATAAAAACAGTGAAACTCACCTGGGTTGTTTTCGGAATTCGTTATTGTTGGGGTTCATTTGTGTTATTTATGGTAAATATTGTCTACTAATAGTGAGGAACCTAGAAAAATTATTAGTTCTGCAGGCGAAACTTGCTTACCACAATCACCTGAATTAAAGATTCTGTTTTTTAGTGCCTTATCTCCGTTGATAGGTTTGCGGCTTATAGTACTCAACGGATCGTTAAGAATATATTGCTTAAGTACAATTTATTTTATATATACAAAAAAATTGACTACACCGTTCATATATCAAAAGACAAAATCCGCGCGGAAGTGTGTAAAATAATACTTAGGACTACTACTAATTATTATTAATACTACTTCGTCAACGTCAATACACGGCAAAGCGAAAATTACTGTTTATTTTATCTAATTTTTTTAAATATATATTCTACAAGCTCGAGATTTCAGACATTACGTGATTACCTTTTAGACTGAACTTAAAACGTGGACATCCCTGTCTGGACAATCGGTTGTGTCCATCTAACGCTTCTAGCCACTTTTACAGCCTTAACGTTTTCACTTTTATTTCCTTAGTTGTTTGGTCTGGCAAGCGATCTAACAACACGTATGGAAATTCATTATCTAGATAAGCCGGTTTTAGCCTATCGATACTTACTGAGTCGATATTTCCTTGTTTATGAATCACAAAATATTTCGGTTTTCTTGAAATAACCTTAAATGGACCTTCGAAAGTAGGGCTAAGTAGAGCTTTTATGTTTTTGGTCCTGAAACATGGAAGCTGTTTTAGTTTGTGTCTAGAGTTTTTAGTTGACAGTAGTTTTTGTAATTCTTGGTTATTTTTCTGGCTGTCTCTCAAAGTCTCGAAATTTATTGTTGACTGTTGTATTATATTCATTTCTAATCGAGATAATTCATCTGCCGCCTGGTTGTCTTGACCTTTTACGTGACGTTTATCACTAGTGAACTGTGATATGTAGTCGAGGTGTCGAACTTCTCGAGGTAAGTATTTATCGGCTTTCGCTTTTAATGCATTGGTTAACGGTTTATGATCCGTATAAACTGTGAATTCCCTGCCTTCGAGCATGTGTGGGAAATGCTTGATGGTTAGGTAGATTGCGAGGAGTTCTTGACCGAAGGTAGAATATCTCGTCTCTGCTGGAGCGAGTTTCTTGGAGAAGAATGCGGTCGGTTTCCAGGAGTTTTTAACTAGTTGGTTAAGAGTACCGCCTACGGCTTTGTCCGAAGCATCTACCATCAAAGCAAATGGGTAATGAGAATTAGGATAAGTTAATGTAGCTGTTTGAGCAAGTTTATCGTTTAATTGGTTAATAGCTTCGACAGCCTCAGAGGTTAGTTTGAATTCCTTCGGCTTTCCTTTGAGCAAATCAGTCAATGGTTGCATTAGTTGTGCACAACCGGGTATGAATCTGCGATAAAAGTTTATTAAACCTAAAAAACATCGAAGTTGTGTTAGAGGGCTTGGTATAGGGTATTGTTTAATAGTGTCTACCTCTTGTTTGATTAGTGTAATTCCTTCAGGGCTTATGGTATGCCCAAGGAATTCTAGTGTTTCTACACTGAAAACACACTTTGATGAATGTTCATGCCATTTTGATTTAATCGTCCCAACACTGCCCTCACATGTTGTTCATGTGATTTCAAGTCCGGGCTGGCAATCAGTAAGTCATCTATGTACCCCTGAGCAAACGGCATATCTCGAAGTAGATTATCCATAAACCTTTGGAATGTTTGTGCCGCGTTCCGTAGGCCGAATGGTATGCGTACAAACTCGAATAATCCAAAAGGTGTTGTGATAGCTGTCTTCGGAATATCTTCCTCAGCTACTGGAATATTGTGATATGCTCTGACTAAGTCGATTTTAGTAAATATCTTCATATCCTGTAAACTATTCGTAAAGTCTTGTATATGTGGTATCGGGTACCTGTCTGGTACCATTTGACATTTAAAGGCTTTGTAATCCCCGCACGGTCTCCAATCGCCTTTATTTTTCTTTGGAACCAAATGCAAAGGAGATGCCCACTGGCTATCAGATGGACGTATTATGCCCAGCTGTAACATGTAATCGAATTCGGCTCTAGCTATTTTAAGCTTATCAGGTGCTAATCTCCTGGGCTAAGCAAAAACAGGTGCACCTTCCGTTTTGATTATATGACATACTTTTAACTTAGTTTTGGAAGTTTGAGGGTTTGATTTTGTTAGGTTTGGAAATTCCGCGAGTACATCCTGGAACTTTTCCGTTGTTACTGGCGGAGTTTGTATTAAGTTTAGAGATGTGATATTACTTTCTATGCCTTTTTGTGAATTTTGAAGTTTCTTTTAATGTCAAACGTCGTTGTTTAGTGTCAACTAGAAATTTATATCTGTCTAAGAAATCCATTTCTAATATTGTCAGATCTAGATCGGCTACAGTGAAAACCCAAGGAAATTGTCTTCTAAACCCCAAATCTAGAGTCAACGTTTTCTGCCCAAACGTCGCGATTTTAGTTTTATTGGCAGGTTAAAGTGTAACTGAGGAAGTTTCTCAACCCAGCTCGGTTTTATTCTTAGGAATGATATTAAGTGCAGCACCAGTATCTACCAAAAAATTCAAGCCTGAATTTTTGTCTCTAACGTTAAATAAGCGACTGTTTAGGCACCCCTCCTCAGTTGTCGCAACCTGTGGAGACATTATTCGTTTCCCTGGTTCTTCGAAGTCTGTTTGGGCTAGGCGCATGGTTGGTTGCATATGGTCGATTTAGCACCGAATTTCCAGTGATACCAACAAAATTGTCCAGATTGTGTGGACCCTTGTGACCTGTTCAATGATTTGGATATCGGTCGTTGTGGTGACCCGCCTCTATTTCTATGACTCGTTTGCATTTTGCTGACAGTTTCTGTGAGACTTTAAACACTCGCAATCAGTTGTGCTATGACTGGATCATTTGTTGATTCCGCTTTTTGAGTATGATGTACCATACGGGATGCGGTTGGGGGACCTCTTTCCATTATCCGGTCCGCGATCCGTGCTAAATGAGATAGCGAGGTGTCAGGATCTTGTGCGTCCAAACAGTGTTGAACGTAGCATGGAAGAGCTTGTATCCATCCTTGTTATAGGACTGCTTCACCCATTGTGTTGTCACCCACTAAAGCTTGGAGATGACGCAAAAACTGTGATGGTGACCTATCACCTAATGTTTCTCCTTGGAAAAGCCTTTGAATTCTTTGTCCATCTGATAATGATAGACGATTCATTATTTCTCGACTTAGGATGGTGTATGGTTGTGGTGTTGGTGGACTTAAAATCAAGTCTCGGACTTCTTTGGCTACTGAAGGAGGTAGGACTGAACATAGGTCACGATAGCGAACTCCTTCAGATTTTATATTGTGTCTCGTGAAATAATGCTCTAGCTGAGCAAACCACAACTCAGGATCACTACGACCGAACTCTGGAAGTCGGACTTTTGTAGTCATAACGGTGTCTATATCTACCGCTTACATATCCTCTAGACTTTTAGTTGGGATTGAGTCTGACATGTTATGAACAATATAATAATGTAATAAAAAAATGGAAAACAATGAGTCTAATAGTAGTACCTAACGATGAAAATGTAACACTATATGTAATATACATATATACATATACGTAATCTAAATTACTGCAATAACAGAAGGCTTATTTAACGTACAATTAAAAGTTAAATAGAATGTTAAATACAGAGCTCACCAGTTTAGTACTTAGGTACATTCCGTTCTATTTTAACAGAAGAAACAATAATCTTTGGTAATAGGTCTTTATTTCGTATCGTGGGCAGGAGACAGTTGGAGCGAGATCCTAATCATTCAAACACACAATGCCTCTCAACATTCAATATAATATAATAGGAAATATAATCCCTATAAAGAATAAGAAAGTAAATGAATACTTAAGCTTTCTTATCTACGTGTATACATAAGTTGTGAAATCAACTCTTAGCTAATTAACTTAAGTCGCTACTAATCCACATCCACTGCTGATCCTTTTTTAAGTAGACAGTGTAGAAGCCTGGTTCTGCCAAGCATAACCTGCTATAGAGAAGCCAAGTTTCGAGACGATGGCACGACAGATTTACTCTTTTAAGACCTTGTCGTTGTAAGGTCACTTCCGCGTAAATTGAACGTAAACGACACTGCTTTAGTTTTCAGCCCTAACTGTCAAGAACTTTATGACCAACTCAAAAGGTCAATTCTCAAACGCGGTGACTTGTTCAAGAGACAATATCTTGCAGAGTTGTTGTACACCATCGAGCTTGATAACGGTTTCGCAGTGGAAATGTTGTCGTGCATGAGAAAAGTTATTGATCAACGCACTTTAAAAAAGGTTTCTTCTGTTAGCTCTGCCTGTTAAAACTACCTTAATAAGTGCAAGCAGTTCTGGTAACATTTCACAACAACCCAGTAGATGAACTTGCTTCATCTGCTGTTCGAATTCTGGAAATCACCAGAACTCGTCACAATGGGGCTTATTTCGTCATTGAAAAGCCTCATGCAACCGAAAACAAATTAATAAAATCGTGTGATACTCTATCAAGTTTCCTCGACCCACTGGAACAACACTGACCATACAATTCACGACAACGAAGTTTCTCTCTGGAAAGATCCTCCTCTCGGCCTCGACGAAGGGAAAACTCACATTAGTGTTGGTACCACAACAGCTATATCAAAGCTCCAAAGAAGTGCAGAGATCCCTGTAGTTTCCTTAGTCACAAACACACTGTTGACGCATCGGGTAACTATCTCACAGGCACGCATTAGCGGCAACCGCAGCCGGTGGAAAGAGCCTCCTGGTATTCGTCACTGAAGTGATAACGAAGGTTTGCTACCTCATCAATACTGATGCAGAAGTTAACGTCCTTCGATCAACTTTATTCTGACTCCAACTTAAAGCTGCACTTGATCTACAGGCGGTCATTGGGAAGGGAATAGCTACATATGGCAAAAGATATGTCTACTTAAACGTGGATTTACTAAAACCGTACACTGGATTATCACCATCGCCAATGTGAAAATACCTATCGTAGGCATAGAATAATTGAGCCACTACAACTTACTCGTGAACCTTAGTAAGAAGAGACTAGTGGACGTTAACATAAATCTATCCGCTCGTAAAATCCCTGCTATAGGTTGTAGTTTGTGTCCTTTTCGTTTTAAACATTTAATTACCCCTTATTTCTAGCCAATACTTGACAGGTATCCAGATCTGAATATAGCGACGTCGAAATTATTATGTGTAACTATCAATCTTACACATAACATCATGACTACAGGTTAATTTGTATTATTGTAAGCATGCAAACTAGCACCCGAAAAATTAAGGATTGAAAATAATGAATTCGATCATATGATCGACCTTAGAATCCGTCTATCCAGCGATGTTTGGAGTCTCACTCGTGATTACGATTATCTCAACGCTCAAACTACATTAGTTCGTCATCCGTTACCATATATATACGACCTAGAAGCCGCATTGAAGGGAATGACCATATTTTCCAAAATCAACCCTGATAAAAGCGTACAATAAAATATCGATGGCCGGAAAAAACATCCGTAAAACTTCAATAATTACCCCATTCGGCCTTTACAAATTTCGTTGAATGGCTTTTGGCTTGAGATAAACAGAACAGCGATTCCAGCGTTTCATTGATGACGCGTTCCGCAGGCTTGGTTCATGCATACATCGACGACTGCTTGATAGCATGCCCAGATGAGGAAATACAAATAAAACATCTGGACTCAGCTTTAGAAAGATTGCGACAATATGGAATAACGGTAAATATACATAAACAACGAATTGGAACAATCTTGTTGGACTTTCTGGGGTATACTAATAATGCTAATGATATACAACCCCAAAATCACAAGGTATAGGCAATTCTGGAGTATCCACAACTAACCACCATTAAGCATCTGGTAGCTATCAACAGACTGGTAAGCTTCTACAGGCGATTTATATCCAACTGTGCATCTATCATGAAACCACTAACAGGTCAACTTCGAGGAAATATAAATTTGGTCACAATAGACGCAGAGTCAAAGAAAGCCTTCATTGCAACTAGAGGGGCAATAACCAATACAATTGTGCTGGTACATCACAATATTGCAGCTCCCATCAGCATCGCGGGCGACACATATGACTCAACAATTTGCGCAGTTCGGTAACAATGTATTGACCAGACTTGGCAACCTTTAGCATTTTTCTCAAGACGATTACACGATGCCGAATCAAGATATTGCACTTTTGGACGTGAACTGTTGACCTTGAACTGCACTATACGATATTTTTAACATCTCTTCGAAAGCCAGGTAATCACAATATTTGCTGACCATAAATCGCTGATGTTTCTGATAAAGTCGTCTTCAGATAATAACCTTCAAGAGAGTCTCGTCATTTAGACTACATTTCTAAGTTCCCTTCTAATATACGACAAATATCTGGAGTTAACAACGTAGTTGTTGACACCTTATCGCGACTACATTCCTTAAATCGTATCCAATGAGTCAACCTAGTTGAACTAGCTCGACTTCAAAATAAAGACAAAATCTTCATCACAAGTTACCCACAGCAACGGTTAAATCTATCATAGTTATCTCTAGTATTAGTCGATGTTTTTCGGAATAAAAAATTGGCATAGCAAAGTTCCTTCATATAATCCATCAGATACACCTTTAACGCCTTGGTACGTCCCGTTCTATTTGACAGAAGAAACCAGATTATTAAGGAATAGGTTTTTATTTTATTATCATAGGCAGAAGATACTGGAGCGCGATCCTAGTGATTCAAACATACAATACCTCTCAGCATCCAATATAAGGTAATTCGAAAAATAATCCTTATGATGAATAAGGAAGTAACTGAATACTTGAGCTTTATTGTTTTGGGGTATGTTTAAGGTTTGAAGTCAATTCTTAACTAGTCAACCTAAGTTGCTACACACCTATGGTTCCAGTGCAAACAAATATACTTAATTGGTTATTTGTGCCCACTCGCCTAATGCTTGTTTTTTTCTTTGTCTTTTTAGTTCCCAACTGCCGTACCATGTTGACATTATCACTTAGAATCTAGGCTAAGAAGAGAAGTGTCTTTGTGATCTATTCATGGTACCTTAATATAATACTTCTGATCTCCGTCGTCCTTTCCTCCTTCATTCTTTAAAAAAGCACTTCATTTAAGAAAGAGGTAAGAAAGTGAGCTTCAAGTTAACTGAATATCTTAGGGATATTTCGTCTCTAATTCCTACTTTATTTGACATTTTTCTCCAGCCTTCCTATTTATTTCTTCTTTACCTTGTTATTGTTTACAACTTCGCATCAAACTCTTTATTTTTGTGCCGTTTTAAAGTATTTAATCTTCTTGTAGAGCGTTCATTAACATTAACGTATATATTCCGGTTGCTAAAGTTACAATATTCCTATTTCATTTGCTGCGAATGCTAATCATTGTCGTGAACTTTTACGAAATCCTGTAAATTATTGAAAAATGCACAGACTACATTCCTTGATGCTTAAATTGATAAATTTTCTTACCTGCAGAAATACTACTTCTGTGACACCACAGTAATAATACCTGTCAGTTTAGCGTATACCTATGTTTTTAAATATTAACCACTATCATTTCCATCTGTCTAGTTTACGACCACTCTGGTTTCACATGCTGCTAAATAACTGAAAATATTGTCTCACATTGGCTTGGCCTTTTAAGTAAACTCCCTCTCACCCATCAATTTTTGTTTGACACTAATGTTAATCATGCAATAATCTATAAAATTGATACTTCAGCTACACTTCCAATCTGTACGTAACTAATGACCGTACCCGTACGACTGTCTTACACTAAACACCTAGAGGAAAACACTACGTTACATTACGAACAAAAAGTACAATCGACTTACAGTCCACCATTAAACCTTCTTTCCTACTGGTTGCATTACATAGTCAGGCATTGACATCATGGGGATTGACCTCTTGTGCCCAAACATCGTTCATCGTCTTCGTTCCAGAAACTAAGGGAAGCAGAAATACAGTCATGATAAGGTCTAGTACGACTTGAACGACCTTATAAATTCATACACGCTGCACAAACTGTGAATCTTACTTAAACTACATATTTTAACTAGTTTTCTCCATCATTTTCTTCAGTTATGCAAGTAGTTTAATGGTTTATTAACCTAGTATTCCCTTATTCGGCCAAGAAAAACATGAACAACCAGTCATTATTCGGCCCTGAACATTGCTTTTATTTGGCAGATATTATTCAGATATATAAAACAAAATTAAAAGATCTGTCTAATGAAACAGGCTAAGGGAATTTCCAATAATATTATCGAGGGCGAGATTAGTTAGTGATTCTTTCATTGACTCTCATTATAGCAAGAAACAGGAAAATTGGCTAGTTTTTAGGTGTTTCTACCTGCTACCTGCTTTGTATACGAGTATGATTATGCTTTTTTAGTTCTCACATCGTAGTCTGCCCACAGCTATAAAGGATAACAAAGCACTCAAGAATATCATGACTCTAGTAGCATTAGCGTAGTCACTATGGACTGAAGACATGTAAATACGATCCTTCACACCATGAAAACAAAGTGCGAAAGTATTTTCGACACTTAATATTCCCTGGGGCGATTGAGCATTTAATTGAGAGGTGGTGCACAAGGCCAATCATATGGTGATTGTTTTAACCCATTCGTAGTCAGCTGACGATGGCATCATCTATAAACATTTTGAAAGCCGACTCCGTTCTTCGTCTCAGTAAGTTTAGTTTATGATATCACTTTGAGACTCACTAAAGGCACATTTTTAAGACGCTGGAAACCAGCATGGCTGGTTCTTTATGGGAATGGGGAACTGCGGTACTTCGAAAGTAGAGACGATTATGTGGCGAAGGCAACAATTAATGTTCCTCGAGTATGCGAAAAAATCCTGTCTGGTCACGTAAGTGAATGGAAGTTACACTTTATGTCTGGTATGTCGGCTGGTGGTCAACAACTGACACGAGCGTATATTACAAGTAACAGGTCCAACTCCAAAATCTTGATAATTGTTGCTAATCATAATGATCTGAACTATTTAAATTATTTAATGGAATGTTGACAGCTTCGCGTAGCGTTATTATGTATATTCAAAGTTGTTTTTATATTGTTTGTGGGTGTCTGCACTTCACGAACTAATGTATTCCATGTGTACAAAATGGACCTGATTAAACGGTGGTTAGTTGGAACTGGAAGTTTAGCAAATATTAAAGCTTATCCTATTGACTTGTTTGAACAGTTTGCATTTACTTACACTGTTTGCATTTTGTTAAATTATTGAGATGATTTTCTTAAAGATGGTGGTAAAAAATTTGATCATTGTTACGTGATTGCTCAATTACCTTACACTTTTACTCCTGAATTTTTTTCTGCTAACACTTGACTAACTGCCTTCCTCAGTTAATAGCTTATTTCATCGTACACGGTTAAACTAAATAATCAGCGTCCAAACCCGTATTTGAGGATTGTGTTCATGATGACTTTATATGACAATGGAAGGTTGCTTACCATAGATATACCACCTCCTGTAACGAAAAAAACCGAATTTCTCTTTAACGGAAATTTATGGAAAAGGAGTTATAAGCGGTCTGTGTAAGTGTCTTTTTAAATCTAATCGTACTGGGTTTTAAGATTCATAATGGAAATAACTAGTCTTTCCAAAATGTTGAAGTGAAACATTTACTCATATTCCTTTAGACTGAAGTATCTTCAACCACCTCACTGTGCATACTGATGACTGATAAATCTATAGATTTATTCGTAGATGTGTAATCGTTATCCATTGATTATACTTCGTATATTCACTTGGTAGTTTTATACTAATAGCGTTGAAGGGATTTATGGGGAGTTGAAAAAGTATCTATCCGTATTAACGTTCTATAAAAGGAATTGATTTTAATAAAATGGATTATCTTTTTTACCGATTCTTTTGAGTTCAAAAGAACGATACTCATTTTGTATGTTGAGAAGCTAAATAATAATGTAAAAACTGATTCCTGATTTTTTATTGTGTTCTTTTATGACATCACTTATTAGTGACTGGGATTAGTTTTGCTCCATCATAACCATCATAACTTTAGTTATACTGAAATGTTTACACTGGTCGACTGAAATCAATACACAGAAGTGTTATAATGTCGTTGAATGCCGACTAGGGCAGGAAATTAATTCAGCGGACGTTACTAACTACCTCGGGAAGAGTATTTTTATGAAGTGGACTGATGAGTTTTTAATACATTAATTATATTCGGAAAACAAACAAATTCATTTTATGTATTGTGGTGCGATATTGACAGCTTCTTCCCCAACTCAGTAATAATTTTGGTTAATTATCTACTTTTATTCA
Source organism: Schistosoma japonicum (assembly GCA_025215515.1). Classification (NCBI taxonomy): domain Eukaryota; kingdom Metazoa; phylum Platyhelminthes; class Trematoda; order Strigeidida; family Schistosomatidae; genus Schistosoma; species Schistosoma japonicum. The sequence continues at coordinate 2,051,746 of CM046061.1, forward strand.
CCATTCTACGTACTTCGTTATTCGCAGCCTGATGAGCATATTATATTTTAAATCTCAGTATCTTTATTCGCTTCTGTATTTCCATAGCGAAATATTGATCCGCCCAAAGATCGTTCTATCGAGTGTATTTTTGGTCTCAGGACACATGAATCTGATTGGTATTTCTGTGCCCAGTCACCTGATGATGCAGTGGTCTGGCGTCTCGCTCTATCTGAAGTAAAAGGAATGTCCATTCCTCGTTACCAAGTTCATATGCCACCTCCAGAAGCTCCACCGGGATATACAGACGGTACCAACTATTATCAATACGCATGTCCTGCTGAAACCACTGTCCCTTTATATCAAGCTTCTGGAAGATTGCAAAACGTGCCAGTAAGTAGCAATTTAATAATGGATATCCTGTTATGTTTATATCGTGACTAAAAAACATTAATTAATCAGTTATTGCATCACGTCGCCGTATCATACTAGAACAATAAAATCGAATTAACTAGATTAAAAACAAATGTCTTGAAATAATGTAATAACGATAATAATGAGACTGACTTATTATAACAATTATTGTTCTAACTGATAGGAAAAGGTGTGTACATGAGGATACAGGAACACAAGCGTTTTTCGGAGGTTTGTTCTTAGCGTGCCTTGTTGGATATTTCTGTTATGTCCGTGCTCTCTGAGGTTGGTTTTCCACTTAAAGACCTTTTTTAACCAATTTAGATAGCATATTCAGTGCAATCTTATGAAAAGCCTAGTAACCGATTTACACGTAGTTGTTACTTTGAATAAACAGTAACAGATATGCACAATGTTTCATGATATTCTATGATTGAGTATAGAAGAAAATATGAACGGTCTTTAAGAATATTCAATCAGTCAGTTACAACGTAGAACTTGGTACATGTGTACATCAGTTCAAGTTGCCATGCCTCGATTAGCAGATAGGGATTCAATTGTCGGACCAAGTCCCAGATTAGGGGAAGTAGTAACAGAGTAAGTACTAATGGAAAGGTATAGAGGTCGAAAATAAGATTTAAGAAAATATGATTCAGTAAAATGAAAATTATGATAAGCTAAAAAACTTAGAATTTGGGAGAAGACAAGGAGTAGATGCACTTGCGCCATTGCGAACGATTTTGAGCCATATCACCTAAAGTCTCAGACCCTTTGTTACTATCACGTGGGCCCCAACCATGTAGTCTACATCTATTAACATGGCTCAGCCCAGTTGTCAGTGACTTCATAGATTGGTGCCATGATCTGTTAGGTTGCCTCTAGCTTTCTTTCAGTTTACTCCCACACCAGACAACACTGCTCGTCGAGGTAGGCGGTGATCAGGCATACGTAACACATGTTCTTACCACCTCAGCTGGTGAAGATTCATTACTTCATCAATAGACTTACCGTATTTACCTAGTACTCTATTCCTAAGCCATGCATTGCTTACTCGGTGGTCTCAGCAAACACAAGCAATGCTTCGAAGACATCTATAATCAAATATTAGAAGTCTCTATCCTTAATGGCCATGTTTTACATCCATAAAGTAAAACGGATCTGACTGCTGCGCAGTAAACGTGTCCTTTCGTCAGTAAACGAATGTCTCGCCTACGTCATGAGTGACGCGAACATCACTAGAGGTGGTCAATTTCGACGACAATCCACTATAAGCTCTAACTCAACATGTGATGTTCGAGTAGAGGGCTTGTATAAGGTTGACGTACTTATTCGGGACTCCTTTCATTGATAGACATTGCCACATAACCTCATGATCAATAGAGTCAAACGCCGCCTTAAGGTCAAGGAATACAGCAGTGAGATGAAGGAATGTGAGTAGAGTTAGTCGTAGAGATAAGAGAGATATTATGGGATGTAGAAAGGATTTGGTTTTGACCAATTTGGACTCTCGCGCTTTTGCGGGTATGAGAGCGGTTGTCACTTCCCGGCTGCCCACACCGTGGAAGGGTGTTTCTTGAGGAACCTGAAAAAGAAGGTAGATTACTGTTGGTCTTAGAGACCTGAGAGCGTGACCGCAGAGCCCAAGGGACAACTGCTTGAGGCCTGTCACGCACGGCCTTTTTATGAAAAGTTTTTTGAGTATTAGCTCCGCACTTAAAAGCCCTTAGTGGGCACCCATACCGCCGGAGACGGAAATCCGTTAGGTAGGGTGAGGTGTGACATTTTTAGGGCCGACCTTTTCTAACCCCTCCTTCCTTGTGAGAAGGCAGCATCGCTGCAGATGCTGGTTGTCCGAGGGAAACACCTTACTGCTGTCACACCTCACTGCAGTCAGCAGTACGACTTCGCCCTCAGACCTTGAGTACTTTTCGAATCATATCTTCGCTCCCTAATTTTCTGCATTACTGCTAATACTTCTATTATCGTTATCACTCTTGGATTTGAACTGACGGTTGCGTCTCTGTGCTGATGTGGTATGGCGACCTGAACTGATGTACGCACGTACGAAGTTCTGCGTTGTATCTGTCTGTCTGTCTGTCTGTCTGTCAAGGAATACAGCTATTGTTGGGGGTCTAAAAGTGTGCCTATGTTCCAGAACCTGCCGAAGTGTTAATATTTGGTCTATACAACCTACGTCCAGGTCTGAAACCACCTTGGTTTTCTCGAGTTTGCTCTTCACGAGCTTTAGTTAGACATCGAAGTATTATTGAAGCCAATATTTTAGACTCTATAATCGTTAAATTGATTACTGAGTAATTGTCACACGAGGACTTCTGTCCTTTCTTATAGATTGGGATGATTAGTGTTCGAGACCAGTCATATGAGATTACGTCCGGTTCCCAAATACTAGCCAAAATCTCAGTTAATCTCGCTGCTACATCTGGACCACCATCCTTAAATATCTCAGGAGTTAGTCCATCAGATTTCGCTGCTCTCCCTCGCTTTAAGTTCCCTGTAGCCTCCTCAACCTTACTAAAACATGGAGGACCAATATTAATTTGCCATTCAGATAGCTTGGGGATGGTGGGCAACAGGGATGACTCTGAGGGACAGTTGAACTGTACCCTAAAGTGTTCTCCCCATCGGTTTAATCTACTGGATTGACAGTGAATAGTGGTCTCACCTTTTTCTGAGATAGTTTCACTTACAGTCGGGTTTCTGATACCCATTTCCTTGACAAGTCTGAACTGTTGCCTACTGTTACCTATTGCTACTGCCTTTTCCATCTCTCTAGCTTTCGCCACCCACCAGTGCTCACGATCATTGCGTAAGCTCTTAACCAGCTTGTGTTTAAGTTGCCTTCGTTCTTTATCATGTTCACAACCAGACGGGATGTGTTCCTGAGCATTTGTCAGTTCAATAGATGCAGTTGAAATCCACTGAGTTTTCTTAACCTTTTGGTTTAGTTTATTAGTAGATATTGCTGCTGTTTCAACAGCTTTTTGGATGTCGTTTCAAGCTAACTCGGGATGGGTACAGCTTCCGCAGTTGACCAATTGATTTTTTAGTTGTTCCTGGAATGTATTCTTGACTTTTTCATCATTAAGTTGAACTCTGAGGGGGATCCTTGTCGTGGATCTTTTACGTCCAGTGAGACGTAGGCCAATACGCGCTTGTACTAAGGCATGATCTGAGTCTAAACATGAACTCCGAAACGAGCGACAGTCTTCGACCGAGCCTCTCCAACGATGGCTGATAGTAATGTGGTCTATTTGAGTCCAGCGTTGAGTTGATTTTGGAGACAGCCATGTCAACCGATGTCTTTCCTTATGCTTAAAGTTGGTGCTTGCTAGAAATAGACAGTCATCTGAACATAGCTGTAGTAAACGGTAGCCATTGTCTGTTCGTTAAGCCTCAACACCGTAGGATCCACCTAGTTACCTTTCGGTTTCACCTAGTCTACCTACTTGGACATTAAAATCGCCAGCCACTATTACTACGTCAGTGCGCTTAGCTTTACAAAGAATGTCAGAAAGCTTTCTTTGAAACTCATCTTTCACTTCATCTGAGCTGCAGTCAGTGGGAGCATAGGCAGTGACGACAAGGAGATAACGGCGTGTGTCCCTATCTTTACGAGTCCTTACCGTTCCATTTAAACGGACAGCGCACAAGCGATTGTCTATTGGAATCCAGTCGAGGAGAGCCTGTTCAGCTTTTGAACTTAGTGCTATACCTACAGCAGCAAGGCCTTGAGTAGCAGCGGTGGGGTCTCCGAAAACACGAAGGGTGAAACAGGCGGATTCTTTATTTTCATAAAGTCAGGTCAAGCGAATGACTGTACTTGGATCCTGTATACGCATTTCAGAGACTTAGCAGACATCGATGGAACGGGATTCTAGAGTCATGGCTAAGGATGCCTGTTGTCCTATTTGACATAACGTTCGAACGTTGAAAGCTCCAATATATAACGTAGTGCGCGGTTTCAGGAGACCAGGAATAACGGTTCGTGAACTCAAATCATTAGCACTAGAGGTGCGAGGCGATAAAATTACGTAGAAGGATTAGGCATAGTGATAAGAGAGTTATTGAGGGTTGATGGTGGGATTTAACCTCGAATAAAATGATCTCGTGTGCTGTTAGAGGTATGAGGGCGTTTCACTTCGTGGCTGCCCACACCATGGAAGGATATTACTTCTTGAGGTACCTGGAAAAGAAACTGGGGTAGTATTGGTCATAGTGACCTGGGAGCACGATTGCAGAGCCCAAGACACAACTGTTTGAGGCCGATCACGTATGGCCTTGTTACGGGAGGTTTTTGAAGTGATAGCTCCGTTCTTTAGAAGGCCTTACTGCTGGAGACGGAAATCCGTGGAGTATGGCGAGGTGTGGCATTTTTAGGGTCTACTTTTTCTAACCCTTTCCTCCTGTTAAGAAGGCAGTACCGTTGCAGATGCTGGTTATCCGAGGGAAACACCTTACTGCTGTCACACCTCACTGCAATCAGCAGTAGCACTTCGCCCACAGATCTTAGGTTGCTGCTTTTTTGTCTTATCGTTCTTCAACAGACCTGCCTGGCATAGTAGAACCTAGAGGAACATGCGTTCCAGCCAATATAGCTCAGCTGGGTCATCACGATAGGCAAGCCCGACCACCACGTCAGGTAGCAGCTGCATTCAGGTTTCAGAAAAAATTATCACTGAATAAGATATCTTTTTATCGAATTTCCTGTTCAGAAGTTTAAGTTTATCTTTATTTAGTTATTAGGATAGTGTCATTTCCTCAGGTACAGCCGGTGTCTGATTGGCTATTTGCACTCATTTTTATTTGTGCTCAAATAATCAATTCGGGAATATATACAGATTAGTTCTCATTTAAATGTTTTCCGAAAATTGAAAGCTCAATATAGGCATCGGTAGTAGGTAGTCAATTTGTGAAATCATTGTGTATTTGTTGAAATATGATTTCATCTTACAATAATTGCAAGTAACAATGTAGACTTATGCAGTTATCCAAGAAAAGAAAATGCATGTTTTACAATTAGAGTTTCTGAAATTTTGGTGAACTTATTACTGTTAAGTAATATAAGTGGTGATTTCTGTCTCAACAAATATACAAAGATCTCGCTTCTGATTATCTACTAATTTAAAAAATGACGTGTTTTAATGCTACGATATAAATGGCTAATTGGTTAGTATTCAATCGCTAAATCATAAGACATGGACATCCTGAGAATAATGTTACTCTATCGTTTGATCGCAGATGAGATATTTTATTTTAGTACGAGAATGTAAGTACTATGAAAAAATCAAAACGGCTCTGTTATTCTCACCAATGACTTCTTTCTCTTCTAGGGCACTCGATAACTTCTCTCTGTGTATAGAGATAGCTCATATCAACAGGAGACCGAATTAAAGCCTTTAGTTTTAGCTGACTTTGTATTTTTCTCTTCATCCAGTTTAGTGGATATACATTTTCTTAGTATTTTGTGTCAGTCATTGCGTTCACATGTTATACTAGTAATGGCATGTAGTGTGCTATTGGTATTTGGAAATGTATGAGGTATTTTTTTTAGGTGATCGGTGCATGTGTAAATTTATAAGATAAACTATGATGTAGACATTTTTCCTGCAGCGTTTTATAGCTGCTTATAATACACAAAATATAAATCCGATTGTCATTACACAACAGTTACAATCAGTACTTTGGGATATTTTTTTACTGAAATGACCTCTTGAAAAAGAGTTCTGCTTATCTTGACTATCGGAATTCATTGTCATTTTTTATCTACTAAATATATTTCTTTTTAAATATTTAAATTCTGTGTCAAAATGGTGTTCTTAATGTAAGTTAATCATCACCACTATCTTCATCACTTCTAGTAACCTATAATGTCTTATTTTTACTCATATGGATGTGTGGTTTCATTGAAATGTATCTGTTTTGATTATTTGTATAGATCATATACCGTGGTACAGATGGTGAATATATAATGCCTCGACAAGTTATTGAACATCCTGATGGATCACGCACAATTATTCTTGGTGATGGAAATGAGATTCCATGTCATTGTCGACATGGGTATTATTGTGGATGTGGTCATGGTATTGGTGATGCAGCTTTATTAGGGTTAGCAGCTGGTACACTTATGTGGTCTCCTTTCCTATGGTACCCATTTTTCTGGTGCTAAATACTGTCTTGTCACTTTTTCTGTCTGTTTCCACACAAAACAGGATCATATGGGTTGTTGTATTTTTGTTGTTGTTATTATAATTTTGTATGTATTTTTTCTATCAGTTGTCGACAGACGTTTTCATCTCATAAATTGTACCAGGATTTTTGAGCTGTCACTTTGTGTTAAACTTCGATAATTGATATTCAGGTGTTTTCATCCATAATTTTTATTTATTTATTTATTTATTTTCTTCTCATTCATTTTTTGTTATTCACTTATTTCTGTAAATCAGTAGCATCAGAATATTTTTGAAATTTTATTTTAATCAGTATTGTGAAGTTTATTTTACTGGCTATGATAATAATAATAATAATAATAGTAAAAGGTTATAATCTTAAGTCAGATCTAGAACATCATCATGTCAATTTCCGAGTCGTTGTTAAAAGGTATAAGATGTTAATTATAGCATCTAAGCGATAACGTGTTACAATTTTCATCCTTTATAACAAGTTTAACTCTCAACAACTTTTCTACGTAAATTTGGGCGGGATTAATGAATCATTTGTATTTGCTCTGAATATATTGTATTTATCTTTGTACTTGTTTGACTTGATAAGATTTCTTAACTATCTGGTGAGATTTGTATGTTTTGCTTTGGATCTACTTTAAATGAAGAACGTTTCAGGTTACATACGCCTGGTATAGTACAACTTTGCGCAATCGTTTACGTTCAATGAATTTGTCTTGATTTATTTGCCTTCTGCTCATCATTTCCGCTACAGAATTGTTGGAAGTTGGGGGTCGGGTTTAAACATACTGTGGTTTGAAGTTTTAGTTCCTTGTCGTTAATACTAGTTAAATTGTTATTGGCTGAAAACTGAAAAGGAGTGAATTTTCACTGTGAATCTGTTCTCAACTTTTGTCCCGAAATACATTTCTTGGTGTAATCTGATTAGTTTGTATCATTTGCATTAATTAGTAGTTGATTAATTAAGTTTAATTAGTCATTCTAGTTTCCACAAGTTACTATGAAAAGGTTAATGATTCGAACTCAGTTACTAAGTGGTAATGAAGACACAGAAATAATAATAACAATTATCCTCTTAATAATACTGATTTGATTAACAGAGAAGTTAAGCATTTTCTATTATGGTCATTTTATTTTCAATGTTTATGACTGTAGACGATTAGTTGAGTCGATTATCTACAAATGATAAACAAATAAAGTAGATATTCACAGTAGCTGTATATTTATTGAAATGGGTAAAACTACTAACTAATAAGTAGTAAATATTCACTCACTAGTAGTAATGTACGTTCAGTAATGACATTGCTATATGATGTTTGTTTCTACTCCAACAGCTTGATTAATTGGAATCGTATGATTCCATGCATCTACGTAGATGTGGATAATACTTCCAAAGACTGTCTAATTAAGAAAAGTTAACGTAAGACGTGGTTTATGCAGCAGATTAAATTGAATGACAGTATTCTGTATGCTCATTCTACAAACGAACATTGTATGTTTTACATTTGAATCATGAATTCAGGGAATCGAGTAATGCAACATTCTTGTTTGTTCCTGAAGTAACAATTCATTGAAATGTCATGACGAAGTGTCAATGCATACAACATTAATTGTTTCAGTTTACTCCCTTAATTGTAACTAAATATCAGCTCACTAATGACTGGCTCTTTGAGGTAATTTCTGGAGTTCAATCGTGTCGGGTGTGAGGCAGTTACCCACCGATGACACTGGATGAGGTCGCGCGAAATGTAACACGAATTGACTGAGTTTTAAATATCAACCGTTAGGAGCAGACTCAGTGGTCTAATGGTAAGGCAGTCGTTGCGGAGCCAGAGGGTCCTGGGTTGGATCTCCAACGGGGTCGTGGGTGCACGCTGCTGAAGAGTCCCATACTAGGACGAAACAGCTGTCCAGTGCTTCCAGATGATCAATGGTTGTCTGGTTCAGATCACTTCGTGATATTAGCATTGACAAATTCTCTATTAATTTGAGGTGATTGTCGTAATAAAATCATATGATCACTTCAATCAAGACGCATGTTGTAGTGTTTCTGTGTGTGGAGATAGACATTTAATTAGTTCCATAGAAGAACTCAACTGAACTACAGTACATTTAAGTATAATGAATAAAATATCCAGAACGCGGCTAAACATGCAACTAGAAAAACTAGACTCGAATTGATATGACAAACTAGGAGATATTCGTTTGCCTTGTCAATGTAGTGAACTTACTAATAGATATAAAAGCAAACACATGTGCACTACTCTAATTATCATCTTATTTTACTTGTTACTAGTATGAGTATGATGATGACAGAAGTGCCAGTAGTAACTTGGCAGTGTAGATTATATTAAGCTGTCTTACAAAAACTCAATGGTAAATGGTTTGCAAGCGTTTAACAATCTATTGGAGTAAGTCAATTCATTGGTATAAATTGCTTATCGCATGTCTTTTCACATAAAACATTAGTGCATATTAATGAATCCTCCATATTTGAAAGACTCCATCATCCTAGTTATCACTCATTATCTGGAAGAAATATGTAATAGGAAGATGTTCAGAAAACGCTGATCACCGTAACTTCAAAAACTATCGGCGTTCCCAATAATAACTTGTCAAAATAACTTGAAGGATAATATTGCCTACTTTGTGTATCAATACACTGAATTCACTGCTTAATGTATATCGATAAATATTCAGTCTTAGCATCTTAAGTTAATCATCAGTTCACATTAGGCATTTCTTTGTTTCCATGCCACGTTTGAAAATGTAAAATTCATCATTCCGTTAACAAAAATTACAATTTATTATCAAGTTCAGTTGCATGAATAGTCTTCATAGTACATAGTTGATTGTTATTCATTGGCTTAGTGATCACATTTTGCTTAGGGATATTCATCATAGATAAACGGTTATCATTTCAGTTGAGTGTTATGCTAATTGACTAGAATTTTATTATAAGTTGTATTGACAAATTACTGAGTTTCCCTCATCACTTTACAAAAATGTGATTCAGTAATGTTCACATCTGATAAATGATGTTTACATGATAATCATACAACATAGTAACCATTGATTTTGCAAAGTAAACCATCGAATGACAATGATTACGAAAATACAATGACTACTTCCTATTGTCACATTACACCTCAATGAACTCAATTCAAAGTGGTAGGCCCATTGGTAACAATGAGTGTATACATGGTAAATTGTCAGCAATCCGTTTAACCGATTTATATTATCCTCAGTATACACGCAAGGTTTACTGAAAAGTAACACGAGTAATATTTTAGTGGTTTTCTGCTAGCACCAATAACGTTAATTGAGTAATCGATCTGACTAGTTACGTGTACATATTTCGTGGAAACTTATCGATTACGAAAACAGATTGAGAGACGTTTTCAGTAGAAATATTTTATTAAAGATTTCAATTAAGTAAATAATTGTGAATCAATTTTATTCTACTGACACTCTTTACTTTCAAAGAACCTGTTGATTTGTCATCGTCTGCAAATAAGTATAAATAACTTTACATTAATTAACGGATTTCTACATCATGAAATTGTTTCAATTGTTCTCAGTGTTTCCCAGATGAAACCTTTGAAGATATTAAATAAGAATCGTATCCGTCATTGGCTTCTCCGTCAAGGTTTCGGTCCTTAGCGTCAAATTCCTCAGAATTTATTAAGATAATGCTGACATCATTTGAAGTTGTTGATAACTCATCCATATCAACGTTCATTTGTAGCTAACTGATTTCAATGGTTTCTGACAAGCGTCTAGGTGACAGCATATATTGAGGTGTACTTCCTTCAGGCACTGGACTGATATCCTGGGTAGTAGCTGATTCTGCGACTATATGTTCCATGTAGTGACCAACAGCTACGAACCGCTCCTCCGGCATTCGTTCTAGCAATGGGGCATGTATTTAAAATCTTGTTAGCTCTGATGCATTTCTTCGTTGGGGTAAATAGTTTTCGATTGCAACGTTGATCAAATGGTTTCGAGACACTAGCCATCTTACGATAATGCTTTCCATTGGAAATTGGGTGTTTTCTTGTAATATCAACGTTATCGAATTGCTGGATGGTAATCTATATTCTTGCCCAAATATGTAGGTGCCATTAACGGGATGAACATCCACAATATATGAACCTGTAACGTCATTGACTCGCGATAAATCTGTTGTTGCAATCATCTCATTAGCAGGCAGACGTAGTTCCCATTTAATCAACTGGCATGCATCTGGAGTCAGTCGTTCACGCAACACCGAAAAGAATCCCGTTTCACAGGTTTTGAACTTATTTCTCGACTTCTGCTTGTAAGTCTGTACTCGGGCTTGAATCTGATAATTAACTCGAAGTAAAAGGTAAAATATTGGCCACATGATTGGCACTCGTCTTGATAATTTGTGTAGTTTCATTATTCTGTGGGTGGTTTTGATTAAATTTGTATTTTTCTGCTTCATAAGTACTCTTGTTAGTCTGAAGGGCACTGCCCACTTTGCCTTCTTCGGTAAGAGATAATAAAAAATATTTTCGCTGTTTGTTTTTTACGTGCCATTCAATTTATTAACTTCAAGTAAGCGTGAACTTAGATTCAACTGATCGGTAGTCGCGAAAAAAAAGCGATTTTAAGGTGGATTCTTCATTCAACTGGTAACTTCATGCACCTCCAAGAGAAGCTATGTGATTTCATTTTTTTCAAAATAACCTACAGATCGACATAAAGAAGTTTTAAGTATTTACCAGGAAAATTGGACTGTGAGAATACCTTGCGATGCATGTTGAATACATCTTGCGGCTGCAGAGGTTCATGGAAAGTAGCATATGCAAAATCAATAACATTAAAGACGGCTGTGCCTGAAAACAGCAGAGGTTGAATTGTCACAAACTCTTTGTCAGACAACATCCTCATCCACGTGTTGTTGTCGTATGCTAGAGAGTTACATTCGTGGTTGTGCTGCAGATTTCTGCGTACGACAGTCTAGCAACCATCGACCTGCTTAAGGAATATGAATGACGGGTTTCCACATTTTAATGACGCCCGGTGTTGAATTTGTTAAAAAAGTAAGCAACATACTTCGTCCTTTGCGGATAACCATGAATCGCATTTCGATGCCACCGGACACTTCTCCAGAACGGAAGCTTAATATCGGTCTCTGATTCCAATGAAAAAGCAGGAATCACAAATCGCTAGGGGACAATATATCGCTTTTTAAAATTCACTGACTGCATTTTTCAGTGCATCTAGTGATGGAAATGCGACTAAGAATAACATAGTCAAGAATAAGTTTTCTTGCTTCGTTACGACAATAGGCATTGTCGTCAAACCAACTCTATCGTCAGTACGAGATTCGTTACCAGTAAAGTTTTAACTCATAATGCTAGAAAAGTGATTACTCAATTGAGGTATCTCGATTTTATACCACGTCAAGGAATTGTCAAACCAATAAGTTAGATTATCGCACACTATTTTCCCATTGGAAGAAAAGGACCAGAGTGAGGGTTAGAAAATTTTTAAAACAAAGTAAATTTCCTAACCCATTAATTTTAAACCACAGCGAGAATAAGTATTATCCATCATTTGACTCATAATTATCATTACCTTGATTTACTCCAACTATGATTTGATAGCAGACCAATATTCAGGTTCTCTATTCCTCACCATAACGAAAGCTCAGAACAATCTAGGTGTATAAAAGATTGTAACATGCAACTATACGCGCAATGCACACCTTCCTTCATCCACAACAATTCCAACATTAGTTCACTTACAATCACTTATATAATAATTTCATACCCTGAATGCGATTGGATATTCGTAATCAAATTTGACCTCTTATTTATACTAATAATCGATAATTTATGCTCATGGTTATTTACCTGAAGAAGTTCGAACTACCTTGAAAAGAGAAACGTTGAATTTTTCCTTAATTTCATCCACTGAGATTATGCACAAAAACATCCTATTTGTATGGTATACTACAACTTGACTGACAGGATTTAATCAAGATAATGCAGTTCTAGAAAAACAATCATATCAGTGACTGTTCACTGAAAATTTGCCAACCAGTAAATGCTAACGCTTCAGTTATACAGTAGGCCAATGATGGTTGGAATACCTTAGTGGTAACGATTTCACAGTATTAAACTGAACAAACTGATTATTACGATAAGTTTTTATTTCTCTGTTGATACGTAATAGACTGAAACTGATCAGCATCTGTTACTATATGTGCATCCTGAGTGGATTGCTATTGATTACAAGTAATATTAAAGTTGAGTTATGACTGGCAAGTAGAATCGGAGATGTGCGTATAACCAGCCGATGTTGAGAGGCATTGTGTGTTTGAATCACTAGGATTTTGCTCCACTCTCTTCCGCTCACGATCATAAAATAATGACCTATTCTCTCATAATCTGGTTTCTTCTCTCAAGTTTAACAGGTCATTCTCAGGCGTTAAATATCTTCTGTAATCTGTTCAATGTATGTAAGCTCTTTGAGTGATTTCCAATCTTTGAAAATGTTTTTACAGGTTAGTAGCTCCTCGGCATACAATGACTTTAAACGTTTTTATTTCTTGACAAACAGGGCTATTTAACCTTCTAACTTTAGTATTATGTTTATTCTTGTAATGGCTTTCTTTTTCTTTCCTCAGACGTTTAAGATGTGGAGAAATCAGTCAATCAAATTTTATATAAATTCTTTATCTAGGACAACAGTCATCAAGACAAAACTTGATATAGGAACTAGTGACGATTGTAAGATCTTTTTTGATAGTTCTGTGTGGAAATCCCTTCAAGTAACATTTTTCTTGAATTACAATTCGTTGTTTTGCGTTCAAAGTACATTTATTCTCCTTAATCCGATTAACTATACATCCTAATAATCTTCTGTCTGTAAATGAGATAGTTTCTATTTATTTTCATTGTAATATTTGTTCTTCCTTGCGTTTGTGTTAGATTTCTATTATTCTTATAGGCTTTGTATTCTTTGTTTTACTGGACATTTTAGTTTCGGCGGCTGCTATATAGATATGTTGTCCTTCTCGATCGTATTGCTTGATTTGACTGGATTTGTGCGTTTTCTGATTGTGGGTTGATGCAGACTTCCAGAAATTGAAATATTGTATCAAAACAAGTAACTTCTGATACTCTGCTATTGATATTTCTATAGGTTTATACCTTACTTTCTGGACAATCAATACGCGATTTATCCTGAAAGGATAGAATAACATCCTTGTTTATTCCTTGTTTATTCACATGTCTTGAACGATATCTTAATGTAAGACAATCAATATAATCATTTAAAAACTTCAGACACACACACAGTTAGGTTTACACCAGTTTGTGTTCACAAAGTAGCAACACAACCACTGCCACACCTTTTCTTGATAACAGAACGATCCTGACGAAAAACCTGAAAACCATTTGGCTTTACCAAATTGCCACCATACAGGTCATGTAGGCAAGATTTTTGAACTGTGAATAAACCACAGTTACGGTATATGTAGACAATTTATTTTACTAATGAGGGATCTGCAGTTAGGACATTTGATGAATATTGATTCTTTTCAACGTGTGTTGCCAGCCACTATGATGTTTACGTTTAGATCTAACTGACACTACATATGGTAGACCGTTAGCTATTTATAAAGGCGCCTGAGTACACAATCTGATTTTTAAACATGATTAGGTAATTGAAACAAAACAGAGGGAAAAATGTTACTTGTTGAGATATTGGTAAAATGTGTCAGCCCGAGATTTCAAATAGAACACCTCTAATGATCAATGTGATACAATAGATTATTTTGCATGTGATGTATATACAATGTTAAATAGTTTGGCATTAGGCGTTGTTTGGTTGTGTTAATTGTGTTGGGGATGTTAGATTCTCAGAATTCTCTTGGCAAACCTGCTATTTTTGTGATTTTATTGTGTAAATTTACATTTCCTGTTTTCGCGCAAAAAGTTCCTTTCTCACCTTCAGTTCGTGTTTTCCACTTGGTGAGACGCTAAATCTTATTGGTTCATTGTTTATTTTAGTACGCTATTTGTAGCATTCCAAGGATGCTCTCTTTTTTTGTATGTATACGCAAAAGTTGTGTGAGTTGATATCGTCTGACAAGCTGCCTGTAGAATTAAACCCTTCTTGCTGAATCTGGACTTCTTATTCTAGTTAGCTAAGTTGGAGGCGCCGCGGAATAACTTAGCTTCCTGTTATTGTGTCACTGGTCTTACGTTCGTTATCAGGTATCAAGATGTCACCTTAATTCGCAAATACTTAGAAAATTGCACACGCTACACACTCCTGTACACTGTTATTTTTCAAATTTATATCAGTTGTGATCATTCAATAAACACTCGCACTATTATTCGTTGTGAGTTTTTTTGTTATACACAAGGTGTTGATCGAATAATATGAGTGTGCTGGTAACAAATGAATAGTCAGAGATGAATGTTGTTATTCAAAAAGTTAACTTTCTCAAGTTGTTATTGGTAATTTATTAGCCTCGTGGAGCATCACTTAGCAGTTAGGTGTCGTTAAATTTTCTTTGTAGTAGTAACTGTAATACGAAACAGTCGGATTGTATAGGTTACTTGGACGGCAGCACCCGCTATTATTAACTGTCGGCTAGATGTTTTTGCATCGATTTGCATTGCACGACATAACTTTGAGCTTGAGTACTGAATTTACTATGGCACCAACAAGTAGGCAGTCATTTTGACCTTACAAAGCAAGAATTCTCATTGTACTGACTATAAAATGAGATATGTAACATGGAACAAAAATACAGTATGCAAAATATTTCACTACTAGGCTACTTATTCCAGACAGCCATACTTGTGCAATAAATGCATATATATATATTAGTGCTTTTAGCCATATGTGAAACATAGGTGGTCGACCAGTATTCTCTAAACGACTTTGTCTTGGGCTTCCTTTTTCAGCTCTTCCCGAATGCTGTTCATTCTCTTCATGTCTGTTTCCGATTCCCGACGCAACGTTTGTTACCAAGCCTTCCTCTTTTTAAAGTCATCGGGATTCTTATTTAGTGCTTGTCCTGTGCTAGAGTTTGTTTATTTCCCCAATTTGTATTGTATTCACCTCCAGTGTCTTTTCCTAATTACTGCCTCTGCTGGAAGTTCATTTGTTCACTGTTACAGAAGGTTGTTGTTGATGGTATTCGGCAAACGGATCCAAAGTATCTCACGCAGACAGATGTTTATTAACATTTGTTATTTTAAAATTAACGGATTGGTTGTAAACTTTTCAAAAGCGTAATTCGTTACTATGAAAGTCTCCATGGAGTTTTAGGCACCACAAATTAATCTTGATTTTTATGAAAAATTCCGCATTAAAAATCCTGCAGGTTAACTTAAGTTTTTTGTATTTTTACAATTTTGTAAATTACATTTTTGTTCACACTGATACAAACATTTGAAATACACGATTAAACTGATTGCAATTGGCTTACACTCTTGTATTATTTCCAAATATTGTGCTAACAAATTAGGTTTCAGTGAATGGGAAATGTTTACTTTCAATCTGACTTCTTTGATATTCACGTATGTCAAGTTAATCATTTCTATATCCGACAATTAAAAGAAAAGTTGTTAATAGTTGTGATGCACAGCCTTCTTCATGTTCAATGCAGATTGAAGGTTTGATGTTGGTAATTGTTCATTTATTTTAAAAAGACTCATGTAGTTGAGACAATGATTAAACCCATGCAAATATGTACTGTGTTGATTTATTTCTTAACAGATCCATTCTCTCGATCTTAAATGTAAAGTTTTATTTGGTAACTGATGTTAGATTTTATTTTGTTTAACTGAGGCTAAGGTTTTAGCGTAAATAGAGGTTATTTCAGACCACCGAATCAGATATAGTATGATACTTCAGAGAATTTCAAATGGAAATCAACAAACCAGATTAGGCACAAATCAAGACACCTTGAACACAGATAAGTGAACCAAATAATTTACAATTGAAGCAGCTATCTAAAAATATGCAGAATGATGTTATTGTTACATGCTAATGCAACTTACAACTAGTGTTTTGTGATGATGTTTATGCTATTTAAATTATGTCGCCTCATGAAGAACTCGGAAAACAAAATGATACGATACGGTGTAATGACGTCTGACTTTGTAGGTAGACATCTAAAATTACTAATAAGCTAAAAGTTTTTCCTTCTCTAACAACAAAGTTATCTGTGAATGCATTTTGTTGAATGTAGGATCTAGAGTCATTTTTACACGAAAATGTTTTACAACGTGTAATCTATTCTGAAGAGATGACACTCTGAGGAAGTTGATTCATGTATAACCATGCCTTCAGGAAAGTCTTCATAATGTAACTAATTCAATGTCTTGTCAACAAATACTTGTCCATTTTGTAACTTAGTACTAATGAAAGCCGAATACCATTGTAGAGTTTGCATTTTCATTTAACTAATATAATCATGATGGAGTTTATTCGTAGCATCAATGTAAATATTGAGAAATCAAATACTTGTTCCACTGTACTTGTATAAACATTCTTTCTACTAGCCACATATAACAACGAGCTGTTCCAATAGAATAAACTTCAAAACAGAACCACAGTAAACCCGTCCTATACAAAGAGATTTAGAAGAAAACTGATTAGTACGAAACTGAAAATACTCACAAATTTGCAAGATGACTAGAAGACAGTAATCACACCTACTACTCACAACTTCAATGAATAACAAGTTGAGTGAAATATCACTACAAATACTATTGGGAAGTGTAGTAAAATACAATTTTTCTCGTCTCTCTCTCATGTTTGATGTCGCATTTTTTTATTGCAAATACTCGAATTAAACCACCAGATAAAATGAATAGTAAATAATTTTCAGTTGCTTAAAGGAGCTGGAATGTTGTGCGTTAGAGAGGGTAGATTATTTTGCACAGAACTATTGTAATACAAACATTTGTACAATGAATAACTTTGAACAACTTTAATTATAGACATTCGCTAACGGGAATGTGTGTTATAACTTTAGATTCCATTATCATTAACTATGTAGAAAGAGTCATTCTATTGGCATAATGAATCTAAGTTTCGATTTGAATAGTATGATTAAAAAGTGATGCAGTTTGCGGTTCACAAACTACTTTCAAATTAGAATTTTGAAGTTCTAGTGATCATAAACATAATTGAAAGTACCAATTAGATGGAGCGTTACAAGCTGCTACAGCTAAGCAAACAAACGAGAAAGATGTTAAGCAAAACTGGTTGGAAATAATAATAATATCAATGTAATGCCATGATGAACTATAGAAAATCATAACTGTAACATTATAACATAGACGAAACAACAAAACTTACAATGATATTGTGATTGTAGGATTCAGAAAATTACAAAGGTATAAGTACAACTGAGCAACTTTTATCAATTTCGAGCCATGAAACTTTTGTTACTAAAAACTGCCTTTAACAAACCTAAGACAGGCATCAGTAAATACCGTTTAGATGAGAAATTAATGACTTTTTCTATTTCCACCAAATCTGTTTAATGTGGTCAAGTTTTCTTCAGATTTATTTTTACGTTAGTTGGTATCGTTTGTCATTTGAAAAAATGCACTAGTAAAATATGAGACGACATCACTGGAGAAGATGATTATGAAGTGTAGTTTTATTGTTTACGTAAAGCTGCCACTAACTAGAAATGTAAGTTAGGGATGTTGGCTAAGAAGGGAGTTAAGTGAAAAAATAAAGGAAAACAAACTAAAACATGCCTGTAGTTCATGTTATCTTTGACTGTTGGTCTAGGCCATATTGGTAGATGGATACTAATTGGTTAATATCTACGTGATAGTTACAAACATTAGCTGATGACACTAGGTGAAAGTTTAGTAACGGTTGCATTGGTGCAAATGTATTCAGTTTCTGAGTTCTTCTAAATCTGAAGTGAACTGAAACTGATCACATAAATTCAAGATGAAAACAACAACTTACTCGTCTAATCAATACATCAAGAAGAGCCAAATGACAATTATGCTCAGTACTGATTACAGTTTGCCATGATTCTTCAAAGTCATTAAGATTGAAACCATTTGGAGGTTTACACAAACGATGTGGTGCAGCTTATTGACTTGAATGAATTTCATGTTGTAAAGACTATTAAAAATGAAGGTTTTATTCATTAGATTACATAACAGGAGATGATTATGCAAATAATTTGACCGAAACATCATTTTGATGCAACACAGAAATTTTGAGAAATGCGAAGAATTTTAAACGTCTTGTTGAAGTCGAATGTTTTTTCTGATGACTACTACATAGACTGACCATAATTAGATCACATCTTAGTTCATACAATAAGATAAGAACGTTTACTAATCAATTCAAGGTGAATCATTGATTTGTGTTACTAATAAGAAGTATACTAGAACGAATCAGATATTCAACGATTTCTAGTTATCTGACTATCATCGGTATCAACTAGTTGTGTTAAGCAACACTAAATAACACCGCTTATATAGTTTACCCTATCCAGCATCAAAATATGCATTAACTATCACTTTCAATTGTCATGAAATCAATGAAGTTAGACATTTACACTCTTTCTTCTTCTTCTTCTTAGAATCATTCACATTAATACACTCACTTCTTTTAATTGAACAACTTCAAACATTTTTTGACTTTCTTTTCTTCATTTTCTCCCCAAATCAATAAATTACGTAATGCATAGTTGACATTGAGTTCACTTTTGCATTGATTTATTTTTCATTTAATAAATTCACTGAATAATTGATCAATTTGTTGACATGACATCAATGAAGTGATTGTTTTATATTCATTTCATACATAGTGATCTACTTTATGATTGATGATTATTATTAAACTCTGCTGTGTATCACTACTAATACGATCTAATGAATAGTTGTGTATTATGTGAATTAGTTTACCGACGATACCATGCAGGAACAATAGTCTTAGTACAACATTCTTCTAACCAACCAGCCAATAATGGTCGGAATACCTTAGTGGTAACAATTTCACAGTATTAAACTGAACAAACTGATTATTACGATAAGTTTTTATTTCTCTGTTGATACGTAATAGACTGAAACTGATCAGCATCTGTTACTATGTGTACATCCTGAGTGGATTGCTATTAATTACAAGTAATATTAAAGTTGAGTTGTGACTGGCAATTAGAATCGAGGATGTGCGTATATCCAGCCGATGCATGTCCAGCGTTTCGTTTGCCAGTCACAGTTTAACTTAAACATCAATAAACTCAGTCTGAATCAATCAGCGAACATAAGTTCTAGCGAAACTGCAGGTAAACCTTGCTAATGACAATCAAATTAAATGAAAGCCAAGTCATGTAGTGTTTATTGTCGATAATCTCTAACAAGCCTAGCATCTATATGAATTCAGAAATGACTTAACAGTAAGTTATTGCACACATTTGTTTGACATTATACCCAACAAATTGGAAAATATGCTTGACGAGATTGAAACTTTTGTAAAAATGCACGGTTTACCATTCATTTCATCATGAAAAGTATTTGCTTCTTTAGCCGTGGAACAGCTATTCACATGGTAAGAAGACATTCACGTAAAACATCACTCGTAGAAGTTGAGGTCCCCCTATGAAAAAACTTATCTCTATGTATGTTCCAAAAGTATAAACAGCCGCAGTTAACAGAAAGTCAGCTGGCCAAAGGATAACAAATGGTATGCACCTAGTAATATTATGTGTCAGAAATTGGTCACTTTAGTCGGTTATTCAGTGTTAAATTTTAACCGTGCAAGGTATATTAATCAGTTCTACAAATTCCACGTGTATGCACAAGTCACTTTAGTTGTTTGGTGATATCCCGTTGCTAAACAACTTATCTAGAAAGTGTTCGAAAAGTTAGGTTCATGTCTTGAAAATGATCTCCTTCAGTCATTGTATAATAGGATTATCTGACATCTTGTTTATGCTAATTACATTACGAACTAAATTGCTTGACATTATTTATATCATCCTGTTAGAGCATTCAACTCTTTTTGTCATGACATCCTTAAAAACCTTAAGAGTCAAATGATCCTTCACAGTCAGTTTAGACGAAGATGTAACTAATGGCTAGATATAACTCAGCAGCATTATAATCTTCTCACCAAGTGATAATGTATTTGAGATGTAGATTTATTTTTCAATCATATCTAGAAGATAGGTGTCATTGAATGCTTACTCTGTGAGACTCACAGAATTACCTTCCAAAGTCGACATCTATAAATCTCAATGATAGCTGGTATGAAATAATTAATAAAGTCAAATAATCATCATGAAATAATCATCTCAAAATGACTAAAGTTGAAGGTGCAAAGTACCAAACGTCGATTCAGTGACCTCGTAGTAAGTCCTTAAGTTTTTGTATTCGATCTCTACTGAAGTAATACACAAAACAATTCCAAAATAATTCGTATGCATTGATAGAGTAGATGGCTAGTGATTTCTGATTTTCAATCAGCTTTTCCAATAGTTACATATGTAAACCAATAAATTCTCACTTACTGTTTGACATCACTATGAGATCTGATCTGAGGATGGTGTATAGGTCTAATACTCAGTGATTTCCATGTTAATATTTAGCATTAAATTATTCTAATCAAATTGGAATGGTTTGTAAAGATTGGTATTCTTAGTATTGTTTATCACCTACAAATACCGATTTCCACAAAACATCTCACTTATATCATAATAATCAGCTTACTAGTGACTAACTTCAGAATGTTTCTGAACTTCTAGTAAGAAGTCATGACTGGTCAATTTCAGACTTGTCGGGAGTGAGACGGTTATCATGAGTGACAATGGTTGATCGTCGCGTTATATATCACAAACAGATGGAAGTGGGAGTTCTACCATTGTATGGCGGCCTACTAGTGCGGAATTCATGTTCGTCAACCTGATGCCCTTGTGGTGAAATTCAGACTGCACACTGCTGAAGTATTACATACTAGCTGTCTAGTGTTTTTTACTTATCAATAGTATCCTGTTAACATCAATCTTTGACGAATCCACTCAGTTAAATCATTCATCTAGATAAATTAATTTTCTGTATACTCTTTAATTAAGTAAACACAGTCTTATTGTTAAGGCATCATCCTCGATGTATTGCTTCAAAACTACATTAAAATATTCTATTATGAGCATCTCTTCATTATATGACAATCAAACATTCATCTAGTGAATGTAGGCAGTTTCATACAAACAGACACACACATAGACGTTCATCTACCCATCCCAGCCCCGTCGCCAACTTTTATGATGCGAAAAATTTGGTGGTTGGTTGGCCGAGCGCCAATCACTAGTGCCTAGTCGGTGATTGTACGTCTGCCCTATGTCCACTGAGTCCCAAGCCAGAATAGGAAAAATACAAGCCAATAGATCAACCAGACAGAATCCTATTATATTTCAAGCATTCCTTTATATGTATATAAAATCAGACCGCACAACAAACCAATTAGGAAATTAACATGAATGCAGAACAAAGGAAAAAGTGGTAGTGGATAGAAACAACTTGTACACAACTAATTAACTATAGTCCATAATATTTAACATTTACAGATTAATTTCAACTTTGATCAATCAGAGGGCATCCTAACGCAAAAGGTTTTCAAATCACTCAATGGAATATTGTTATAATGATCTTCAGAATACTGTTATTAAACTGTCCCACGGTCAAAAACAACCTGAAGTATTGACTCTTTTACGTGATCACTTTCATGTAAGACTTTGAATTCATTTGCTACTGTGGGGTACGTTATATTTGTTTGACTAGGTTTCTATATTAAAATGCCTAAGAAAACCATTTAGTTTGATTGAAAGAATCGGAAGTGGATCAACAGAAAGCTCAACTACTCAGTTCCTTGTAAACACAAGGTTCCTGTTCAAAACAGACTTTTGTTTCAAGTTATTTATGAAATCAACAAAAGTCTACCAACGACATTATTATTTCGCCTGTTTTCAATTACTGAGGCCAGAATTGTTCATCAAAATTAAACTTATTCAATCTTCACCTTTACCGTGGTTCGAAACCTACAACAAGCGAACAATTATTTCTCAAAGAATATTACTACTTTCCTCTACTTTTCTATTAACCCTTTACTCTTTACAGACATATTTTCACCTATGGACACATTTCGCCTTATCTCAGCATATTGTGTAACTTCTATTCACTTTTGTTCACGTTTAATAATCTCTATCTAACTTCTATGACATTTACAGACTCCTTATTGACATGACGTTTCTTTAATCGTTGATATGCTCAGTTATTTGTTTTGAGGAATGAACACTATTGATTATTGTTACGGAAGATGCATATATTACCGATTGCACAGTATTGAGGGTATGGATTCATTCAAAGGTGAACTCTTCATTGAGAAACATATTCTTGTTATTTCCATGATACAACGGGTATGTTTCATGCATATAAATATACATTCCAGGTCCTTAGAAAGTGAATTGATGAATTTACCACAGTTCGATTAATTACGTAGTTTAACAAAAATTCATTAAGAATAGTTGATAATCAAACTAATGAAGCGGGGGAGGGGTCAGAGATGAACACAACAAACTATGATCACAACAATTAATGTCAAGTAAACGAAGGTTAGAATACACTCAGTTATTGTTACCAAGACAAAAGAGAGTTGAACACTTATTGGTACTAAATACAAATGTCTAATTACTAGAGCCTTCATAGTACACCAGTATGACTACATGATGTCAGTTTACTGTTAATTTGAATGAAATCATTTCGTTAATTTCATATCTTGAAACCGTTTGACTGAACTAATACAATTTATTGAGCCTTTAAAATGTAGTTTCCAATATGTATTCAAAACAACATGCTGATACCCGTAATTATTTTGAAATGCATCATTTATATCTGACATTTTGAATTTGTTGCATTCTTAATAAGCCTGTTTCCGATTACGTAATCAACTTATCAGTAGTATATTCTAACATTATTACTTTATGTATCTACAAATTCTTGGTGTAAAATTACTAAATTTTAACTTAATCACAATTTAAATTTCTAATCCCTGATGGAATATTCACTCCTAATTAAAAGTGAATTCATGCATTGAACTATCTACAATTAATAACACACAGTAATTGGCTGTTGTGAAGATTGTCAAATGCTTAATTGATATCAAAAATTGATCTGAATCAGGTATCAAAGTAAAATTCAACAATCTTCACAATACTTAGTTGCAATCAATATCACCTCACCAATGATTGTCTTCCCAAGGTAATTCCTGAAGTTCTAGTGAGATGTATCCAGCAGAATTCACCTGTGTCGGACGTGAGGCAACTGTGCACTGATGATATTGGGTGAGGCGCCGTTAACATATCACAAAATTGACTGGATTAAGAATATCAACCGTTGGGAGCCGACTACGTGGTCTAGTGATAAAGCGTTACTCATGTAGTCAGAGAGTCATGTGTTTATT
Source organism: Schistosoma japonicum (assembly GCA_025215515.1). Lineage (NCBI taxonomy): Eukaryota > Metazoa > Platyhelminthes > Trematoda > Strigeidida > Schistosomatidae > Schistosoma > Schistosoma japonicum. The sequence continues at coordinate 2,075,832 of CM046061.1, forward strand.
CCTTGGTGAAGTCGTGGACGCGCACTGTTAAAGAGTCCTGAACTAGGTCGAAACAGTTGTCCAGTTCCATTTTCTGGTGATCACCAGTTGTCTTATTCAGACCAATCTGTGATGTTAAATTAATAATAGTACAGCTTATGAAAAAACAAAGAAACACTGTGAATTTATTCTAGTATCGAAAAAGTTTATCATTATTACTTTACATAAATTATTTTTAGTAGGAGTTTGTTTAAATATCTCCGTACATTTCTCAATAAACATTCAAAACATTCTATAAAAGAAGAAATGTTTTTATTCAAGATCTGTGATGGACACTACCTACAAGAATAGTATATAAGTAGTATAAAATAGGAATGTCGTATGTAGTGGCAATAGTGTACAGTTGACGAAAAAAGAGGTAAAGTGTAGACTGAGTAGGTAAAAGATAAGATGAGGAGAAATAGAAATCAGTATGGAAATAACCTGGTGTGCCTATAAATGCGTAAATGTAATGAAAGCGCTATTTATTCCTTTCTATAATTTCACAAAATAATTAATTCCTTCTGTTCATTCGGTTGTTCATCGCATATTCTTTCAATTATTTAGCAGTGGAAATCGATAAGAGCTTAACAACGCGACGGAAGTCCAACATCTAATTGTTAACTTACAAACATTTTGAGATGTTTTACTTAATTCATGTCAATTGGTTTTGCTTAGCCAGTTTGTTAAATACAATAAATCTAATCATCGTTCGATTAAATTGAGCAAATTAAAACCGACGGTTAACAATGTAACTAGTTTAATAAGTTTGGAAGTAAAAGGTAATAATCTTCTAACTGACGGTCAATGAATATCGAACCTGGCACATATACGCATATGTACACATTGCGGTACCACATTAACACGACGAGATTGAATTTAAGTGATTAACACCACAGTGTATTTCAGTAAAGAGAAGTTAAGCAAACATAGGTGCGAAAGTATAGTGGAACTTCAGATGTAGGAAAACTCAAAAACAGAATACATTTACACCAATGCAACCGATACTGAACTATGTCGCTTAGTGTCACCAGCTAGTGTTCGAGATTATCACGTAGATCTTAACTAATAAGTATCCATCTACCAATATGGCGTAGACCAATAGTGAAAGATAACATGAACTACTTCTAAGTTTTAGTTTGTTTTCTTTTATTTTTTTCATCTTACTCCTTTCCTAGTCAACATCCCTAACTCATTTTTCTAGTTAGTAGCAGCTTTACGCAAACAATTAAACAACACTTCCTAATCGTTTTCTTTAATGATGTCGTCTTATTTTTTACTAGTACAATTTTAAATGACAAACATGACAAAATTAATCTAAAGAAAACTCGATAACATTAAACAGATTTGGTGGAAATGAAAAAAGTCTTCAATTTTTAATCGAAACAGTATTTTGGGATGCCTGTCTCAGGTTTTATAAAGCTCGTCATTAATCAGCAAAGTTTCATGGCCCGAAATTGATATAAGTTGCTTAGTTGCACCTATACCTTAGTAGTTTTCTAAATTTTACAATCACAATATCATTGTAAGTTTTGTTGTTTTATCTAAGTTATAATGTTACAGTTATGATTTCTCATCGTTCATCATGGCATTACATTGATTTTATTATCTTCAACCAGTTTTGCTCAACATCTTTCTCGTTTGCTTGCTTAGGCTATAGCAGCTTGTAACGCTTCATCTAATTAGTACTTTCAATTATGTTTATGATCACTAAAACTTAAAAACTATGATTTGAAAGTAATTTGTGAAACGCAAACTTCATCAAAACTTAAATTTATTAAGCCAGTAGAATGATTCTTTCTATATAGTTATTGATAATGGAATATGGAGTTATAACACACAGTCCCGTTGGTAAACGTTAATAAATAAAGATTTTTGAGTTATACATTGCAAAAATGTTTTTCTTACAATAGCTCTATGCGAAACAAAGTAACGTCTCTAATGCACAACATTCCAGCTGCTTTAAGCAACTGAAAATTATTTACTATTCAATTTATCTGGTGGTTTCATTCAAGCATTTGCAATAAAAACATGCGACATCAAACATGAGAGAGAGATGAGAAATACTGTATAATACTACACTTCCCAATAGTATATATAGTGATATTCCACTCAACTTGTTAGTCATTTAGGTTGTGAGTAGTATGTGTGATAACTGTCTTCTAGTCACCTTACTCATTTGTGAGTATTTTCAGTTTCGTACTAATCAGTTTTCTTCTAAATCTCTTTGTATAGGACAGGTTCACTGTGGTTCTGTTTTGAAGTTTATTCTATTGGAACAGCTCGTTGTTATATGTGGCTAGTAGAAAGAATGTTTATACAATTACAGTGAAACAAGAATTTAATTTCTCAATATTTACATTGATGCTACGAATAAACTCCATCATGATTATAATAGTTACATGAAAATGCAAACTCCACAATGGTATTCGGCTTTCATTAGTACTCAGTTACAAAATGGACAAGTATTTGTTGACAAGACATTAAATTAGTTACATTATGAATACCTTCTTGAAGGCATGATTATTCATGAATCAACTTCCTCAGAGTGTCATCTCTTCAGAATAGATTACACGTTGTAAAACATTTTCGTGTAAAAATGACTCTAGATCCTACATTCAACAAAATGCATTCACAGGTAACTTTGTTGTTGAAGGAGGAAATTCTTGTAGCCTGTCTAACTTAGTTTGAAATTAAATTTCAACTAATTTTTTTTTATTACCTAAATCATCCTCACACATTACTAACTTGATAATTTTAAATTTAGAATGCATCTCATTTAAATGGCAATTTTATTTAAAACTTTAAACAAAGAAAGTCACAGTATTTCATACTGTTTTACGCAACAGTATTTGCGAACCAGAAAATTGACATTTACTGCAACGAATTATGAATGTTTATAAAAAGATAACCAAATGATGAGATAAAAAGAGAAGAGAAAACTTTATCACAACTAATCTAAACAATGTCAAATTATATCACCCAAACAAATGACTTTTAGCATTATAATACATCTAAGTAGACTTTGTACTGTTTATAAGACACTTTGAATCCATAGTGACACATTTCATCATCGATTAGCTCATAAAACGCGTTAATTCAAATATGAATGCAATTCATTTCTGATATCCACTTGGTGAATAAACTGTTTGTACAGACTTAACACAATAATGACAATCCGTTATTTTCATGGCATGTTCATCATACGACTGGACAGATATGGATTGCATAATGCGGTACTTATTTGACTATTATTGTATTGGAAGTTATTGTCAAAAAATACATTACAGCTACATAAGAAATCGCTCTTTAACCTTTTTAAGATAATTTTGTGTAGGAAGAACAACAAACCTTTCACTTAGTCCAATAAAACTAAGTAAATGTAAGTGGCCGAATTAAACCTATAAACACTTCCAACGATAGTTTCTTTTTAAATGGAGTAACTATGGCATAATTGGATAAATTTACTTTATTCGTCGTTTGGTTGCTCTCCAATTGCAAGCAATAAAATCGGCCATTAAAACCAAGTTTGTATTCATTGTATCACATTCAAAAACAGTTTGCACTATGGTTATGCGTGTTATAAAAGTATGTCAGTAATAAAGGATACACGTTTGATGGGTTATATAAAGTACATATAGATTTAGCCTTATACAGATTAACTGCATGAACATTTTTTTTAGGAAAACGTAGAGATTCAAATTTTTGTCAATTAAAATTCTTTCCAAAAAGCTGTATATGCGTCAGCGTAAAATACAACGTTTTAAAATTTTATTTTGATTTATTTATGGACAGTGGCCAGCTATTATCTGAGAATGTGGAGCGAATCGCACTGTACACTGAAATCTGAAAAGTGTTTTAAATGCTTTGTCAATAAACTAAATATAGATTCCATTCCGTTTAGTTAAAAAATGAAATGTTTGATTTAAAAAGCTGATACATTAAGACGAAAAGCTAGTTGTTTAGTTATGAAAGTTAAACAACAAAATAATTTAAGTAGCTTATTAGTAACTTTAAATAGCAGCTTCCTAAATTAGACGTCATTATGCCTTATCTTATCCTTTTACTTTCAGAGTTCATCATGTGGCAACATAATTTAGATAGCAAAAACATCATCACAAAACACTAGTTGTATGTTGCGTTAGCATGTAACAATAACAGCCTTTTACATATTTTCAGATAGCTGTTTAAATTGTAAATTACTTGGTTCACTTATCTGTGCTCAAGGTGTTTTGATTTGTGCCTAATCTGGTTTGTTGATTTCCATTTGAAATTCTCTGAAGTATCATACTATATCTGATTCGGTGGTCGGAAATCACCTCTATTTACGCTAAAACTTTAGCCTCAGTTAAACAAAATAAAATCTAACATCAGTTACCAAATAAAACTCTTCATTTAAAATCGAGAGAATGGATCTGTTAGAAAACAAATCAACACAGTACATATATACATGGGATTAATTATTGTCTCAACCACATGAGTATTTTTAAAACAAATAATGAATTCGTAACAGCAAACCTTATATCTGTATTGCGAATGAAGAAAAATTGGAAGGCTGTGCATCACAAATATTCACAGCTTCTGTCCGAATTATCGGATATAGAAATGATTAGCATGACATACGTGAAAGTAAAAGAAGTTACGTCGAAAGTAAACATTTCTCATTATTTAAAACCTAATTTGCTAGCAAAATATTGGAAAATATTACTAGAATAACGATTACAAGAGTCATCATCAATTGAAATCAGTCTGATAATAAGTAGTAAATTTTTGTATCAGTGTGAACAAAAATGTAATTTACGATTTATAATACGATTTATAATACGAAATTTTTCATAAAAATCGAGATTCATTTGTCGCCAAAAACTTCATGAACACTTTCATAGTGTTGGTAACAAATCACGTTTTTTGAAAAATTTACAAGCGATTTGTTAACATAAAAATTAAATTCAATGACTTAAAGAAATGTAGTATTTTTATTCATAGTTATGCAGAACACAAATGATCCTTTATCTTTGAATGCCAAGGATTTATTTTATTATTTTTCTAACCATTTAAATATTGAAAAAACTTTTTATGGTTCGTTTGAATTCTATAATGAACGGATTGTTCCCTAAGATATGCAATAGGGTGAAAGACGAGTTTATTGCATTTCGCAACATGTAGTATCTGCGTTTTTTAACAAAAAAAACAAATCACTTAGTTGAGTGTAGGGTTGGTGTAGAAGTTACTTCTAAAACATGATAGCACCAAATAAATGCGAGAAGGAATAATAATGTAGTGAGCCGTCACTGATTCCGGTTATTCTTATTTTAGCAAAATCAGTGGCCCAGTCGCGACTCGCTACCTGAATACCTGTCAGCACAAAGTAAGAAGCAACTTTTCTAAATAATTAGTGTGGAGGTTAAAAAATCCCCATACTAAGTAGTTGCATCGACTTTTGACATTAATACTGACCATCTTTGTTTTAGCGGACATGACTAGTTGGAGGCGTGCTGTCATTCATCACCACCAGATCACAACATGAACCATCGTGGAAAGCAACTCTCTCTAGTTTGTCAGCCTATATGTTGCCATCAAATTGACACTCTGTTTGTGATCAAATATAACTTCTCCTCCATCTTCCATTACCTTCTGATTTCTTCATATCCGTAAAAGTGGGTTTAATCGCTAGAAGTTGCTCTGGTTGTACGACAAACGTAACTTGGTCATAAACCAGGGTACACTTTATTGATAAGTGCGATGTTACCTGGACACGATCATTATAATGAGTTTAATTCTGGTTATAGCTTTTAACAAGGTGTTTTTGATGTTTTTTTCTTTTTTGGTGCTTTTTCCACATGTTCATGGTACTATTTTCATTATGTGCAATCAGACTCCTAAGCTTATTAGAATTAGAAACGCTTACATCTCCAAGCCTTCAACCTATCCCTTTTTTGGCAGATGATATAGTAGCTTCGTTCTGCTACGCAGAAATTAAGTTACGAGACCACGGCCTGACAGATCCACTCGTTTAATCCCTGGCAGTTGTAAGGTCACTCAAGTATGAATGAAACGGGTACGCGGCCCCTTTCCTTTTCAGCCCCGATAGCCTAAAACCTGATGGTCAGCTTGAAAGACCAATTTCCAGAAGTGGAGACTTGTCTGATAGACAACGTTTTGATGAGTTGTTTCACACCATCAAGCTCAGTCGCAGTTCAGCGACGGTAATGTTGTCGCGCACACAGAAGTAAATGGTCGACGCACTTTGGACGAAAATCTTCATCATCGACTCTTCCTAGCAAAACTGACACAACGTATTTGTGCTTTATTTGAAATATTATTTAGCCATGTAAATTAATTTGAACCATTATATATGTGTATTTCCTTTATGAAACCCCGAAACGGTTTCTTACTAACGCTCATTGTAAATAAGCTGGAAATAGACAAAAAGAGAATGAACAATACTTGTGATAAGATGAAGAGGAAAGCCCAGGATAGAATTGTTTGGAGAATACTGGTAGGTGACCTATATTTCACATAGGGTTACAAGAACTTATATATATATATACTCGTTGCACACGTATGGCTGTTTGGAATAAGTTGCTCAGTAGTGAAATATTTTGTATACTGTATCTCCGTTTAATGTTACATATCTCATTATATGGTCAGCACATTGACAATTCTCACTTTGTTGGCCCGAAAAGAATGCTATTTGTTAGTACCATAGCAATTTAAGTACTCAAGCTCAACGTTGTGTAGTGCGATGCGAATCTAACCAAAAGCATCTAACCATTAGTTAATAATAGCGGCTGCTGCCGACCAAGAAACCTATATAATCCGATTGTTTTACGTCATAGTTACTACTACGCGGAAAATTTGAAGACACCTGACTGTTGAGCAGTGCTTTGAGGGGCTAATAAGTCGTTAATAACAACTTAAGATAGTTGACTTTTCGAATAAAAACATTTAACTCTGATCATGCACTTGTTACCAGCATACTGTCATTATTTGATCAACACCTAATGGATAACTGAAACCCTGAAAACGGTGAAGAGTGGAAGTGTTTTCTGAATGATCACAATTGATATAAATTTAAGAGTTAACAGTATAGAGCAATGTGTAGCAGGCGCGGTTAACACAATCTAACAACGCCTAATGCCAAACAACTTAACAATGTTTACACAGTACATGTGAAATAATCTATTGCATTGCATTAATCATTCTAGGCGGCATGTTTGAAATCTTGTGCTGACACAATTTACTAATATCTCAACAAGATACTTTCTACCCTCTGTTTTGTTTTTATTGCCTAATGATGTTCCAGAATGAAATTGTGTGCTCAGGCGCATTTATAAAAAGCTAACAATCTGCCATGTGTAATGTTAGTTAGATCTAAATGTAATCATCATGGTGGCTGACAACATGCGTTGAAAAGGACCAATATTCATCAAATGTCTGTTCCTGAAATTCTTAGTTTTAATTGCAGATCCTTCACTGGAAAAATAAAATGTCAATAATATCTTCTTAGTCTTGACATATTTCGTAACCGTAGTTTATTCACAGTTCCATAATCTTGCCTACATGACCCGTATGATGATAATTTGGTATAGCGAAATGGTTTCGAGGTTTTTCGTCAAGGTAGTGTTGTTATCAAGAAAACGTTCGGTGGTGGTTGTGTTGTTACTTTTGTGAACACGAATTAGTGTAAATCTAGTCGTATGTGCTTTAAGTTTTCAAATGATCATATTGATTTTCTGACATTAAAATATCGTTTGCTGCAACTTCTCTCAGTGGATCTCTTTCAGTTGTGTGTGGAGACTAACTAATTAAAATGCTTTTTGATTTCATCCTTGAGACACTAAAACCTAATACACTACTCACTTAAATAAAAATATTTACAAGATAACGTGTAATACTTTTAGTTACATATGGCATACCCTATTTAGGTCAGAATACTTATCATGTATTGTAAATAAGGGTACTGTAAATAAGGGTCATATCGACAATTTGAACTAGACGAATATAAATTATATGACTTTGCAATATGATAACATAGTGCTATTTATCTGAGCTTGATGGATTCCAAAGATATCTTTCACGTCGAATATGTCACAGCACTTACTCACAAATCAAGGAGTCCTTTAGGTTGCATTCTTCGCAGCTTCACAAATAAATAACCAAAAGAACGTTGTTTAAAATCTGTGCATGTCCTATTTCAGAATATTGTCCGTTTGTTCTCTGCTGTCCTTATGTCAAGGATAATCACAATTTACACTAGTCTAGACATTACTACCACAGTTACTGTTAGCGACATTACTTCTACTACCATTCACTATACTAAGAGAACAAATGACAATAGTGCAATTCATGCTAATGGTTTAAAGTTAAAGAAAAATGTGCTTTGCTCAAACTATTGCAAGACATCTTTTAAGTCGAACTGCAGTCAAATTTCGCCTAATTAAGGGTTCCATTTAGTCGACATTTATCTGACAAGCCTCAACATTTAAAGATGGACTTCATAATCTAATCACTGGGCTCTGGAAATCCTTGGCTGAGACAATTAGGTGTGACGTACTTGTTCATTTTGCTAGATAATAACTTTTCGCTGATCAGAAGTAGAACCTGCCGGTTTGTCGTTCCGTGATCTGGAAATTATACTACTGGATAACAAAACAAGTTTGTATATTTTCGTCCGAAACGGAAAAGTTGAAAATTGTTACTTCGGAAGTTTCATTCTGGTGGTGCCATCAATCAATAGTACTTACAAAGTTACATGGTCTACATCAATGACAAAAGCTGACACCAATATTTGCTTACGCAACGTACCTAAAATTACTTATTGCTTAATTGGATATTAATGCACGAGTTAATTGTGAATATGTCTAATCGTTTCCAAGGATTCTACAGACTAAACGATTTTAGCCTGGAAGTAAATTAAAGACATGGTTTCTGTCAAAAAATATATGCTGACGTTGCTTTCTATTTTCTCAAGCTCCCAACCTCTTTGCGAAAATAATGAGGAAGTTCGAAGATAAATTTGATAAGAGCACATAATCCACTACCGAATAATGTAAAACTGTGGTGACTACGGAACAGGGAGCAAATATGAATCTAAGCGATCGATGAACGAGACTCAGTTTACAACAAAGATTAGTGCAGCAGTGGCATATTTAGGCTTCAAACAGCAAAACGTACAAGGTGTCATGGACAAAGAGTGTGCATGTGCATGTCAATACACAATAATATACATGATGCATTTAAGCAATGTTAATACATTGTGTATAAGTAACGTATTGTTACCTACGTAAGACTAATAAACGTTTAGAAAGTAGAACGTCTTTAAAACCATCAGCACAAGACTACGTCATGACATTTAGGAAATTCACTTCAAATTAAGCACTAAATGCGCCATAGAGTACTGAGGTAACTGAGATTAAATACACAATAGGGTGGGCTTTACATTCATGCGAATAAGATTTCCTGAATGATTGGACTCTTAAAAGTTGGGTTATCTATTACCTTACGATTTAAAATGTTGTTTTAAATGTTACACTAGTTGGTGGCATCAGGATTTCGAAATAACCCTTTCAAAAATCATACTTTAAAATTTTAAGGAAATCGTTGTTAAAATTGTTATGTCGCGATATAAGGCCTACTGCTATACGCGAACTAACCGCAACTCTAATCTGCAAATTGTCTGCGTCAACTGATAATCGCAACCGTGACCAAAAACTCGACAATTGATTACTCACCCCAAGCCAAAACCAACAAGATGGGTTCTAGCTATATTTTTTCGCATTTTCGCCTGCTAAATTACTCATTTATGATGGGTGGAAATTAACAGGCCACCTTTGAGTCATCAAGCTATTGTTATATTGAAGCCCTAAATCTTAAACGACGCTTAGTGGATTTATTTGTGTTTTGTATCCATGGATATTCATGTTCCAGGTGCGACCAATGGAGACATAACCACTTTTATCTACGTTAAAAGGGAGATGCCAAATGATAGTTCATTGTTCTATATCACGAAAGACAAATTAAGCAATTGTTATAACGTAGATTCATATTTCCTAAGTAGTCTAAAATCTTCACAGTTTATGATTGGGATAATCATATTTCTGAAACTTTAATTTATCATTCTGATCCCACAAATATGTAATTGAAGTGAATGATATGTTTGTGAATTTAGTTAGATACGATATTAATGTCAAGTTCACTCTCCTGAACTTGCAGTAATCGACAAGAGTTACCAGTGTTTTTCAGCGAAAAACATCGTCCGTGGACACTAGCATCTCATCTGAAAATTTATTTTGATTCCCTTTTCATATACAGGCGCTTGATACGCTGTTTATTTGCATTTCAGGGTGTTGTAGACGCTTACCAGTGCTTTTTGTTGTCAATAAGGACCTTATTGTTATTTTACTGTCTTTTAATTTTTGCATACAGTGAGTAAAGTGACTGTAAATAAATTTTTCGCCTAAACCCTATTATTCTCGCTTGCGTTTAAGAAGTTGGCTATTTATTACTGACTGCAACGTGCCTTATAAATGTACTCACAAATAGACGACTAAACAAGCAAGACGCATTTGAATTTGTGATGGGAACGCTTAACTGTGCATTTCACATCGCCTGTTAAATAGTTTCCAACATGCGTTTAGACTTCGTAGTTGGACATATTTACAAACAATCAACAAAAGTCACATGTGTGACGAAAGTGTAACAGCTTCCAGAAACAGGGTATTGTGGGTGTAATATGACAAGCTGCGACTAATAACTAAGTGTATATTCTCATGATACTGTACCATCCAGCAACGTGATAAATACTGACTTCTGAGATTATACACTCACCTAGCAATTTTCAAATTTACATCAGTCCTCAAGCCAACAGTCGCAACGGAAGGGTACTACAATCTCAAGCAGATAAAAATCACACTCCAAGCACTACTAAAGACCCTAAATCCAACCTCAGCATCAAGACGCAAGTGCAAAGTAGTCAATCAATTTGAACTAGCTCGTCAAAAAATATTGGATATTGGATAGTGACCTTTGAAAAATGTCGCAATTTAGGTTTTGGTTACTGTGCCGCATTAGAATCCGAACTGTGCGAATTTCCATATTCGAACACTAGATTGTTTTTGCTCCATGTCTTTGTCGTTTCTTATTCCGATCAGTTACTTTAATTGTTAGATGTAAGTTCATTTGCTGCGCTTAGTAAGTCTTCGTCTCACCTTTCCTTTTATTTTTCTTTCAGATACACCATTCTGTATACTGCATCCAGTACGCAACGTAACTTTAGGTTAGGCGCACACTGTCATAAGCTAAGCGTCACGTTGCACCTCTGAGATGTTTTATAGCGTTGATTTACTTTCAGCTCATCGAGGAAAATTCGGCATTATATGGTTTGGTTTTTTGCATTACTAATTTTTCACAGGCTTGCAGCAACAAGGGTAAGAAAGCAACTCTCAAGGAAAGAGCTGAACTCTATCAATATTGTGTCTGCTTGGTATTCATAGTTATATTTCCTAATACTTTTAGTAATGAAATAACTGCATACATTTTAGGAAAGACACAACTGCGACTCTCGTTATATTTGGCATCTCAATTAACATTCGGTGTATGTATCATCTACAGAGAGAAAGTTATTATTATGCTGCGTAAGTTAGATATGAGTTACTTGTTTGTGTAAATTTTGTATGATAATAACATATCTCATGATTTGTTTACTAACATTAGGTGACTTGCAAGAGCTAAGTCAGAGGGCTTCTGCAACAACAACCCAGTCAATTGATCTACCTTCTTGGTAAACAATGTTTGTTCTCGTTTGTTTGTTTTTTTGTCTGCGAGAAATTTATCTGAATTTTTGACTAGCTGGTTATTTTATTTTGACAGTCCTAAACCTCATGCTAGGCGCAAAACACCTGTATCCATTGATGATCGTGAAATACCTCTGCGGGACTTATGCAACGATTTTATTGATTTTGGAAGCCTTCAGCTACCTGATTTATTTTCTTCAAATATCAGGGAACCTTACCTGGATTTCATGGATACACAAACATATCAAGCACGGGTCGAAGACATAACCTTAGTGGAGGATCCTTCATCTGCGGTATGCTACTTTAATTCCCTTTCATGCTATTTTTTTTGACGGTTTGTTGGCTTTGTTTGGCTATTTAAGTCACCTGAGTGTTAACAACTCGAAATGGGATTGGTTATTTATGTAGCTGGTCGATGACTAGTAAGTAGTTCTATCGGCTTTATTTTGTTGCTGACAGGATAGATCTGTACTAGTTGCAGTAATTTGGGTTAAATGCCAACTATATTTCTAATGCATAGCCACCTGAACCGCAGTTTTACAACTAACCAGAGCTAGTTTATAATATACAGGCTTTTAATTCATATCAGAAACTAATTATCTTATATATTGGGTTCTGACACAATCCGTAGCAACATAATTCGTTGTTGACATGTAACTAGTTCGAGATATTATTAATAACCGAAAAATTATTAAGGAATAGCAAAGAAGGGAGACTGGCCAGACTTAAATGTAGGCTTAAACATCGAGTTATTTGTTGGTCTCCTTGCGTATCATTCAACATATTCAGGCTCTGTGCACTTGTTAGACGTTCATTTTACTTTAGAACGTGACCAAATTTAGATATACTAAAATCGATTTGAAATAATACTCGTCACTTTGGTTGTATCTGTCCGTTTTTCTTGTTATAGATAACTGATACTTGTTTTTCATTTGGTGAGGATTTATTGCCGAACAACTTGGAGTTAATCTCTGGATCAATAGCGGATAATCCGTATGACGCCCAATCAGTTTGTGTGGCTCCCGGTACCATTCAGCGTAAAAAGAGACGTGTTTCTGAACATTTGGTACTTGAAAATGAAAGTGGTGCTGTGAAGCATCCTTCAATAAAACTATCATGCGATTCAAATGAATCTCAAATGTTAGTGTTTCTTGTACTTCATATTATTTCGAGCTTAATTTTCCCTCTTTTCTTATCAAGTTTGCAATTCGTTTTAAGTAAATATTATGAACTCGCTCGAACTCATTTAAAAAATAGATCCATGACATAATATTTTTTGTATAGGTGACGTACGTCTTTACAAATTTCAACTTTCATTACTGAATTAGCGTCTATCAAAGAGGCCAGTTTTTGATTTTATCTATGATTCACTGTCAAATATTTGTTGCTTTTTTCTATAATCGAATTATGATAGGTCTAATGTTAAGTAGTACAAATTTTGTCATTGATGCTATTTAGTTTCTGTGACATTGAAAACAAGGAGCTTTGTAGTGATCATTTTCTCTATAGTCCTCACTGAGTAGTGAGTAATTTAGCACAAACCTCTATGTTTTTAGTCCTCAGAAGTGTTTATTGACAAAAATGATGAGGCCTTAATACCGTTTTTTACCACGCTCTGTGCAGGTTAGCAATAAAATATACGTGCAACAAGAGTCATTTTTCCAATTCAGACGCTATTAGCCCAGTGACTGGGTATTACATCTAGTGCCAATGTTTTGCCAGTTCTTGTTTGAAAATTATGTGATTTTGGATGTTGAAACTAATGATAATGGTAAGGTTGAAAATAATTTACATCACATTTGATGTAAATGTAGACAAAAATGTATTAATTTTACTATTTGGAAGGATTACAAACCCAGACTAGTTTAACTTGGTCTTGGGTATTTATTTCATAGACCGTATATTACTATACTCGTCAAGTTAAAGCGTAGTAAAAAGTTATACATATGGTGTGCATGAAAACATAGTATAGTGATTACAATATGATGCAATATACCAGTTGGACTATAGCTGTATCACAGACCTTTGGAATTATTTAGCCCTAGTTAAAGTCACAATATAACTAAAAGGATCAAATATTCTTGCAGCGGTAATAGTTGCAGATAATCTGGATTTGTCATAACGGGCAGCTGCAAACCAAAACTTATTGCTTTCTTAAAACGTGTGAAGAAAGATGACTTTGCATAGGTTGTTGGTTATGTGACTTGCTTTCGAAATCGGTGTCAACTGTTCAGTTATTAGGTTTAATGAAAGCTTTGGAGTAAACACTCCAAATATTACATTTATATCTTAATGTAAACTGTAAGTTGTTAGTTTTATGTGGCAATATACCATATTATCGGACATAATGTTCTTTGGTAAATGAATTAAGGAAATGGTAAATAAGTGAATGTTACTTAGTATGTGGCGGTAAATGTAACAGGTATTTTAGAATAGAATATTTAAATTGATACTTCATGATTTGTATACTTGACTTGTTACATGCACTTACGAATTTATCATATTTTGTTCATAAGCCAAAATGATTTGGATTTTTGCTGAGATACCAAATTAAAATGCCACTGGGGTTTATTGCCTTAAGCATCTAAAAGTTTCTCATTTGCTAGGTTTTAACTATACGCTAACTAACAAAATTCCAAGATACGATATAACTGGCATATCCGAAGATAAATCCATGTGTATGTGAGAGACATCTACTGCTATTCATTGTTCGGCCTAGACAAATGATAAGTTTTCTAGCGTTAGAAAATGATTTATTTACACTGCTTTTAGAATTGAACAAACCGTGAAATCATAACTATGTTGATGTGTTGTTTTGTCATTTATGTTTTAATATTTCATACAATATTTTGTCATAATGACACAAATAGTATTCTAAATACTTCCAACTGTAATTATTCGTCTCTGAAATATCCCTCTCAAAGTGGCATGAGCTCATTCTTTTTTCTGAATAATCGTGGACGCAATATGATGATGTAGACTTCTAACCTGGGCTGGACAATTAGTAACCGATAACTGTTCTTATTTTTGGCATTTAACGACGAATACTCACAACTACGATATATTTTTAACTTGGGAAACGTATGTTGAGCATGAAAGATATAAACATACGGATTTGTAGACACAATTGTTGAGAAGCACCTACTTCATAGCATAAGATTATCTTGGCAAGTGTTTTATGTAAATTGGTTACTGAAGTTGTTAATTCTGTAATAATAGTCCAGATGAACGTTTAGTTTATCATATTCCTCGATTGGATATGCAGTATGTAGTTAGCTTCTCTTATAGTTTATCTTTTATCAGTTTTCTTATTTCTTTGGTGAATATTTTAATGTATACCCAACGCCATTGAAAATTTAGAAGAATTGTTTTTGATCTGCAGCAATTACGCACATTACAAAGCAACTAGAAAAGCCAAAGAACTAGACTGTATGCTACTGATTATAGCTATACAAAATAAATATAGTGTAGTTTATATATTTTGTAGGACCAACTTTTCTTTGAACATTTAAAATTGGATTGTCATTCATCTTTTCTTGTTAAATGCTTTTACTTTTATATATGTAACCTTATTCAAGTTCTACATTACATGCAAATCTGGAAAAAATCAGTGACGTTTCTGAACATGTTGCAGATTTTACAGTCAGTCGACGTGCACCTGAATTCTTGGAACCTAAAAACATGTAAGCTACTTTGAAGTCTAGAATTTAACTACATTATTTCATTTAAAGTGAACACGAAATCTTTTAATTGCAATATTATTTGTGTAGTGCAGATCAAGATAATTTGGATGATGGCTATTCATTGGGACTTGTAGTTAGATCTTGTTGCTTGCTTTATATTTGTTAAGGATTTATCGGAAAACTTGAGATTTATCTGTGAGTCAACTTAGTATAATCAGTGTTTTGAAGTCAATCGCTTTTAAATTGTAGAAATGGTTTCATTAACAACACTGTTGTTACTGAATTATTTGACTGATTCTGTCCGAAAATCGTAATTGTAGTAAAAATCGCGATAAGAAAGCAACAATGGTTGTGAATCTGATCAATCATTGTTAAACCTAAATGACCATGTACGGCTTGTCTTCATTATATGTGATGTCTAGAGTTGGAGGTAAAATAATCATCTGTAAGTCTCTGAAGTGTTAGATTTTACAGTAGTATGCAGATTTGTTGGCTTCCATTTAAGCCTATTTGCAGGATAGCAATCATTAGATAACAGTCTGTGACACAGTAAGGGCTTATCATTTCTGAAATGGTTTGGTTTATGACGCTCATGCTATATATTGCAGATAAATTTATGTAGCATTTATCTAGTCTCTAACGAAATATTGATTTCCTTAGATGTGGTACGTCATGATGTTACATTGATTTCTGTTGATAGGACTTGATCATTTTTAAGTACTTTATGTAGTGTGATACTGGTTAATATTTTAATGGTTGGTTGGTGTATTTATGCTTTACAATTACTTTCGACTCTGTGATGATCTGAAGTGCATGTGTAGTGTTGAGAAATAATAACTGTTATTGCAGTATTACTGCATTGATTTTATCGTTTCTCAGCTCCCATGACACATCTTAAAATGGCTGAGAGACTACCATATTTCCACATGTTTTTTTTACGTTGATGTTGACATTCACTTTCTACTTTTCACATGTTTTCTTTTTAGCTCGAAAGATTCAGGCAATTTGAAAATGTTTGTTCATGATAATACTGATACCTGCACAATTTTACAATCTTCCAATATACCTATGAAGTCGTTGAACACGTAAGGCTTATTTCTTTTGAAGGTCTTGTAATTCTTTGATTAGTAGTATATAGAATATCTTTTTATAAATCAACTTATTCAGTGATTGAGATTATTATTGTTGTCAAATAGTTACATTGAATGTGTGGTTCAATTTGGTAGATGCTTGATTTGAGATAACTAGAGTTCAACTTCGTTGTATTACCATATTGATAAAGTGTTTACAATATTCTTCATAAGTTGTTATTGAAGTAATTCTTGCCTATTTTAATTGATGCATATTTAGAGTAAATAGGGAATCGATTTATCCACTCTCCAATTTGTTGAAGCAAGTAGTTTTTACTATGGAAATTACATTGATCATTGTCTATATGCTGATTGTCTTTTTCTTATGTGTCTGTGTCGGGAAACTGTAGTAAATTATTAATGGTCTAGGTATGATTTAGTTACTTAGTATAACAGATCAGTTAATGAGGTTATTAACCTTCATTGATCATTATGGCCAAAAGAAATGTATTATGTATGGAGAATCACCGTGTCTACCTGTCTGAACATTGTTTTTTTCACGTTGCTATATGTTGTAACGAAGCTAAGAGTAATACATTGATTTAAACAATGATTATTTCAATCTAAACAGCTTATATAGTTAGAGAAAATCAGTGGTTTGTACTTTCAACATTTAAACTATGAATTCATAGAATTTAGTTTTTATCTTACTTGTTTCGTCTTGATGTTTTGAGTTGTATGTTTATGCGTTGCTGTACTATATACCTACCTTAGTATTATTTAATTGATAAAGTCTAGGCTATTTCTGACTAATATTAATAAGGAGCATTTACATTCAACATTGAACTTATTGTTACATTAGTTATCTGGTTTCATAATGAACCTGCGTACTGTGTTTCTCTAGTGTTAGTTGAATGTTCATAAAAGACAACAGTAATATTCTCAGTCTTTTGTATAGTTATAAATAGTATTAAAAAAACGTAAAAGATATTCAAGTACAGCATCAATGAATTTAATGAATTCTCATATGTGAATAAGCTTGCTAAATAAGCATCATTATCAATAAACAAAACGTCAGTCTAGACGGACAGCGCACAAGCGACTGTCTATGGGAATCCAGTCGAGGAAAGCCTGTTCAAGGTGTTTGATTTCAAAAGTTGTCTGCGGCTAGTCAAGCTATCAAGCACAAGTCATAGCAATATCTTCATGTCTGTCCTTTATTTCAAGTAGAATAAATTAAAACTTTAGAACAATATCTTTTCTACCGATTCCTTGACCTATTTTGTATCTGTTAGCTTTACGAATTCGAATATTTCACAATTTCCATTAAACATAGATTTATAATCCAATCACAATGGTTACGATGCTTTTTTAATCCTCCACTCCCCAAAAAATCTAATTTTTTTGTCAATGAATGAGGTCGCACGAATGTATCACGAATTAGTTGAATTAGATATATCAGTCGTTAGGAGCCGATTCAGTGGCGTAGTAATAAAAGCGTTGACCACTGAGGCAGAAGCTTCTGGGTTCGATCCCCGATGGAGTCGTGGGTACGCACTGCTGAAGAGTCTCATACTATGACGAAACAGTTATTTAGTGCTTTAAACCACTTCATGATATCAATATTGTATCATTTTGTTTCTTTTGTTTATTTCTCTTTTTTTTTTATTACTTATTACTTCACTATCAATATACGTTTGTTTATCTTGTTAATTGTTATTTTCATGTTAATTTATGTAGATTATTTTCTGGTATAATCATTTCTCTTTTTCTTTTATCTTTAATGTTCAAACATTCCACTTTATGTTGTTTATTTATTCGTTTAACCTTTTCAGAATTTCATCTGATGTGGATAGTGTGCAACCAGTAAGTTATTACATAATAATTGTAGTCATATTTATACATTCATCATTAGAATCACGCAAGAAACAATGTATATTAGTTAACATAGTGATAAGTGTTTTCTGTCTAAATTTTCGCTAAACACAAATTCTACGATTGAATGAGATTGATTCAGCGGCATTCGCCATGTGACCTGAAGATCATGAGTTAGATTCTTTAAAGGATTCAAAGGTATTCAGTGTTAATGAGTCGTATATCAACTGTCTAGTGCTCCATAATTTTCAGTGGTATCCAACCAACATCAATTTGTAACGAATACAAATAGCTAAACCTTTTGAATTTATTTAATAAACTAGACATTATTTACGTATTATTCACCTTATATCACTGTTTCGCATATTATTCAGCACTACGTTTTCATCTACGATTCTCCTTGAGAGAATACTGCTGAGTAGCTTATGCTCCTCTGGGAGGGGTAACGGGCGTAAGTAAGTAAGTAAAGTCCCGACCGTAGCTGCTACCTTGACGTGGTGGTCGGGCTTGCCTATCGTGATGACCCAACTGAGTTATATTGGCTGGAACGCATGTTCCTCAAGGTCCTATCATACCAAGCAAGTCTGTTGGAGAGTGACAAGACTGAAGGCAGCAACCTAAGATCTGAGGGCGAAGTCGTACTGCAGACTGCAGCAAGATGTGACAGAAGTAAGGTGTTTCCTTCGGATAACCAGCATCTGCAGCGATGCTGCCTTCTTAACAGGAGGAATGGGTCAGAAAAGGTCGACCCTAAAAATGTCACACCTTACCTTACTTCACGGATTTCCGTCTCCAGGAGTAAGGCCTTCTAGAGAATGGGGCTAACACTTCATAAACTCCCCATAACAAGGCCGTGCGTGATCGGCCTCAGGCAGTTGTCTCTTGGGCTCTACGATCGTGCTCCCAAGTCACTATGACCAATGCTAACCCAGTTTCCTTTCCAGGTACCTCAAGAAGTAATATCCTTCCATGGTGTGGGCAACTAGGAAGTGACAATTACTCATACCTCCAACAGTACACGAGATCATTTTGTTTGAGGACAAATCCCATCATCAACTCATAATAACTCTCTTATCACCATACCTAATCCTGGCACCTCGAATGCTAATGATTTGAGTTCACGAACCGTTATTCCTGGTCTCCTCAAACCGCGCACTACGTTATATATTGGAGCTTTCAACGTTCGAACGTTATGTCAAATAGGACAACAGGCTTCCTTAGCTATGACTCTAGAATCCCGTTCCATCGATGTCTGCTAAGTCTCTGAAATGCGTATACAGGATCCAAGTACAGTCATTCGCTTGACCTGACTTTATGAAAATAAAGAATCCGCCTGTTTCACCCTTCGTGTTTTCGGAGACCCCACCGCTGCTACTCAAGGCCTTGCTGCTGTAGGTATAGCACTAATTTCAAAAGCTGAACAGGCTCTCCTCGACTGGATTCCAATAGACAATCGCTTGTGCGCTGTCCGTTTAAATGGAACGGTAAGGACTCGTAAAGATAGGGACACACGCCGTTATCTCCTTGTCGTCACTGCCTATGCTCCCACTGACTGCAGCTCAGATGAAGTGAAAGATGAATTTTAAAGAAAGCTTTCTGACCTTCTTTGTAAAGCTAAGCGCACTGACGTAGTAATAGTGGCTGGCGATTTTAATGTCCAAGTAGGTAGACTAGGTGAAACCGAAAGGCACCTAGGTGGATCCTACGGTGTTGAGGCTTAACGAACAGACAATGGCTACCGTTTACTACAGCTATGTTCAGATGACTGTCTATTTCTAGCAAGCACCAACTTTAGGCATAAGGAAAGACATCGGTTGACATGGCTGTCTCCAAAATCAACTCAACGCTGGACTCGAATATACCACATTACTATCAGCCATCGTTGGAGAGGCTCGGTCAAAAACTGCCGCTCGTTTCGGAGCTCATGTTTAGACTCAGATCATGCCTTAGTACAAGCGCGTATTAGTCTGTGTCTCACTGGATGTAAAAGATCCATGACAAGGATCCCCCTCAGAGTTCAACTTAATGATGAAAAAGTCAAGAATACATTTCAGGAACAACTAAAAAACCAATTAGTCAACTGCGTAAACTGTACCCATTCCGAGTTAGCTTGGAATGATATCCAAATAGCTGTTGAAACAGCAGTAATATCTACTAATAAACTAAACCAAAAGGTTAAGAAAACTCAGTAGATTTCAACTGCATCTATTAAACTGATAAATGCTCGGCAACACATCCCGTCTGGTTCTAAACATGATGAAAAACGAAGGCAACTTAAGCACAAGCTGGTTGAAAGCTTACGCAATGATCGTGAGCAGTGGTGGGTGGCGAAAGCTAGAGAGATAGAAAAAGCAGTAGCAATAGGTAACAGTAGACAACAGTTCAGACTTATCAAGGAAATGGGTATCAGAAACCCGACTGTAAGTGAAACTATCTCAGAAAAAGCTGAGACCACTATTCACTGTCAATCCAGTAGATTAAACCGATGGGGAGAACACTTTAGGGTACAGTTCAACTGTCCCTCGGAGTCATCCCTGTTGCCCACCATCCCCAAGCTATCTGAATGGCAAATTAATATTGGTCCTCCATGTTTTAGTAAGGTTGAAGAGGCTACAGGGAACTTAAAGCGAGGGAGAGCAGCAAAATCTGATGGACTAACTCCTGAGATATTTAAGGATGGTGGTCCAGATGTAGCAGCAAGATTAACTGATATTTTGGCTAGAATTTGGGAACTGGACGTAATCTCATATGACTGGTCTCGAACACTAATCACCTAATCTATAAGAAAGGACAGAAGTCCTCGTGTGACAATTACTCAGTAATCAATTCAACGATTATAGAGTCTAAAATATTGGCTTCAATAATACTTCGATGTCTAACTAAAGCTTGTGAAGAGCAAACTCGAGAAAACCAAGGTGGTTTCAGACCTGGACGTAGGTTGTATAGACCAAATATTAACACTTCGGCAGGTTCTGGAACATAGACACACTTCTAGACGCCCAACAATAGCTGTATTCCTTGACTTTAAGGCGGCGTTTAACTGTATATAGAATATAGTTGATGGAGAGAGAATTAGTTCGTGGAAAGAATTGTAGGAAATAAGCATATGCTGATGATTTAAGGAAGGACTCAGGAGAGAATGTACGGACACTATTGTGACTGATTTTGAGCCATGTCACTTAGAGCATCCAACTAAGTCTTATTAAAGTTAACTCACGCACTACTTAACTAAGTCACTTGGTGTGGATATGCCTTGGTTATACTCTTTTGATGGATAACCTAAAACACTAAGAAAACAGTTAGTCAAAGTAGTTTAAGCAGTAAGATTTTTGATTATCGTAAAAAAATAAATCTGGAAGAATAAACTCCAGAAAAAATGAATCAAATTGTCCAATAGAAAGTTTTTTCCATCTGATCCGAGTTCAACATTATCACAGCACAACCCAACTGTAATGTACTACACTGAGATGTTTTATGAATTATCACAAAATACAGTGACTATTTGATATCTGTAGTTTGTTCATGATCATTCAATTAATTGCCAGGTAATGACTAGTCATTAATGACTGATTTTAAGATGATTTTCCCTAATTAAGATGAACTTGTATCTTCCCATTGATTTGTTATGAACTGAAGCTGAGAAGATACAAGTTCATCCTAATTTACCTATGTGCCCGTTGCACAAATGTGTCTGTCTGGACTCATCAGTCTAGTGATGGATGCGATGGCGTCTGGCACGTAATGGATTATGGTCGAATCATGGTGTAAACGTCAATATTGGAATGCAGGTACATCTAACCGACGATTCCCTAGTAGGACGAAACGCGCGTCGTGGATTCCAATTGTCAGTCATAATCTGACTTAAATAAGATTTTTCCAAAGTTCTAATCAGATACCATGATTAATTGAGTAATTTAAACCGTAAGCTGTTTATAACTTCTCAGATTCTTGTCGGTTCTTAGAATCTTTATAAGAGTATTCCACTATACGTTCCGAGTTATTTATTTATCATATACATAAATGATCAATAATAGGAAAGGCTTCATCCATTCCTTCTTTAAATTTGATTCGTTAATTAAATGTTCTCACTTTGATTCATTACAGAATATCGACTATTGTTTCATATGCATTTTCTAATAAGTGAAATTTACGTAACAATTACACCTCAAAGAGTGTTTCTGTAGCATGTAACTCTGATGTTTGTTTAATTTCAGCCTACAGAACAATTTAACACTGAAACGATCAATAATTCTCATCAACTAGAGAATGTAAAACAATTGGATGTTGTAGTGGAACAGTTTGAATTAGCTACAGATTTTGTGACAGGAACAGATGTCACTCAAATAATACCTCAAGATGAAGAAAAGTTAGTTATTAAGTTTGTTTGTTTACTGTATGCTAGAAAACTACTAATTGATCGTATAAATTTATCATTAAACAGAATTCGAACCAGGCATTCTTTCATTGCATCTATTGAA
The DNA here is from genome assembly GCA_025215515.1 of Schistosoma japonicum. Lineage (NCBI taxonomy): Eukaryota > Metazoa > Platyhelminthes > Trematoda > Strigeidida > Schistosomatidae > Schistosoma > Schistosoma japonicum. The sequence continues at coordinate 2,098,751 of CM046061.1, forward strand.
GTTATCATGATTACAATCTTCTGTCATTAGACTGGTTGTATATTATTTTACTTTTGGAACATGGTTTTGATGAGAGGAAATCTGTTGAAGTAAAGCTAGGAATCAGTATTTTTTTCACTTTATTCTGTAAACTCTCAGCATCAAGCACCGATTGGTGTGTTTGGCATACCATTTTACAACCTATTTACACCATTATATCTGATTATACATTCATTTCACCATATTAAATCGTCACGAACTACGCCAATCACCATATAGAGCAAATAATGACCTTTCTAAGAACCAATACTACGGCCAAACACAAAGACTGTTTGTTCTATACGCTTACGTCTGTTCTGATATTACTCATTACCAATGTGGATTGAAGAACAAGTTTATGAGTTTACCATAATTTTCTCTTTACTGAATCATATTTTCTCAAATCTCATCTCCGATCTCTATACCTTTCCATTAGTACTTACTCTGCTACTACCTCCCCTACTCTGGGATTTGGTCCGACAATGTAATCTCTACCTGCTAATTGAGGCATGGCAACTTCAACTGACGTACGCATGTACCAAGTTCTACATTGTAACTGACTGACTTTAGCTTCTAAACGAAAAATGATATGACAACAGTTTATTGGTTTAACAGGAGATTAAGGCAAGAAGAGCATAATTATACTAGAAAATAAACTATTCAATTTACATATATCCTTTAACTAAAGCACTTCTGAAAGTTGGTTGTCTTTCCGGATTGCCCCCACTATCACCATCACCAGTGTGTAATCTCTACTCCCTTTTTAATTTTCAACTAATTACTCAACTGATTTTTTTATACTGTACACCTAGATTACGTAATATGTAATTGCATTTAAGATTCATATTTACATATCTGTTATTTTAATATTATTTTGTTGTTAGGATCTTTAATCGTACTTTAGAACAAAATTTACCACCGATTTCATCATTTCACTTAAGTCCATTACATACAGTTGAATCTAATGACAATACACATAGTCGTAGAATACGAAAACGTGCAAACAAGTTAATCATTGATGAAATTACTCGACTAACAGGATCTGAATTACGTTGGAATCTATCACATGGTGAAGAAACAATGATTTCACGAGATGCTATTCTTGCTGAACCAGCTCCACGTAGTCGAACTCAGTATCTTTTATCTCGAAGTGTTCCACGATTATTCGCTGTTCCAAGTAACTTGGAAACAGCTCTTAGTTTAAAACTTTGTGAAGTATGTTACTTGTTTCCATTGACACCTTGTAGTAATAACAAAATAGTATTCTATTGTCTAATAAATTTTTATTTTATTCAAGTCTTGAGTAACATATAAGTCTTAGTTGATTTTCTACCAGAATTTCATAGTTTTTTGATGCAAATGAACTACAACAAACAACAATCTGACATATGTAGAACAAGTAATTACTGTTTTCATAGGGTGTTATTTACCATAAAACAAGCAAACTATCGAATTCCTACTAATTATGTTCACTATTGAGTCAAGTTTCTTTCGAATTCCTACATAGAAAGATTGACTTACTATTATTTAAACAATTGACGATATTCCGTCTGTTGTTAGCTTCTCTGTGCTGATTGTCAGATTTCTACTCTTAAACTAGGGGGGAACTGAGCTGAAGGATGTGGTTGTCTCAATTACTAAATAAGTGATTTCTTGTTTATACATATTGTCCTAGCCATCTTAAAGCAGTGCTACTTTGTAAATTCTTAGGAAATCAACACTAGATAATCATTTAGGTGGTCTTATTTTGTTGCGATGAACTATGTCTATTTGTAATGTTGTTACTTCTCTCCAGCTTTGGTGTTATCATCGGCGTCTGTGTGAAAAAACCATACAAAAAAGGAAATTGGAAGTTGATATGTCCGTGAATAGTGATGCAACTCAAACAAAACGTCCTGCTGATTCATCATCTATAAAGATGAGTGCTATTACAGAAGAGAATGAAACTTCAGTAGAAATTCAAAGATATGCAGGAGATCATTCTTCGTTAGTTGGATCTGGATCACTTTTTGGAGCTAGCAATCTAATTGATGTAACCAATAATCAAGTGAGAACTAAAATGATTTTTATTATTTTCATGTAGTTTATTACATGTAGTTTGCATGTATAGCATGAAACGTGGCACGTGTGCATCAGTCCAAATTGCTACAATTCAGTAAAACAGAAAGATTAGTACTAAATTGCTAGAAAGTAGTGGTTACTTCAGTGATAATAATAATATACAATGAGTGGACATATAGAATATGTTTTAGAAAGAGATAACTAGTTTGTGGAAAGAAGTGTATGAAATAAGCATAAGCTGATGATTTAAGGAAAGACTCAGGTGAGGATGCATGTACACCATTGTGACTGATTTTAAGCCATGTCACTCAGAATCTTCAACCACTGGGTACAACATCAGCGTAGGCCCCAACTAAATAGTCTGCATCTACCAACACGGTTGGAGCAAGCAGTTAGTGACTTGACGGACTAATTCCATGTGTTGATTTAGCTGACTTTAGCCTTCTTCCATTCTACTCCACTATCATTCATCGTTGAGCTTCGAGGTAGGTGATGGTTGGGCATACGTAGTATATGTGCCAACGACTTCAGTCGATGAAGACTCACAACCTCATCAACTGATTTCTTTTCCCTTTCTAATACCCGAGGTCTGACATTATTATTTAACCAGCAAACGCGAGCGATGTCTAGATGTCACTGACAATCGAATATCGATAATCTACAAATTTCATATACTCTCAATTGCCACATTTCACGTCTGTACTGTATGTCAGAATGGACTATTACGCGGTATTTTCGTTCTTTCGTTGAAAGACATCGCGCCTACGCTTTATGTAAAACAAGCCGGCAAAAGCCAAACCAGCACTTTGATTCCGTGCAATGATTTTATCAGACATCAACCTATTGGGATTAGTGAGACTTACAATATATGTGATACGATTAACGTACTCAACTACTTTACTTCCTATCTTTAGTTCATGTGTTGACAGAAACGAGTCCTAAAGCAATAGTTTTCATTTAACGAAGGAGAAACGCGTTTCAAACATACCAAATGCTGTCAAAAGGCTGCATTTTACCAACGTTTTCATTAAGCGGGACTATTTCATCTACGTATTCTATGTCAATCTGTGGACCTTTTAGTAGGAGATCACCCGAAAATTCATACGATAGGAGGGTTATTTGTAACATTATAAAATCAAACAAAAATAGGGATAATCGGCAGTCTTAACAGATCCTACTTGAAGTTACAATCCCTACGCTCTGACTCAACTAATATTGTTTGAACACTATTAGTTAGCTAAAGGGCCTTTACATGATTTATGTATTTATGGGATGCACTCTTTTATAGTAGACACTGGTATAGAACCCCTCAGTCTACTGCTTTTAAGTCACATAAACTCATTTAGTTTCCACATTGGAAAACATTGTCTAATGCAAACAGTTTTGCACTGTCCATTTATTAACAAAAATTGTACATTATCAGAGTGCACTAGTTTTGTGTGATAAGGACTGAGCTGATCAGTAATGTATCTGAACAGACTCAATTTGGAAATTTAAATTTTCTAGACTAACTAAATTTATAATGTTTAGTCTTGACCGGCAAGCGGATGCGTGTTTCGTTTAGTGTTTGAATTGTCAGCTGGTTATACTTGAATTCTAGTGTTGATGTTCATACTGGGATTTAAACTCATTCTATCTTTGTTAAATGCTATCTTGTTGTCGGCCGATCTACTATGTTCGAAGAACCATACTTTCTTAGTGTGTATGCATGCATGATTGCAACGTTTACATCTCGCTGTTAATGTTGTTAAAGACTGAAAATGGTCAGCCTCTGTTGATATACACATGCTTCTTGAAATGTTCACTCCGTTGGAGCCGTGATTCGCAAGTATGATTAAAGTCAGATTGTGACTATCAAGTAAAACTTTGGGCTGGCGTTTCATTTTATTCGGGACTCGTTGATTAGATGTACATATATCTTAGTGGCATTTGACATGGATGGAATGAGTTCATATATCCATTGAACACACCATGGTTAGGTCACCTGAAGTCAGTTTGCTATCAGTATTGATAGTTTAAAATGACATTTCAGTGTTCGACAAATTTCTCCACTTAGAATTTTAAAGTACTGATTTCATTCGATAGTTTATTTTGTTTATGAATGAGACGTTCAATTCCATATCAGAAATTTAGTGTTTAAACAATAGAACTGAATGATCTATTATATGCGCGTACTTAAATATAATAATGATTAGTCAACGAAATGGGAGCATAGCAACAGATGTTTTGAATTTGGTATCATGAATTGATCTGAATTAAACAACTAGTGAAATACCAAAAAATAATGAAAAGTTGTCTCGTTCTTGTAGGAAACTCCTCTTTATTTGGCGCTACAAATTTAGTCGCGATTTGGTGCGCATATAGTAACCACTTAACTTAATTATTATCTAAAGTCATAGCTTTTTCACTTTGTTTTATTAAAATAGCGTTTCGTATGAAGTAATTGCATTATGCCCAAACTACATATTCATCTTTACTTCGTCTTTGTCCTTATAGATACTTAAATGCTGAAAAAAATGTAATGCCTCTTTATCGTGTTTCGTGTATATATATATATATACCATCAAGTGAAAAACAAGCTTTTTCATGCTTACCAGGAATTATTATCCTATGATCTCAGTAAGGAGAATAGACTTAAGCAATTTTCATGAATTGTGTCACTACAGACAGTTTTAATGAGGATAATTTTATCATTACCATGACTTTCTTTCGATATTGTTGTTAATTGTTTTCTCTTCACCTCCATATTACCCTAGACAAATAGTGTTCGTGAATCGCTAGTACAAATGAAAGAGTCTCTTAAAAATACAATTGACCAACCTATTTTGGATATCACATCGAATTTACGGATTAATGCTGTTTCTGCATCAACTCCTCAAGGTTCATCTGTTCCTATCTCAGGAACTTCAAGGTCTTTGCCTGTTGAATCCACAACATTAGTTCCTGTACTAGAAGAATTTGAAGAGCATGTACAACAACAAAATGAATTTGGTTTGTTTATGTTTGTATCATGCATTCACTAGTATTCATATTCACGAAATTCATTTTTGTTGGTACTTAAGCAATAATGTTGAGTTTATCCTAATCAACTTATTATCTGAAATTTTAATCCACTTCCAGTATTGAAATATTTATTCGAGTTGTGTTATTATTCTTGTTATCAATACTACACTTGTTCTCTTACTACTATTAATTTACACTTTCCACTGATTATGATCAGTAAGAGTTATGTAATCTGTCTATCATCATTATTACAATTGATTCACAAATTATCTAGACTGATTTAACATTTTACATATTTGCATATAAATATTACTGTGTAGATTAAAGAGTAAAGTCTGATGAAGATTTAATTAACGCAACAGTATTGTTTACTTATGTTTTGTTCTAAGTTTTCATTGTCAAGTTGATGTGTACTAATTCGTTTAAACTTAGTAGATTGATAGTGAAATTAATATAGCGACCATGTAGGTAATACTTAGTCACTGATTATACATCTTCATTATTCGTCTGCCTGTTCATCGGATACAATATTGTTATGTTAGGCGATTCAAGAAGAATAACTAACTTTTGAAAATGTCTTTAAGACAACTATCACATTTATTTTGAGTACGTGTACATCGATAATTGTATTTACATTATTGTCATGTTTCCCTCGCTTTAAACTCCCACTAGACCCAAAAACTGTAATATAACCTATCGAATGCTCAATCTGTTTGAAATTATCAAAGTTAACCTTGGTAATGATATATACAAATTGATTAGTAACTGAATCAAATTATCAAAATGTAAATGCAATTGGTATAATCATCGAACAAACACTGTTTACAGAACAACATCATTCTTAATTCATTACTTGTGAAGCCACTTGAACTTTCTCAACGGTCCATTCAGGCCGGTCAACATGTATCGCGCATTTTCTTAAGAGAATGTATTCACAAATGCATATTATTACTACAGAAATACCGAAATCGTATCAATAATCTTGATGATTCAGTAAAACATCAAACCACTAGTCTGGCTCAAATATTTAGATGACACTTTTGTCATTATCAAAAAGGCTTTACTGAAAACTTTCTCAAGACGAATTAGCACCATGTTTCAGCATATCAAATCCGCTTTTGAAAGTGAAGATGAACACAATGAGTTATCTTTTTTAGACTGCCTAGTCGCAAGAAATTTAAATGGAAGTCTTACTCTGAGAATTTATCGCGAACCGACACACTCAAATCGATACATCGATGTCAACTCAGCATATCCATTCAGTGCAAAAATATCTCTGGCTCTAAACTGATTCAGAAGAGCCAATAAACTCATTACATCAGAAGATGACAAGAAATCTGAATACAAAAATGTAATTAGCATCTTACAACTTTATAATTTTCCGATGAATATTATTAAAAATTTGCAAATCCGAAACGTTTCATTACTAACTAATAGTAAATCCATTAAAACATTATAGAATGGTACAGCCGTTCAATCTTACCGCCATGACACAACAGATGAATTACAAAGAATTCTAAAATAACATGGAATCCGTACATTTTACAAGACTACCAACACTCTTCGAGATGCATTAGTTAAAATAAAGGAGAAGATCCCCTTCACCTCTACACAGAATTGTGTATACAGACTAGGTTGTGTTGATTGTGATGCCTTCTATATTGGAGAGTCTTCTCGGGAAATAAAAACTCGTACCAAATAACATGAAGCTACACTAAACGACCTCCTAATAATCCTGTTGAACTTGAAAAATTACAAATTAAATCATCAATAGCAGTACATGGTATCTACAACAACCATAAAATCGATATTAAAAATATTCAAATTATTCAAAGAGGTTTTTTCAATTCTAAGGAAAGACGAATAACTGGAGCACTTCACATTTTGTTAAATGCAACTGCACTTAAAATAAGTGAAGGCCTTTCTATCCACCCAACATGGACTTTCTATCCAACTGATCACAATTAAATTACATTAAATTTCAGTCACATGAACATACATATAATTTTATTCTCTCAATTTCATATAATGTCCTTTCGTATCACACTAACATTTGCATGCATACCGTGTCTCACTTCAAACCACCTTGACCCAAATGACTTGACATGACACGATCAAAACTCGCAATTTGATTGTACGAAATTAGATTGATTCTGATTTGTTCCATTGTATTATTTAATCTTGTATTAATTCAATTCGGTTATTCATTTTTTCGCTGAAGAAGCGACTTACACTAACCCCCTTAACGTTAGAAGTTTTAATTTCTACTCATTGGAATTTTGCAAATTTATGTTTATCACTCATTTTATAAACAACCTATCCAATGCTAAATTTATTTGAAATTATCAAAATTCACCTTGGTAATGATGTATATTCAAGAACTTCTTTTCGCGGTAACAAAATATGCCTAAAAAACGATGGTATCCACAGAAGTTCATCGACGAATACGGAAAAAGTGAAAGTTCAATCCAAAAATATCTACTGTAAACAAAACATTTTCATTTTATTCAATTTCAGTTTAAAGATGATAGCGTGTGAAGGACAATGAATAGAAGAATAAATTCTTCACTAACTAAAACATACCCTTATCCTAAACTTATCATCTTGCATAAAATATTTTGCTCTTTCCCGACCGTAGCTGCTACCTTGTCGTGGTGGTCGGGCTTGCCTATCGTGATGACCCAACCGAGCTATACTGGCTGGAACATATGTTCCTGTAGGTTCTACCATGCTAGGTAGGTCGATTGGAGAACGATGAGACTAAAAGCAGCTACTCAAGGTCTGAGGGCGAAGTCGTACTGCTGACTGCAGAGGGGTGTGACAGCAGTAAGGTGTTTCCCTCGGACAACCAGCATCTGCAGCGATGCTGCCTTCTCACAAGGAAGGAGGGGTTAGAAAAGGTCGGCCCTAAAAATGTCACACCTCACCCTACCTCACGGATTTCCGTCTCCGGCGGTAAGGGTGCCCACTAAGGGCTTTTAAGTGCGGAGCTAATACTCGAAAAACTTTTCATAAAAAGGCCGTGCGTGACAGGCCTCAAGCAAATGTCCCTTGGGCTCTGCGGTCACGCTCTCAGGTCTCTAAGACCGACACTAATCTGCCTTCTTTTTCAGGTTCCTCAAGAAATACCCTTCCACGGTGTGGGCAGCCGGGAAGTGACAACTGCCCTCATACCCGCAAAAGCACGAGAGTCCAAATTGGTCAAAATCAAATCCTTTCTACACCCCATAATATCTCTCTTATCTCTTCGACTAACTCTACTCACATTCCTTCATCTCACTGCACCGCTAATGCAAACGATGCGAGCTCACGAAAAATCATTCCTGGTCTCTTGAAACCCCGTTCTAGACTATATGTTGGAGCTTTTAATGTACGGACATTAAGTCAAATAGGGCAACAGGCTTCCTTAGCTAAGACTTTAGAATCTCACTCAATCGATGTATGCTGCGTCTCGGAAACGCGCATACAGGATCCTAGTAAAATCATTAACCTGATCTCACCGTATCAAAACAAAGAAGCAGCCCGATTTACTCTTCGTGTATCCGGTAGCCCGGATGCTGCTTCCCGGGGTCTCGCTGGTGTAGGTATAGCATTGAGTCGTAGGGCAGAACTAGCTCTCCTAGACTGGATCCCTGTAGATAGTCGCTTGTGCGCTATCCGACTGAACGGGACAGTTAGGACTCGAAAAGATAGGGACACTCGTCGTTGCCTCTTTTTCGTATCTGCCTATGCCCCCACTGACTGCAGTTCAGACGAGGTGAAAGATGAGTTTTACAGCAAGCTTACAGACCTCCTCCGAAAAGCTAGGCGCTCTGATATAGTTATAATGGCTGGTGACCTTAATGCTCAAGTAGGTAAACTAAGTGAAAATGAGAGACACTTGGGTGGTTGTTATGGTGTCACGGCTCAAAGAACAGATAATGGCGATCGTCTGTTGCAACTATGCTCAGATAACCGCCTGTTTCTAGCGAATACTAACTTTAGGCATAAGGAAAAGCATCTTTTGACCTGGCGACCCCCAAAATCGTCTCAACGTTGGACCCAACTAGATCACATCGCCATCAGCCACCGATGGAGGGGTTCGATAGAGGACTGTCGCTCGTTCTGGGGCACATGTTTAGATTCAGACCATGCTTTAGTGCGAGCGCGTATTTGTTTGAGGCTTACTGGACGTAGGAAAGACATAGCAATGAAGCCTCTTAGGGATTTACTTAATGATAATAAAGCTAAGAATATATTTCAGGAACAACTAGAAAAACAGTTAGGCGACCGTGTAAGCGATCGCCATCCGGAAGCAGGTTGGAATGATATCAAAAAGGCTGTGGAAACAGCAATGATATCTGCTAGTAAGGTAAATCATAAGGCTAGGATGAAGCCGTGGATTTCAGTAGCATCCACCGAACTGATGGATGCTCGTAAACTCATCCCACCTGGCTCTGAACATAATAAAGAGCGAAGTGAGCTTAAGCGCAGGCTGATAAAAAGCCTACGCAACGACCGTGAACAGTGGTGGGTGGCGAAAGCAAAAACGATGGAAAAGGCAGCGGCGATAGGCAACAGTAGGCAACTTTTTCGACTTATTAAGGAAACTGGTATTAGGGATCCGAATGTGAGTGAGACTATCTCGGAAAGGGATGGGATTACAATTCATTCTCAGTCCAGGAGATTGGACCGATGGGCGGAACATTTTAGGGATCAGTTTAACTGGCCTTCAGCCACACTTCGGTTGCCCACGATCCCCAGTCATCCTGAATGGCAAATCGACTTAACTCCTCCTAGTCTTTATGAAATTGAGAAGGTTATAGGAAATCTGAAGCGAGGTAGAGCAGCAGGTCCTGATAGGCTTACCCCTGAAATGTTTAAGGATGGTGGTCCAGTTTTAGCAGCTAGATTGACTGAAATCTTAGGTAGAATCTGGGAACTGGGCGTAATACCATCTGACTGGTCTGAATCCCTGATTGTCCCAATTTATAAGAAAGGACAAAAGTCTTCCTGTGACAATCACAGGGGAATCAGTCTGACTAATATAGTTTCTAAGCTGTTAGCATCGATTATACTTAGACGCTTAACTAGAGCTCGTGAAGAGCAGACTAGAGAAAACCAGGCTGGATTCAGACCTGGACGTGGCTGTATAGACCACATCTTCACACTACGACAGGTCCTGGAACACAGACACACATTTAGGCGTCCTACAATAGTTGTCTTCCTGGACCTAAAGGCGGCATTCGACTCTGTTGATCGTGAGGTTCTGTGGCAGTGTCTGTCATTGAAAGGTGTACCAAAGAAGTACATTAACCTTATACAAGCTCTCTACTCTAAAACTACAGGTCGAGTGAGAGCTTATGGCGAACTGTCATCGGAATTCCTCACTTCAAGTGGTGTCCGTCAAGGATGTCCACTTTCCCCATTCTTGTTTAATTTTGTCATAGACATGCTCCTAGATATAACCATGTCTTCGTCTGACTTTTCAGGAGTTGACTTACTACCAGGAGCCTCTCTTACTGACTTAGAGTATGCTGATGACATAGTCCTATTTGGTGAAGACGCTGACAAAATGCAGAGTCTTCTGACTACCCTGAGCAACAATGCAAGCATGTTCGGGATGCGGTTTTCCCCCTCGAAATGCAAAATGTTGCTCCAGGATTGGGTTGCATCGGCACCTGAACTAGTGATAGGGAGTGAAGTAGTCGAGCGTGTAGACCGCTTCACGTATCTGGGGAGTCTCATCAGTGCTGATGGCCTGGTGACTGAAGAAATCTCAGCACGGATACAGAAAGCTCGATTGGCTTTTGCCAAGTTGCGTCACTTATGGCGCAGGCGAGATATCCGCTTGCTAACCAAAGGACGAGTGTACCGTGCAGTAGTTCGCTCTGTCCTACTATACGGTAGCGAAACATGGCCGTTAAGAGTAGAGGATATTCGTAGGTTACTGGTCTTCGATCATAGGTGTCTCCGAAGCATTGCTCGTGTATCATGGGACAACCGAGTGAGCAATGCTGTCGTTAGGAAACGGGTTCTAGGAAAGGAGGGCAAACCAATAGATGAGGTATTGAAACTTCATCAGTTGAGGTGGTTGGGACATGTGTTACGCATGTCTAACTACCGACTGCCTCGACGTGCTATGTTTTGCGGTGTAGGAATAGGTTGGAAGAAAGCTAGGGGCGGCCAAACCAAAACATGGCAGAAATCGATGAAGTCACTGACAAGTGGACTAAGTCATGTTGGTAGATGTAGGCTGCGTGGTTGGGGTCCGCGAGACGAAAGTCACCAATGGTTAGAGACCTTGAACGACATGGCTCAGAATCGTTCGCAATGGCGCAGGTGCATCCACTCTTTGTGTTCTCTCAAAATCTAACCTTCCGAATTCTCTATCTTTCTCCTTTCAAATCTATCTCACTGAATTATACTTTTCGAATCATATCTTCGCTCCCTAATTTTCTGCATTACTGCTAATACTTCTATTATCGTTATCACTCTTGGATTTGAACTGACAGTTGCGTCTCTGTGCTGATGTGGTATGGCAACCTGAACTGATGTACGTACGTACAAAGTTCTGCGTTGTATCTATCTATCTATCTATTTTGCTCTTTAATACAAAGATCGATAAGTACCCAGTTAATGTTACCGCCGGCTACGTGCAAAAATTTACTTGTATTCAACGATGTAGTTGCATCATTAGAACAAAACTCAAGGCTTACTTTTGACTTTGATGACATATTCTAAAGAGTTTCTAAACAAATGAATAAAGATCTTGAGAAGAACTAAAACAAAACATCTAAATAATGTAGGCTCTGACTAAATAAAATGAATTCACGTTATCCTACTGGAATCTGTGTAATTTCTCTTGTCATATTCAGTTGATGTTAAATTTTATTCCTGTGAGTTTTTTTTTCGTAAGAAATGTATCCTATGAGTTTCAGTACGAAACAGTGACATATTCAATGTGCATTCTTCGTATTAATTTTAACTATCTTGATGTTTATTTTCAATCTTTTAGTTACATTACAATATGTCATCATAATACTGTATTTTGAATCTTGAACTTAAAAAAAAACATTGTCAATACACCACTACACAGAGGCAATATTCATTGAATGCAAAGAGAGACACATACTTCTTATACTGAATCAACAGAGTTTACAGGTGAAATTCAGAGATGAATTCACTCAGTACTTCTTTATCACTATTCTTTTAAATTGGTAACTATTTCTCATCAAATGTTCTCTCCGATGATTTGTTATTGGAAACTATGTTAATTGATTGAAAACAATCGTCAGTAATGAATATTTTTGCACTACGGTGTGAATTCATTATCCCTATGTGTAGTAGTGTAGTAGTCGGAGACGTTACCACTGAACTATTTGGTCTGTGACCAGTCTCATTTAGGATTTAGGGTTATAATATTCTATTGGATGTTATTCTTATCTATTCCTCAAGGCTAACAACATTACTATACAAGTTCTCTGACATGAGTTTATAAGTAGTCAAGACCGCGCATTATTAATGACTTCCAAAGCTAATGAAAGTAATTGGATGTACCATTTCACATACAATAATCATTTCCTAATTTCAGTCTACTTTTAGAGTAAACTGAAGGTTAGTTTTTAGTGTGTTCATTCATATATTGTGAACATAACTTTATACTTCTGAATAATTATAGATCTAAAAACTGTTGTCTGTGATGTTACTGAAATATTTCACCAACCATGTCCTCCTACTGAAGTTGCTTCTTCGTCGATACGTTATTTCGGTGATAAATCTCAATTATGGAGGTAAGTGAATCCATCTCTTCTGTTTTACAGTACTTTCTAAATACTACTGGAACTGTAAATACCACTACATGCTACTACTATGTCACCATCATCATTAACGTGTATTCTGTAAATAAATCTAATGAAATGTAAAGAATCCTTTACATATAATTGACTATTACTATATTATAGATTAGTTCATTCATATGGTATTTGTGTCAGTACGCCTCTTATCATTGACATCTAATTCTTAATTAAATGATGGGAGCAGAACTTCTCTGATTAAGTAGTACGTTTTTAGTACATTGTAGCTAACTGAGTACACATTACATTTATTTTGATACTCAAGATTATTACACAAAGATCAGTGGTACTACACAATTAGAGCGAATCCACATACTATGTTGTATTTGAAGAACTCCTTCATTTGTAACCTTCATCACTATTATTGCTTGCATTCATTCGGTTATTTCATTTAATCAGTTTACGTACAATTAGAAGAATTACGCAGAGTAGGTTAACTGGATTCGGTATGATGAACAGAATGTTTTAAACTTCACCAATCTCGTAATATTCCTTTCATTGATAAATTGAATGGCTGATATATAGACTGGTTATTATAGTTTAACACTAAGTGCATCATGCATCAGATTCTACACATAAAGATGTGACATTACTACTAACTGCCTTCTTGAAAATGTGATTAGAATCAATCAGAACAACTTTCTATCAATCACCATTTCAAATTTGTAAATAATAACAGTGTTGCCGCATCTTTGTACCTGTAACTAATTTCTTCGGTCTACTGTTCTTAGAGCTATATCAGTAATTTATATGAATGTCTACTTATTTCACACCATCATTTGTTGGTTGTGGACAAAATACATTCGTTTTTATTTTGGTATTCTGAGTTAAACTGGTGTTGTGGCAGAATACTACGTACTACTGTTGTAAGTGTTTTGTGTCATAGATTCCAGTTTTAAATTTACAAGAAGGATTTAATAGATACTAGAGGCATTTCAGCGTCTTATAGTTCGTGTATATGAATAAAATTATGATGTTACTACAAATAGTATCCACTATAGTTTAGCATAGAATGTAATCGATTGACATCAGTAGTGCATTTAATTCGCTGATAGGAACTGTCCTCTACGAATGTCTATTGAACAAGGGTGTATTTAAAAGTCGATTGATATTTAGCAGGATGTGTGCTGAATTCCGAAGACGTCATACAACCACTACTGTTTATTTTCGCTTCGTGCAAGTGTCATTAGACAGACTTGCCCAGTCTCACCATCTCTCTTCAACTCCCCCCATAAAGGACATTCTAAAAAAATGGAATCGTGCATTACTAGTGTGAATCTCATACATATGAAAAGACATTTCTACATAAGTAATATTACGAATCATGTTGTGTAAGTGTGCGATAATTATACAGACGCCATATTCAACATACATAATCAGTTGGTAATTAGAATCTAGAAGTTCAGCCTATACTTCGAACCTTCTAAACGGAAAGCGCTGTTACATGACAAAACATTTACCTACTCTTACGTTTGAAGTGATTCATTAGCAGTAGAAAAGTTATATATTCACGAATTATGTTGTATTACTGTACGATAATAATCCACACGCCTTCGTATTCACTCTTAATCAGTTGACCTATTACCATGAAAAGATCATCGCATGTTGTGTTACTTTGTAGATGCAAACATTCATATAATCCATTTTGTTTATCTTTGATACATATTTCGTCGTATATGGTCACATTGTCAATTGTGTTTACGATTGTAGGTATCTTGAAGATCGATTGACACAGTCTACTGTTAACTCGATTGACATTGAAGAACTTTGTCCATTCGGATGTAATAAGAAAGAGGCTGCATTTGTATTCATCACATTATTGGGTAATGAACAATTCCATTTTATGTGATTACTGTCACACTGTTTTATTGTGTTTTGATGCTGAAGGTGAAGAATATAGTTTTGAATCCCCCCCCCTTGAAAGTACAATGTAGATGAGTTGATAGAACTTCGTAGAAATTAAATATTACGAATTTACTAGTCATCAGATATCTCATTGTTGTTCTTTCATTCTGATTTCATATTAAACAATCGAGTTTTATTTGTATGTAGATGTTGTATGAAAATCTGAGGAAGTGTGATTGAGTGGTAGTTTTGATTACTTGAGTGACTTAATAATTCTTGATAACGTTTAGTTTCACAAGTCGTCGAATACATGATTTCATCTTGCCATTTTCTCTAATCACTATTCAATTATTAGTATTGTCATATTGTTCACACTGAAGTTAGGTATCGGGAACTACAATAAACATTGTGACGATTAACTTCAGTAATTATGAATAAGCCATTTATATTGCATATACTTGATATGCCTTTTATTACCCATCACACGTAACAGACAATGAAAGACATTGTTACTCGTAATGAAGTAATTTATCCTCTGCTTAGTTTATGTCTGTATATTACATCTACACATATATTATCAAGTCAAGTGTTTAAGCACTGGTTGTCGATCAGTTAATTGTGAATGGTTTGTTGAGATAGCTTAATCTTAATAATGTTATCCATGAAGGAGTGCGTTCGATTAATGCAACATTAACAACCATCTAGTATGAGATGAGTGTTTTGTCTTCCTATATTACTCAGGTAAACGCATCCCAATTCAGTCAAGAATTGTACTCACCACCGTCACGTTTTACAATCAGTTAGTTTTGTTCAAACTAGTGAGTTATGATGAATTAATTCATCTGTGTAAATTCAATGAACTTACCACACTTTGTACTGAAATGTGCTGAGATGGTCAATCAATGTTGATAGTTATAGTATAGTTATTCGAAAGTGAAATATCATTGATGATCAACAATGTTCTGTGAGATACATCTTTTTCTGTCAACAGCTTACTGGATAGGTTTAGTCAATGTGAGTAGATTAGGTGATTCACGTTGGGTATACATTTGAACTATATCATTCAACATATTCAATGAGACATCATCGTTGAGTAGGAAAATGATGGGAAGTTGAACTATCGTTATGATATGATATGTAGATACAAGTACTTTGTAAACGAATTCATCATTTGTCTCACTGATACCCAAGTGATGATGCTTGAATCACAATACGTAGTTTTCAGTGTTTCGACTGTGATTTTCAATATTACTCAATCGAGATCGATCTGTTCTTAGTATCAGTTAAATGTTTGTCAACAATTTCTAATAAGTTATGATGTGAAATTCACCTCAATAATAATTATATTGGGATACACGAATAAATAGTTGTCCTAGGAGAACGATGCGAATTAGACGATCGTTAGAAAGAACTGAGTAACTGTGAGTGTCGTTTTGTTGAAATGATAAGGAGGTGTGTGAATGGTGATCAAGATTTTAGGATAGTGACAACCGTTAGAGCTATTATAATATTAGTAATACTACTATTACTACTGCTAATAATAATAAGTTTAAATATGCCAATCAAATCAAAACAAGTTTATTCAGCGATGAGATCTCTTTTCAACGAATTCATTATCAAACTGTACAATTGTGAAAACGTATGTGAAGTTTTTGGACTGCCGTGTGGTTTAAATAATCGATCAGTAATTGAAGGCGGGGAAGGATGGATTCGTGAAATCAGTAGTGTAGAAACACAGCAACTGTGATTATCATTCGATTTGCCAATGACAATCTAGGAAAATTGGTTGTAGACAGTTTCTTTGGTGATAGTAATACTGATAATAATAATGGTAAACGTGGATGGAGTTGGCAATCAGATATGAAGATACAGAATAGTACAAACCAATTAATCAATCAAATAATAACAACAATAATGTGAAAAAGAGTATCAGTAGGTGAACCTGCTGTAGAAACGTATGAAAAAAAAAACAAAGAAATTCGTTTTTTTTTCTTTCTTTTTCACCGTATTTGTATCTTATTTCTCCTTTTGATTTTAGAGTTTGCTAAAAAACGTCGAATCATTTTATCCCAAACTATACCTTATGGATCTATTGTAATAAGAATAAGGAACTAAAGTGAAAAGGATAATGAATGATGCTGCAATTCTTTTTTATATTTCCTCCTATAGACTATGGTTAATATTAGTAGTATCTTATACGTGTATTACTCTTTTATATTTTAAAGTTTTTGTATATTTCAAGTGAATAAACTATTTCGTAGTGAATTCTGTCAGTTTTGTGTACTCATTATAGTGTAGTTTCCTGCCAAATCATCAAAGAAGTAAAGTATAAACGAGAATTAAAGATGATATTGTACAGTACATAAGAAATTGTTTTGTTGATATGAATTGAATGAGACAAACACGTGGGTTCTTATTGATTTACTGCGTGTCACACGTTACTATACAGTTAATAGATCTAGAGATGTCAGATTCCGTCGATAGTCGATATGGTTAATACAAAACACTATCTCTGATACTTCTGATCGGACGTTATGACTTATCCTATGCCAATCCATAGCTAAATTAACAGACTAGAGAAAAATTAAGATGGGACTGGCAAACAACATTCATGTGAATGTATCCTTTTTTTGATATTAATTAATTTGCAGTGATTACTCATCAAAGTGAAATCAATCAATTGATTATTAACAGGTGTACAAAATACATCATTTTATGCATACAAGTAAATACCATGGCAACTATTTTAGAGTATGATTCACATTTGAAATTAGATTAATGCAAGGCAAGTTAACAAATGAAGCTTAGAAAAAATCACTTGAACTCCTTTCATGTTGTTGCTTTGACGATGTTGCATCTTCAAGAAGTGTCCAAAGGCATAGATTATTGTTTGATCGAATAGTTTAGAATTTTTATACTGTGTAGCATAATGCAGAATCACCGTCAAACTATGCATGTCTACTTTAAATGTCTCATTGAATTTTACTTTAATGCATAGGTTCATTACTCTGATTTAAACTCATGTATGTATATGTGAGATCTAATTAACATGTTGTATCTTAAAGGAATCGAACAATCACAAAATACATGACCTCGACAGACAGTACTAATCGGGGCGAGCACACATCTACCCTTTGATCTCTAGTCTCCAATGCCAGAATTAAGAACACAGGACGACTGAGCTAACTACCAGATTGTCGGATTATGTTTCATTTATGCATATGATAACAGTTTATGAGTCTAGTGGGAGATTAGGGTGATGGGAACATGACGATAATAGAAGTAAAATGATCGATTCACACATATTCGAAATAAATGAAATAGTCCTCAGAAAAACAGTTCAGGAAGTTAGTTACTCTTCTTGAATTACCCCGAAGTAACATAAACCCACTGAAATGTTGATACACTTAACTTAGTGTGCATATTATATTATCTGAGTATATCTGATATTGTAGGTGGTTGGTCTAATTTGTCTGTTGAAGCAACCAATACAATGTAAATTTATTATTAGTGAACCACTTTATTAAATATTCGAAGTAGATTCTGTTTGAAACCCCTTAGCGATTGAAAGTTAATAGATAAATTCTAACGTTTCACTCTATAAACTGCTTTGAGCTTCTTCAGGGAGAAATAATCAAAATTAGTTAAGGTTAAACAACCAAACTTAGTTCAGTCATGTACTAAAAATGAGTATGGTGTATAGGTCTATATGTGGACACAATGAATTAGCGTCAACATGTTTGCACATGTCTGCGTGTATCTGTATTCCCAATGACAACATTAGTCCCTTAGTTATGTATATGTAGATGAAACAATTTGACATATATCCTGATATCACGAATTGATCGGATTCAGACAAGCATTGATCACGTGGAAGCACTGGACACCTGTCTCGTCCTAGTGTTGGACTCTTCACGACCCTATCGGAGGTTGAACCCAGGACTCTCTGGCTCCTCGGCGAATGCTTCCAGGTGATCAATGGTTGACTGATTCAGATCAGTTCATGATATCAGGATTGACATTTAATTATCTTCACAACTCCCCAATTGTAATTTGACATATAATTAAAGTATGCATCAAAATAACTCGATAAATTTGACTATCATTTGTCATAGTGAGTAAAACAATGTTGTATTAACTAAAAGTAATTGAAGATAAATGAACTCTGGAGAAAATGACAAAAGTTTCTGAACATCTATTGTTGTTGATATTCACATTGATAAAATTATTTAATTGATTGGTTGTATAAACTAACACTTTAATTTGTTAATCAGTAGTTATCACAAGGTTCAATTAATTGTAATCACATACTTCAGTTAACATGTTCTGAACTTGTGCATATATAAAGTGTTTCAGCTGTTAATCTTTCGTTGTAGGTACTAAAACCTTTTTTTTTGAGGATTTTAATGCCGTCAGTTAATTTAATATCCATTCTCCAATGAATGTAAAGCTGTCTCTGACTTATTTTCAAGCCTCTTTACCTACTTGCAAGGATACGGGAACATTTTTCAAATAATGTTTATGTTCCTTTAACTGTCTTCATGTTTCATCCACATATACAGCATTACATTAACTACAATCGATTGGATACACACAATGTTGCTGGTCCCACTTCGAGAACCACGTCTTTGATCTTGAACCAGTTTAGAACTCATAGCGTTGCTGCCTCTAGAATACACTATCACATTATGTTTGTTGAAAGTTCCTCATATTTCTTCCGATGTTTCTTTACGGTAAGAGATGACAACAGATTTAGTGTTTCCTTTTTATTTTACGATCTTCTTCTTAAACTTTTCGGGGTAGTTATTCGCACTGAATGAAGACTTTATCCATTTCAATTCTTAATTTCTATCTACTCTCTCTTTAATAATATTACAACTATTCAACAAGTCCCTAACTACTGTAGCTTTAATTACAATTTAATTGACTGGGTAGTAATCTAGGTATCTCCAAGACTGCGTCGATCTTCAAAAGATATTAATTTTAAGATTATTAATTCTTATTTTACCAATGAATCAGCCAAGCAAAACTAGTTTACCACGAACAGATTCTGTTTTCACGGTGAAATATACATAATCAGACATACCGTTAATTTTTACAAGTAACTCTTATATAGTTCTTATTTAAGTTAGATTGTGACTGACAATCGGAATCCGGGACGCTCGTTTCGTTATATTTGGAACTCGTCAGCTGGATGTACTTGTACAAGTTCATCTTAATTCTTATTTATTTTAATTTGTTTTGTAATATCAAAAATGTCATCCACAAACTGTAGCCAAATTTGAGGAGGAAACACAGAGTTCAATATTACACTAGACTCCAATGAATACGTGAATAAATTTGCAACAACCGGTGATACTGGTGATTCTATAGCTATACCGTCGTTTTGTTTATGAATTTCACCACGAAAAGTAAACAGTGTGGAACGTAAACACCATTCTAAACTTTTAATTATTTTGGTTGGATCTAATGAACAACGTAATTTTAAAGAAGAATCAGAAACCAAACAGTGAAATATAACATCTAGAGGCTTCTTAAGAGATACATTCGTAAACAAAGAGGAAATAATGAAATGATTCCCATTTAAGTAATAAAAAAGAACGAGAGGAGCGAAGAAATCTCTTCACAGTTACTTTTCATCAAATCTCTAGTATATTTATTAGTTTACAATAGGTTTAAAATCATTACCAAATAATTGGTGGTGTTTTACATAATATGCCAATGTATATACCAATCCAACTGCTCCTGTGGAGTCAGTCACATCGGCCGCACGATTCGACAAGTACGTCGTAGAACATCATCCAACCTGGCTGAGAAAAGGTCAATTATGGCAAGTAAATAGCTCTATACTTGCACATTTTGTTGATACGGAATATCAAGTAGACATGAAGAGAGCTTCTAGAATCATCTGTCGAGTACCACCCAATCTGCTGTATGATTTACTCATACATCTTCTACATATAGCGGAAGCCATCAGTATCCGCATTCTAAAATCGGACCTGTGTGTACATACAAAATTTGCACAACCTCTTTCCTTGTCTTCGCCATCATAATAGCCAATGCTCGGATGGTTTACAAATAACTTATAACATTCAATTCTCTTATTTGTATTATTCCTATAACCATATTATACAAATCTTTTTATAATTTTAAAGAATCTATCACCTCTTAATTGTGACTTAACTCTTACTTAACTGTCTTGACCACCAGATTTCTTATGATTACTTTATCGGTTTTCTCCAAATAGATATTATGTCATCAACAGTATGCCAACCCATTCACTTATCATTTGCACACTTTCAAAACGATAATTACCTTTTTCACCTTCATATCTTAGTTGCTTTGTTAATGAGTTGTAGTTATTTAACAAATACCTTTGAACCTGGACAATTATTATGTAACACATCACCGATTATTTGGTAATGATGTTAAGCCTATTGTAAACTTACATTTAAATGTATGTCAATGTTGATATGATGAATTGATCTGAAACAGTGTAGAGTTTTGATGAAAAACTAATTGAAAGGAAATTTCTTTGCTCCTCTTGTTCTTTCTTAAAGAGAAAATATCAAAACTTGCCCACAATGTCCTCATCTTTGATGCTGGTTTCAATGATTGTGTTGTTGGATTCTATCGAATTTTCAATCCCATTAATTACTTGAATGTCATAACGCTTAAGAAGTAGACATTTTACTCGATTTCACATTAGTGTATTTGTAAAATTAACCACTGGTCTAAGTGGTATAATATCCTTGTGAATATTTTTGTAAAGGCGAGAAAATCCACATGGATTTCAACTTTTCAGTGACAACAAGAACTACAAGGAAGCGCCTGACTGATCTTTTAAATATGATTGGACTAAGTGTGGTTGTTCGATCTTATTTATATCTTTCATGATTTTGATTATTTCACCCTGACGAAGTTCGAAGTAGTTTATTAGGTGAAACGTTGGAATTTTGTTTTGCTTACTTTTCAATCATTAAGATTTTTCAAATCTAATCTACTTCTCATATCTTCTTGTTATAGTAGACGACTAAAGAAGAGTAATAAATTTTCAGAACTGTCTTTTATCAAATATAATTTCAAATAGTTTAATTGTGGGTAATTTAGGCATTTTATTTCTATCATTGTTACCTTCCGCTTATTCTGTCCTCCTGTTTACTATATTTATGAACTACAGTTGATCAGTTGTGTATCCGTTGCCTCAATTAACTATCACTGTCTCCTTTGTTTTTTATTAGTGTTTATTCCCTGAATGACTGACTGCTTGGTCTGGTTTGTATATATATAAAGGAATGTTTGAAATTTAATTTGATTTTGTCTGGTTGATTCATCAGCTTATGTTCTTCTTATTCTCACCTGGGATTGAGTGGACATCGGGCAGACATACAGGAAGTAACTAAACACTCATAGGCATTTACCATTGTAACTTCATGCGTACATGGACATATCCATTAATTGATCTCATAAATCAACCAAAGAGTTTCTTTTTTTTTCTTCATAACACTTCTACACAATTGACGCGAATGTTATTCCACTTTCACTTGAAAGTTCCTTTAAAGAAACTTTCCTTCTAGATTTTAGCAAATATTTTAGCATCAATCCTTTACACCTTTAATATTATTACTTTATTCATTATTCATTCTATTCACTATCTACTACACTTTTTAATTAGTTAGTTTCTTAATCCTGTCATCATCAATGCTTCATTTTTAGATTTACTTTTTCCATTATGCTTACGCATTGTTTAGTATGATCATCTTAATCCAGACTGGAAACTTTATTTCCGAGCTCACAGTGATCGTACACTGAGTCGAATCATAAAATAGGATTGATTAGGCATGAACTCCAAAATTAAACTAATTCATGTATATGTTGTCTTTGGAATCCCCTCCCAAAACTTGGTCGTAGTTGTTCACATGACATTATGTGATCATACTAGGAGATCATTCAATCAATTGTTTCCTTAATTAAGCCAGCAGCCTCCTTATTGGTTTAGAGGTGTAAAATAGTTAGATATTGAAGAAATAAATTAAATCTCAGTTGCATGCATAAGTGTATGTTGTGTTCTCTTAACCGAATGGTTTGATTACAAATCATTACTATGAGTTCAACATTGAGCAAAGAAAATATACTCACCTACGAAGTTCTAATATATGCCAAAGAGACTAAGAGTTTACTCGGAAACAACATTATACACCGAACATAAGTGTAATCTCTATTTCAATATATAATTTATTTGTATCTGAAATGTCTCAATAAATTTCATACTTCTGTTTAAGAGGTGGTTATTATTTGCTAAAGTGGAAGGAAGTGAGCGAACGTCTGGTGCTCAAGTGGAGTTGGTGAACTTGTAGAGTCTATCTAGAAATACTGGGAAACCCTGATTCTAAACCAGTAGTACACATGTATTCATGATCTTAAAGAAACCATAGGCGTATTAACCAACTTTAGTTACCAGTTATTACGGGACTACATCTCCTGACAAAGTTCTGCTCTTTTGTGGATTGCTTCTAGGTTCCGAAACTCCATTAGTGGCCACCTAAAAAGCTACATGCCTCAGTTTGAGTATCCAGGTAACATCTAGGCTAACACGCAATATAACAGCAAAAGCTGCAGTGAATGTAGAATGCATAACGTGCTCTATCCACAGTTATCCTATCTCTTCAAAGAAGTTGATACTCCTTGTCATTGTACAGATAACTCTAAGTGTCTATTTCAACTATATACATAGAGAAAGGCGAAGTTTGACCTAGGGATGTACAACCCAACGATATATATAGATATATCATACTGAGATAGTATGACCATTGATTTGTTTATAAAAACTTCAATATTGTCCATTGAAAGTAGCAATGAAATTGGCTAGACGATTCTGCTAAACTGAAGTCAGTCACACTCACTCATTGGGCATGTACAGTTGAACAGTTAATAAAATATCAACTTTAGTTTTGGTTCATAGAAATGTCCGACGTTTTTAATAAAGGATTCTTTCAAGTTAAAATATTCATGAGTTATTCTACATTTCGTGTTGATGAATCGTCTGAAAATTGTCACTTGTATTTAAACTAAGCGATTACGAAGCTAGAATACTCTTCTTGATAAATTCTTGTCAGGATCTATACAGTTACTAATTCACAATAATTGAATAATCCACATTGAATGACTAAGTTTAAAGTAGTCTATATAAATCAGGATTTTTAATTGGTAAATGACTAGTAGGTTTATGCGTCAATTGAGTTTTTGTCGTCAAGGTGATCATTATCATCAGAATAATTACACATTGTGTGGTGGTGAGGAGTGTGTGGTTAGTGAGGGGGTAGTGAGTGTTTGTTAAAGCTGTTCATGTGATTACGTAATGAATTATGATAATGGCTTTTTTATAATAATGATAATAATATGACGATTCGAACAGTAATAGCAACAATATTTAATGATCGACATGCACATTAATAAAATTATTAACGTATTATTAAGATGATTATTGAATTCTTTTGTTTGATGTTGGTCATGGCAAAAGAAGCTGTTGTACATATTTCATTTGGACTCAGATTTCCAGATAGTCATTGTTTCTGTAGTTGGAAGAAGTGAATCTAACCTACTTTGATAGACAGTTATTAACGTTGCATATTATCGAAAACGACTGATTAGTCTTTAAAATATAACTCATTTCAAATAAATGGGCTAAAACTGAAGTATTAACCGTGGTAATCATGCCTTTGCTCAATTACACAGAAAGATATTCACATTCATGATTATACAATTGAATTGACAAATGCAAAAGGATGTGTCCAATCTAGGTAATTCAATTTCTAGTCTTAGTGTTGCAATCGGATATATGGAAATCCTTAATCACAACTCTACTACATTAAACATTCTCTGAACTGCTTTGCGTAACTTTGAATGAATATTTCACCAACAAAATCACTTCTGATTTATAGGTGGGGTTTAGACCATTTCTACCGGTAAACACATGAACACTCAATCGGCTTAACACCCCTCGCCCCCACTTCAATTCTCATTAGATTAGTTTCAGTCTGGGAATTCTATTCATATTGTTTATTCATATTTCATCGTCACCCCCAAAACCCTCATCACCCAATGATCACCTTGACAACAATTTCAATTGATCCATTAACTAACTGAAGCTAACAATATTTAGTTGATTAACAATCTTAAACTTAGTTATTCAGTCAGTCAGTTAATCATTGTGGATTATTCAATTAATTCAAATTTGTAGCTGTGATGATCTTGTGATGAAGATTTATTAATAGGAGTATTCTTCCTTGATCATTACCTTTACGATATTTTCTAACATAAAGTCTTACTTAGCCTATCGGTTTTCAATGATACGCTACCAACATCAATTTGTGATAAATTCAATTTCTACAAGAACACTTTAATTCAATTTATGTTTTTGGAAGACGATGATGTCGGAATTATCTAATTTTATGCAAAGAATTTTTGTAGTCGATAGAATATGTCAATGATTGACGTTGGTAGGATACAATTGAAAAGTAGCGAGCACTCGACAGCTGTTTAATTCTAGTGTGGAACTCTTCAGTTGTACTCATCCAAAATTCCGAACCAGGGGCTTTGGGTTGACGATTAACGCCTAAAAATATACACCACTGGGTTGGCATCTAATCGTAGAAGTTCTACTTGTGATATATATAGCGCGACAATCATTCATTGTGATTGGTGATAACTGTGAGGAGTTCCACACTAGAACTAAACAGTTATCCAGTTCTCCAACGCTATCATGCCAACATCAATCTGTGACATATTCACTCAATTAAACTTAATGTCAGTCTCCATAAATTGATTATCCCAATTGAACAGTATTTGTTTTATTTTTTACTTATTTAATTACAATTTATGTAATTCCGTGAGTCATGAATAAAAGTCTGAACTGCCTTACTCACCAGTCGTTACATAATACATTCCGTTGTGAATAAATAAACTAAATAATCAATGAATTAGTCATACTTACTGTAAAATGGTTTCTCATATGTATGAGTCATTAGAAATGTCAATTTAACGTTGAATACAAGTTTACGTAATCTAGAAGTTGTAATCACATTGTCTCCAGTGAACACAATAACTTTTGTCTATCCTGATATCACGAATTGGTCTGAATCAAACAACTATTGATCGCCTGGAAGCACTGGACAGCTGTTTTGTCCTAGTATAAGACTCTTCTGCAGTGTGCATCCACCACCCTGTCGGAGATCAAATCCAGGACCCACTGGCTTTATGGCAAGCGCTTTACCATTGAACCACTGAGTCGGCTCCTAACGGTTGATACTTCTAATTCAGTCAGTTCGTGATAGGTTTGCGCCACCTCATCCATTGTCACCGGTGAGTAACTGCCCCACACCTGACATGATTGAACTCCACCGGTCACATCTTCACATTAGAACTCCAGGAATTACCTCAAGGAGCTAATCACTAGTGCGCTTATATTTAGTTACAAATAGGGGGTTGTTTTGTGGAGATAGTTAATTTGTCAATCCTGATATCAGGACTATCTCCACATCAACTCCCTAATTGTAACAACAACTTTTGTTGAGTTCTATAGGAGATTAGAAGAATTTTAAATAAACATGCCTTACAAACTTTTTTTCCGAACAAACAATACACTGGGCTCTGCACTCGTAAATATCAATGATAGAGTACCTGAAGAAGTACAAACGAACTGTGTGTATGAGATCGAATGTAATGATTGCAATGGTAAATACGAAGAAGAAACATCACGACAATTCAATGTAAGAATGAAGGAACATATACTTTCTTCGAAGCATATTTCCAAATCCTCTAACGATATAAAGAAACTTGAAAATAAGTCGGCATTAGCATTACATTCAACAGAACCAGGGCACAGTTTCAGTTTCAACGGAATTAAAATTCTTCAATAAGGTTTTAATTCCTACAAAGAAAGATTAACATCTGAAGCTCTACATATATGGGCAAATTCGAATAATATAAACCGATGAGATGGAGTAATGTTAGCTGCACCATGGCAACTAATGATTAAAAAGTGAATTCAAGCATCTACTACTCCAACTTCCAACGCATTCCAGTTATTTATTTATTGATTAATTTTGTTTATAATTATTTATTCTAATTACACAATTCAACGTGTTACCACTTGCAAATATACACCCATTAGTTGACCCATAATCATCATTCCATTGATTTACTCCTACTACGATTTGACATCAAGCCCATCTTCAGATTGTCTATCCGTCTCCGTGCACGTAACGCAGAACACTACATGTACACACATGATTGTAACATGTTACTACACACGAAATGCACACCTCCCTTCATCCACAACAATTTCAACATTAGTTCACTTTCAATGACTCACATAACAATTTCGTACCCTCAATACCATTCGGTATTCATAATCAAATTTGACCTCTTATTCACACTGAGATTATTTACAAACTTGAATGTTGTTAAGATTGTTAAAATGTGAATAAAACATCACTAGGTGTTCTAAGTTAAACAATCGATGAAATTGAAGAAATGGCAATGAATAGTTATTTCATTCTAGTATGTGACTCTTTAATGGTACACAGCAACTAATCATAATGGAATTGAGTCCAAGATCTTTAGACATTGCTGTGAATACTTCACTATTTGACCATTGAGCTGGCTTTCAACAGTTGACATTTCTAATTCAGTCCATTCGCGGTACATAAGCGCGATCTTATCTAATCTCATCGGTAGGTAACTAGCTCATATTCAATATGGTTGAATTCCACAGGTCACGTTTACCTACTAGATTTCTAAGAATCATCTCTAGAATTTAGTCACTAGCAAATTGATATTGTTTGTAATTTGGTGTTATAGAGTCCAGCTGTTTTGGGTGAGAGATAGTTACTCACAGTAGTTATTAAATAAGGTCACGCAAACATATCGGAAAATTAGTTAGAAATACCAATCATTGAATGTTGGCTTATTGGTCTAAAGGTGAAGTGCTTTTTACCAAGCCTATTTCATGTATAATAAAATCAGAGATTATTTAAGGGCTTAGTTGCATTCATAGTGTATAAATAACAAACTGAATATACAATACAGAGACCAACAAGTTTACTTTATGATGATGTCATATTATTTAGTGAAGCTTCTGTATTTAATCCTTTATGACAACAGAGTATTATTAATGACCAAGTGTGTACGTTGTCATAATGTAGATTGAAACTGTTTTCAAATTCACCATTTTGGTTGTAGATCAAATATGTTAATCAGTTATTTGAGAGTGTGCTGACTGATTGAAAGACTTTATATTTTCAACTGACTGAATATGTGACAGATTGATGTTGACAGGGTACCACTGAAAATCAAAGAGTACCGTTGCTGCACTAATCTTCTTTCTAAACTAAATTTCATTCATTGATTGCTTAGATTAATATTTGATCCCTGTTGCAGCAACAGAACTTCATGATTCTATGTCACTTGCATTCCTCTCAGCTGAACTCACTGTAATGAATCAATTGGACATTCGGATTAACGCATACAATGCATGGGGATCATCTGGAGAACTAATCACTGCTAAATCAAATAAACAAAATTCTAAGAAACGTTGCACTTATTGTCGGATATGACACAGTTGTTCAGCTATGTCAATGAATGTTAAGTTAACTAAGCTGACTAAATTTAAAAATATAAACATTTGAATGCAAATACAGTAGTATACTATTTGAGCGTATATAGCAAAATGTAAAACTCGTGAGCTTGATCAATTACTGAAACTGAGGATCGTTAACCGTTGAAAAGTCCCATACTGAGAAGGAACAGTTATTCACTACTTCTCCAAATTAGTCTGTGATATGAAATTATAAAAAACGTATACCAGTTATGAAGTTATTTATTATAGTAATTAGTGGAATCTTAAAAGTAGGTTTCATTCCTATAAAAGACTCTTCAGCTACATGTGCATACATCTTAGACTTCACATAAATCAACTATGATCTGTTCACATAAGTTGTGTTTAGAAAATTGTTGATAACTTTTATCACATGAAATTAAATTTCATAAATGACATATAATACTATTAAGTAGTGTATGTATATTCTCAGTAGATTAATGCATTTCTTCATTATCATAACTGAAAAATATCTAATACTAAAGAAGTAAACAGTTACTTTCAATAATTTCAACTTCAAACGCTACAGTGACAGCATTGTTTACATGTTTTATTTGTAATGTGACAGTAACAATAAGAGAATGAACTAACCTTCTCCTTCCCCTAATCCCCACCCACCACAAAGAGAAACATTACATTGTTGTTGAAACAATAGACATGGTTTATTTGTTACATTTATATGTATGTATTGAATATTTACATATAACTTCTATCAACTCATCTATATTGTACTTTCAGATGGGGTGAGAGTAGATTCAAAACTATATTCTTCACCTTCAGCATCAAAACACAATAAATCAGTGTGACAGTAATCACATAAAATGGAATCGTTCATTACCTAACAATGTGATAAATACAAATGCAGCCTGTTTCTTATTACATCCGAATGGAAAAAGTTCTTCAATGTCAATCGAGTTAACAGTAGACTGTGTCAATCGATCTTCAAGATACCTACAATCGTAAACACAATTGACAATGTGACCATATACGACGAAATATGTATCAAAGATAAACAAAATGGATTATATGAATGTTTGCATCTATAAATTAACAGAACATATGATGATCTTTTCATGGTAATAGGTCAACTGATAAGGTGTGAATACGAAGGTGTGTGGATTATTATCGTACAGTAATACAACACGATTCGTGAATACATAACTGTTCTACTTTTAATGATTCACTTCAAATGTAAGTGTAGGCACGTAGCGAAAATAAACAGTAGTGGTTGTATGACGTCTGTCGGATTCAACACACATCTACTCCAAATTATCATCCAATAAATTCTTTGTAATTATCATCTGTTGTCCGTATTTTTCAATGAAATATATTTTAGCATATTAATTTTGTTATGTAATATGTCTTTTATGTTGATGTTTGTTATGGCTTGACATTAGTTTTATCACGATGTATTGTATGAATTATAAATTTCTATAAGATGATGAAGAATCAAACTTATTTGTTATTACATTACCATTTGTAATGTTGTTTGATTTATAGACATCAGAGATACTGTTTACTTAGCGGTTATTTATTGTATAGATTTATGTTAATCATCTTCTAAGTTTTGTAAATGATCGAACTTGAGTTCTGAAAAGAGATACAAAAAACTACATAAGCAAAGAAGTACATTGACATTCTATGTCATTTTGGATTGGTTCTTTACTTCATTCGAATGTTCGATTTTACTCAATTCATTAGTAATAATTCGACTGTCAACTCTGATAACCGCAACCGATTGTCCACAATTTGCATGAACTTACCGATATAAGATAATCCCTCAAAGTTATGTAAAAACTGGATAAATACGATGTCAACGCAGTGTTATGTATGACATATATAATAACTAAATGCGGAATAAACGTATATAAACTGTTACGTAAATAAGATATGAAGCAATAGGATAGTAGATGTGTGCAACTCTGTGGGTCTGCTTCAACTGGCGGACATTGAAGAAAGCAGGGGATGTAACTCATATAACGCATTATGTCAATATCCTGTAAAAGTTATAAAGATAAGTTAAACAAATTAATTTGCAAACTAATATCATTTCTATGTGCTTTAATGTGAAGATTCTGAATGAATCTCTTGAATGTAACCAGTGTTACTGGATTTAGTCATGATGATCATATTACTTACAAGTAACTAAAAGTTCATTGTGTAATATTTTCCTGTCTCGTATTGGTTTGTTATAATCCAGACAGTTTAGTTGTTGTTTATCTGTTTGTTGAAGGATAATTTATTTAACGAACTATTTTTGTTTTGTCATTTCTATGGTATGTAAAAATAACAGGCTGTTGTAACCGTCGTTGCTTTTATTTGATCAACAAAAATGCAATCGAATATGTTACAGATTGATGTTGGCAGGTTAACTTGATAACCAGTGAGCACTCGACAGCTGTTTCATTCTAATGTGCAAATCTTCAGCTGTACTCATCCTAAATTCCGAACCAGGGGCTTTATGTTGACGGTCAAAGCCTAAAAATATGCACCACTGGTTTGGAATCCACTCGTAGAATTTCTACTTCCATCAATTAGTGAGATAAATTGCGGGACGATTATTCTTGTGATTGGTGATAACTGTGAGGAGTTTCACACTAGAACTAAACAGCTATCCAGTTCTCTGTGGTTATCAAGGATATCCTATCAACATCGATCTGTGACATATTCATTCAACTAAACTTAATATCAATCTCCACAAAAATAGCCATCCCGATATCTATCTATCTATGCTTGATCTATCATTCAAATAATTAATTAACTAAGCTCACTATCTATACCTGAATCTATTTATCTATCTCTACCTGATCTGTCGTTCTCTTCTTGATCTATTATTATATCTATTTATGCACCTATCTGACTTACTTACTTTTTTCTGTCTGTCTAATTATCAATGTCTTGTTTATTTCCCTTCCTTCTACCCGTCATTGTATTCAGCGTTTTTTCAGTATGCATAGAATTTCTAGTGCACTTTAGATTGGTTTCACTAATTGTAGTTTGAAAAGAACTTCATTACAAATGGATTATACTAACCAATAACAACTTTATAAGTTATGAAACATCTTGTTAATCCCAACGATTGTTGTTGTACTGTAATCGTTTCAACTTACTCATACAAAACACTCACTTGTATAGATTTAGTATGTAAATTGTCAATGATTGTTTATTCTTTGTAAACTAATCTAGTTCAGGTATCTCTACGCAGTTCCATCAGGCTAAATGTAACAATAGATGAACAGCATTACAATGATCTGTTGTCTTTGAAGTCTTTGGTTATATGGTAGGTTATCAAGAAATGTAAGCATAATGTGAAAATAATTGACATTAGTGATTCAATACACTCAAATAACTAAGCAATATATCATTACTACCGAAGCCAAACGGGAAGACTATCTTTAGTAGATTCTTATTAGGATTACAGAGAAAGAATGCCAAAGTGTAGATAGAAATAGTAAATTCATCATATGACTCATTAATTAGTTGGATTGTGATTGGTGATAGGATCTAAGGATGCGTCTTTACTTCTACTTAAAATTCAATTAATTTATGTACATGATACATCATATTGTTGCTGTTTAAATATTCATTTTATTACAGAAAAGTTAATTATTGTTCCCGTTGTTTGTGTAACTTTGATACTTAATTTATATAACCAGTAATTTACTTCACTATGATCGATTCTAAGCCATATCACCCAGTGTATGAAGTCACTGATCGCAAACATCACGACGACCCTAAACAGGTAGTCTGTATCTACTAACACGACTTCACAAACTGATATCGTATTTAAGTTTAGTGGCTCCTATCTTTTTCGCTACTCCAAGCCAAGCCAGCATCAGGCGACAGACAGACAGATACAACGCAGAACTTCGTACGTACGTTCATCAGTTCAGGTTGCCATACCACATCAGCACAGAGACGCAACTTTCAGTTCAAATCCAAGAGTGATAGCGATAGTAGAAGTATTAGCAGTAATGCAGAAGATTAGGGAGCAAAGATATGATTCGAAAAGTATAATTCAGTGAGATAAATTTGAAAGGAGTAAGGTAGAGAATTCAGAAGGTTAGATTTTGAGAGAACACTAAGAGTGAATGCACCTGCGCCATTGCGAACGATTCTGAGCCATGTCGTTCAGGGTCTCTAACCATTGGTGACTTTCGTCTCGCGGACCCCAACCATGCAGCCTACATCTACCAACGTGACTCAGTCCACTTGTCAGTGACTTCATCGATTTCTGCCATGTTTTGGTTTGGCTGCCACTAGCTTTCTTCCAACCTATTCCTACACCACAAAACATAGCTCGTCGAGGCAGACGGTAGTTAGACATGCGTAACACATGTCCCAACCACCTCAACTGGTGAAGTTTCAATACCTCATCTATTGATTTGCCCTCCTTTCCTAGAACCCGTTTTCTAACGACAGCATTGCTCACTTGGTTGTCCCACGATACACGATCCCATCCTTTTTCGAGATAGTCTCACTCACATTCGGATCCCTAATACCAGTTTCCTTGATAAGTCGAAAAAGTTGCCTACTGTTGCCAATCGCCGCTGCCTTTTCCATCCGTTTTGCTTTCACCACCCACCACTGTTCACGGTCGTTGCGTAGGCTTTTTATCAGCCTGCGCTTAAGCTCACTTCGCTCTTCATCATGTTCAGAGCCAGGTGGGATGAGTTTACGAGCATCCATCAGTTCGGTGGATGCTACTGAAATCCATGGCTTCATCCTAGCCTTATGATTTGCCTTACTAGCAGATATCATTGCTGTTTCCACGGCCTTTTTGATATCATTCCAACCTGCTTCCGGATGGCAATCGCTTACACGGTCGCCTAACTGTTTTTCTAGTTGTTTCTGAAATATATTCTTAGCTTTATTATCATTAAGTAAAACCCTAAGAGGCTTCATTGCAATGTCTTTCCTACGTCCAGTAAGCCTCAAACAAATATGCGCTCGCACTAAAGCATGATCTGAATCTAAACATGTGCCCCAGAACGAGCGACAGTCCTCTATCGAACCCCTCCATCGGTGGCTGATGGCGATGTGATCTAGTTGGGTCCAACGTTGAGACGATTTTGAGGGTCGCCAGGTCAAAAGATGTTTTTCCTTATGCCTAAAGTTAGTATTCGCTAGAAACAGGCGGTTATCTGAGCATAATTGCAACAGACGGTCGCCATTATCTGTTTTTTGAGCCATGACACCATAACATCCACCCAAGTGTCTCTCATTTTCACTTAGTCTACCTACTTGAGCATTAAGGTCACCAGCCATTATAACTATATCGGAGCGCCTAGCTTTTTGGAGGAGGACGGTAAGCTTGCTGTAAAACTCATCTTTCACCTCCTCTGAACTGCAGTCAGTGGGGTATAGGCAGATACGACAAAGAGGCAACGACGAGTGTCCCTATCTCTCCGAGTCCTAACTGTCCCGTTCAGTCGGACAACGCACAAGCGACTATCTACAGGGATCCAGTCTAGGAGAGCTAGTTCTGCCCTACGACTCAATGCTATACCTACACCAGTGAGACCCCGAAAAGCAGCATCCGGGCTATCGGATACACGGAAAGTAAATTGGGCTGCTTCTTTGTTTTGATACAGTGAGTAAATCAGGCGCAGGCGAGATATTCGCTTGCTAACCAAAGGACGAGTGTACCGCGCAGCAGTTCGCTCTGTCCTACTATCCGGGAGCGAAACATGGCCGTTAAGAGTAGAGGGCATTCGTAGGTTACTGGCCTTCGATCATAGGTGTCGCCGAAACATTGCTCGAGTATCATGGGACAACCAAGTGAGCAATGCTGTCGTTAACAAACGGGTTCTAGGAAAAGAGGGCAAATCAATAGATGAGGTATTGAAACTTCACCAGTTGAGGTGGTTGGGACATGTGTTACGCATGTCTAACTACCGTCTGCCTCGACGAGCTATGTTTTGTGGTGTAGGAATAGGTTGGAAGAAAGCTAGTGGCAGCCAAACCAAAACATGGCAGAAATCGATGAAGTCACTGACAAGTGGACTGAGTCACGTTGGTAGATGTAGGCTGCATGGTTGGGGTCCGCGAGACGAAAGTCACCAATGGTTAGAGACCCTGAACGACATGGCTCAGAATCGTTCGCAATGGCGCAGGTGCATTCACTCTTAGTGTTCTCTCAAAATCTAACCTTCTGAATTCTCTACCTTTCTCCTTTTAAATTTATCTCACTGAATTATACTTTTCGAATCATATCTTTGCTCCCTAATCTTCTGCATTACTGCTAATACTTCTACTATCGCTATCACTCTTGGATTTGAACTGAAAGTTGCGTCTCTGTGCTGATGTGGTATGGCGACCTGAAATGATGTACGTGCGTACGAAGTTCTGTGTTGTATCTCTCCTTGATACGGTGAAATCAGTTAATGATTTCACTAGGATCCTTTATGCGCGTTTCCGAGACGCAGCATACATCGATTGAGTGAGATTCTAAAGTCTTAGCTAAGGAAGCCTGTTGCCCTATTTGACATAATGTCCGTACATTAAAAGCTCCAACATATAGTCTAGAACGGGGTTGCAACAGACCAGGAATGACTTTTCGTGAACTCGCATCCTTTGCATTAGCGATGCAGTGAGACGAAGGAATGTATGTAGAGTTAGTCGTAGAGATAAGAGAGATATTATGAGGTGTAGAAAGGATTTGATTTTGACCGATTTGGACGCTTGTGCTTTTGCGGGTATGAGGGCGGTTGTTACTTCCCGGCTGCCCACACCGTGGAAGGGTGTTTCTTGAGTAACCTGAAAAAGAAGGCAGATTAGTGTCGGTCTCAGAGACCTGGGAGCATGACTGCAGAGCCCAAGGGACATTTGCTTGAGGCCTGTCACGCACGGCCTTTTATGAAAAGTTTTTCAAATATTAACTCCGCACTTAAAAGCCGTTAGTGGGTACCCATACCGCCGAAGACGGAAATCCGTGAGGTAGGGTGAGGTGTGACATTTTTGGGTCGACCTTTTCTAACACCTTCTTCCTTGTGAGAAGGCAGCATCGATTCAGATGCTGGTTGTCCGAGGGAAACACCTTACTGCTGTAACACCCATTTGCAGTCAGCAGTACGACTTCGCCCTCAGACCTTGAGAAGCTGCTTTTAGTCTCATTGTTCTCCAATCGAACTACCGACCATGGTAGAACCTACAGGAACATATGTTCCAGCAAGTATAGCTCGGTTGGGTCATCAAGAAAGGCAAGCCCGACCAACACGACAAGGT